>OZ022263.1:137762909-137775409 GCA_963978885.1 Nemotelus pantherinus
TGATGTTTCAGACAGTGACTAAAAGTTTGAATTAATGTAAAAATTATATTGTATTTCATGAATAAAGTCTTTAAATATTTGTGAATAAAATCCAAAATTTTCGAAAATTCTACTATTTTTCGGTATATTGTATTCTACAAACCAAGTCTCTAAATATTTGTTATTTAATCCAAAATTTTTCCGAACTCCATTATTTTGATACTTAGTTACACAAAAAATTCCAGTTTTGCCTTTTCCCTTGATTTGCAGCAAAAAATAAGGGGGGTCGGGTTCGGACCACGGGGAGGTCGGTTTGGGACCACCCATTTTGAGAACGGCAAATATGCATACTTTCACTTTGACCTCGTTACCTCAAAAATAAAGTACATAAGAACCTTGTCAAGCTGCTTAGAACTTAGAATAATGTTCCCACCAATAAATAAAAACGTGGTTTGTGAAAAAAATCAAGTTAAAGGACTTTTATTGCATCCGCCAATTAGGGGGTCGGTATGGGACCATGTTACCCTATATATATATATATATATATATATATATATATATATATATATATATATATATATATATATATATAATATATATATATATATATATATACATATATATATATATATATATATATATATAATATATATATATATATATATAATATATATATATATATATATATATATATATATATATATATATATATATATATATATATATATATATATATATATATATATATATTTTCTTCGTAAATTAGTAAAAACTTTGCTCGAATGCGAATCGCACACAATCTTTCGTTGACAGGTTTAAAATCTCAGCACCAAAAATTTCCGCTTTCTGGACAGCGTGAATGTTTATTTTGTACTGAGTGACCTGTTCTAGTGGTATTTAACGGTCCCCGCTCTGTACAGGGTTCGCACGTTCGAGGTTCCAATAGAGTAGTTGCGAGGTAGATTCCGTTGAACCAATCCAAGTATTCGAGGCAAATTATCAGGTTCCTGAATGAGTAAAATTTTACGGGAACAGGTTATTGGCCTATTGTCCAACCCCCAACCTGAAGGTCCAGTCTCGTTAATGTTCCCAACTCAAGCGCGGAAAACTCGCCCTAATCTTTCTTCGTTGGCAACATTCATGATCTGCAATGTTATAAAGGCTCCCGGCAGCCACCCGATGAGAAAATGTGAAATCACATCTTCGAGAAGGTCGAAGGTGGATTCAGTAGCAGAGCTGTTGATGTTATTTCCTGCAGGCATTTCTCGGGATTTCAACCCTCAGTATTTCAATATGACAAGAAATTTGGAATTAAAATTACAAAATTTTTCAATCATACAATTTTGGAGGTCTTCAGTGAAGCTATTTGCTTCTTATATGCTAAAAAACACTTTAGCCTTGTTGAAAACTAGCCTCTTCAAATCTTTTAGACCCTTTATTGGATAAAATTTTAGTTTTATATACAGTAACTGCCCTTATTTTAGCTCTGTCTGTTTTCTCAATAACGTCTCGTGCAATGACCAAAAACAGATAATTTCTCTTAGATCCACTTTTGTACTTAGTTTCTTCTTTGTTGGGGTTCTTTAAGCTGGAATTTTTTTGATTAGGTTTTTAAATAATTTCAACAAACACATGCGTAGATTAACCCCGCTTTCAAAATACTAGATTTGAGTTGACTTGACTCGTGTAAAATAAAAATGCATGGAGGCATGTGTAAACTCCCTTTTAGAGATAATTGAAGAACAATTTTTATATAGGACTCTTAATTGCACCACCGTCGTCGTTTACAGTACTTTGCATTGATATCTGTACCAACCAATCAATAACTTGGGCCTAGCACACGTGAATAAAACGAAGTCTACTTTTACAGCGAGCTAGTGGTAAAGATAAGTGCATAGTTTTCAAATGGTGTCAATAAGAGCATAAGGAGTGCTATAAAAAATATGCAAGGAACTGAAATGATGAAATCTTTATTTGTTTGTAATTACTTAAATTCTGATCGTACATTTTACTGTCACATAAAACACGCTACTTTGAAATTTGTGTCTTCTTTATTATAATGTTTTTCAAGGACATAGTTGTGATACAATATAAAATGAATTTTTAATGAAAGAGTGAAAATTGATAACTACACTTTTTTGTGCACTAATAAAAAAAATCATGTGAAATTAACGTAGAAACATGGATGAATTATTTGAATAGAAAACTGCAAAAAGAATAGGAAATTAAATTGGCTTCGTTATTAGATAGAACAAATATTTGCTTTACCTGTACGGATATCCTTGAGCTTTCGAACGAAAAACGGATAAAAGCATCGAGAAGAATATAACGACTAGACACAAACCTGAAATGACCATAATACGACCTTTTCGTAGTTCACTTTGATAGCCTGATTCCGTCAGCAGGACCATACCGATAACGATCATGGCATCTGAAATGCATGTTTTTTGCACTATTTCGAAGTCCAATTTTTATACAAGAACATATTCAAAACTACTATACTTACTTAAAAACATAACAATATACGTTTCGATCACTAGTTGTCCTTGCGAAGATCCATGAATATACGCAATGCCACCGTTCTGACTCTTGTGCACTAGCGGTGGACTCCTGATATGATTCCACATTTGTCCAGAGATCATCACGAAACAGAATAATACGGCCAATGTGCCCCACAGTTGTTTGTTATACAAAAATTCGAGATTGTTGCGGCGCAAATACAAGAATCCGGCTAGTAGAGCTCCCAGCGCTATAACTGCCACTGTTCCCGAGTAATTTGGAGGACGAAATACTCTGATCTGAATATCCGTTCGCTCCTGTGTGAATTTCGAAATTGACTCAGCCGAAAATCCTACACGGTGAATATCCATCGTGTCCGGACCTTTTGGTTTTCCCTTCGCCGGAAAATGCATAAAAACGGGAGCGGTATTTAACCGAAGCATTTGGAAAACGTCCGAACCATCGTCGAAATCGACCATTGCAAAGAAGAGTTTGTTGCTGTAGATAGGTGAGTAACGGTAAGAATTCGCAACAATCGTGTATTCGTCGTGGGCGTGACGACAAATAGAACATTGACGAGATGGTGCCAATGCTGTCAGCATGACGATCATCGAATAGTTACGAGGCGATTGTTTCACATACTCGCGAAATTTGTTGCCATTCAGCTTGAGGACGGATTTTTTTGCATTCATTTCGAGCAGGTTTTGCACCTTTTCGGTTAACGATAGACCTTGCTGGAAATATATTTTATGAAGTTAATTTAAGGGAAGTGAATAGATTTCAGGCAGTTTCCAATACATTTGGATAGAACTGAATTTGACACGTTAGAAGTGCATAATTCTTTGGTATATAATGCTTGCAAAAATTTAGTAAATGGGGCATTTCACGTGAAGCGGACAACGAAAAAAAGTCGAGGTTCTGGATTTCGTTCTTATTGTGCATAATGGTACTTCTAGAAGATATGAATGTGGGTGCACAAGTTTTTGTTTCTATGAGGTTTAGTTGCTGAGTTATGGGCTTCTGAATTATTGACGAAATTGATAAAAGGTTTTTTTGGAAGCGGATTCTGAGATTCAAAACAAAATCTAAAAAACATTAAACATATTGATTTATATAGAAAATTAGCTGTCCTTTTAATTTTGAAATTAGATTTGAAAAACAAAAATTTTTTTCTTATGTGAAATTGTTAACCACCCCATCAGTAGATTGATACAGAAAAGAATAATCATACAATATCTACAAAGTGTCAATTTCAAGCGACAGCCTCAAAACCGAAATGGTGGGCTCTAGAAAAATGATAATTAAGATGTCGAAATAAAAAAATTGCCAGAAATTTGCCCAAATTAAAACTCAACTCGAAATTTGAATAATTTGTTTATTTTTATAACAAGTATACTTATTTTATAATAAAAGTTTTATAATGGGATGGCCAGTAGTTTAGGAGGTAGGTGAATTTCAATACACACAAGTCGCATGGGGCGTGGTACCGAGAGCTTGCTTAGGACAGCTAGTTGGCTCAAAAACAAAAATTGATATCGAAATATGATTAGTAGTGCCATCTTTTATTTTAAATCTAATTAAAATATATGACGCGTATATAATATATTTGACGCCAAGCCAATTGAAATTATCCGTTATTTTTCGAGTTATTGCTCAACGCTTGCAATGACTATTACTTTCGTTGATAAGTTAAAGAGTCTTTATTATGTGTATTATGTCTCCGTGCGACTATCGATGTTTCAATCCATTCGATTTGAAGTTTCATCGGAAGACTAAAGACCTAAGAAAAGTTCCAAGAAGATTAGCAGAATAAAATTATTTCGAATCTGCAGGAAAAAGCTGATCGTAGAAACGCCTCTAGTTATTAAAAAAAGAACTAGTTTAAAAACGAGAGTAAAAATGTAAAAAATATGAAATAGTAGCTTTTTTTCACTAAGTAAATGAGCATTAGCAATTTTTAATAGTTTATCTTCTATATGTAAGTGATACAAGTGATATATTATAGTTTTACTACAAATATTTTGCTTTCACACTCACTAGCTATGTACAAAACTCAACAGTGTGTTGAGTTAAGTATAGTGATTAGTGAAAACCCGCTTGGACTGCTGTTCAAACCGTACTCATTTATTCATACAAATAACTTACTATTTATTACAAATTTATGCTGAAATAATTTACAGCTAAATGAAAACAAAGTATATTGATACAAATATTGGCACGCTTCTGACTTCAATCAATCGATGTTAAAACTGCTATATAGAATAAAAATGCTTATACAGAATGTATACAAAGAATGCTAGCTAACTTGTCTCATTCATAATAAAATATTCATAATATTCATAATTCATAATAAAAATACTGGATGCAATAACAAACAATGATTAATTAAATTTACGTTACCGACCGAATTTAGCATTGTTGTTATTGTAAATATGAACTCCGCCGATCACAAGTCTAACTTGTGATATGCCGGTCCCAAGCCCGGAGAAAGGAGGAGGCTTTGAGGCAACGAGGTAACTCTATCCTCAGTAAAATGTGTATAATTGCAGCCTGATGGCTGTAGTAAGCATGAGGATGAAACCTAAGGATTTTATCTCTGCAGGTGGCAGCCAGACTGAGTCTGGAAATCCACCCGTGCTGGGCGTGCTCAGCACGGCAGGGGCTCGGATTCTGCAGGCCCCAACTTCATGTATGACTGCAATGGAGGACCCTAGTTGCGGTGGAAGCTCACAGGTTACCATCGTGGAAGACTCCATGGCCAGCAAGTTTTCGGACTTCCTGATAGCATCCCCCCTGATCACAGGCTCCGGAAAGGCGAGTACAGCGTCAGCTGGAAGTCCGACTACGACCATACCAGGGGAAAAGATGTTTTTCCCGAATCCTCACATAAGAGGAGAAGGGATGCATTAGAGGAGATAACTCCGACTAGTGCAAATGAGACGCCCGCAGGCAGTACAGATAGTAAGAGTTCTCATTCCTCTGAACTCTGGAAACCTGTGGAGGCTCTCAATCGCAGACAACGTAGGAAACTGCGCAAAAGGGGCAAGCTGCCGGCGAAGGCTGACAGAGAGACAAATGCAGTATTAACTGTAGGTGTTTCCCTGAAGACTGGATATCAGGCAGCGAAACCTCTGAGCCGACCTGGGGTAGCGAAAGAAAGGTTGCCTGGTGATGCTAAGGTTGCCTGGTGATGCTAAGGTTGCCTGGTGATGCTAAGGTCGCATGTTCGGAGCAGAAATGTTCTGGACCGGTGGCTGGATGCAAAGCTACGCCGACTGGACTTTGTGAACCAGGGATAGATCTCAGCCGTCGACAGAAGAGGACTCTGTTCAAGAAATCGATGATTCCTGATGCAAATCGGGATTCAGCGACGACGCTGAAAGGTAAGGAGGGACCGGTTACACCGAAGATCTCACAGCCGGCCAGCACAGATGCCAAATCTGCCAGCGGTGGCGCACGAAAGAGACGCAAGGTTGAGGCGAAAGCGGATGCCTGCGTCTCTGAGCGCAAGGTGCCGAAAGGTGTCAAAATCTGCGAGAGAGATCTCGCAGAGGCTGGCCTTTCTGGCACAAACACACCTTCCGCAAAGGTAGGGAAGAGAACGTATGCAGAAGCTGCGTCTTCTTCGCTGGTCGTTGTGATAGGTGTGTCTGGCAAGGGTGGTAAACTGACCGAAGGTCAGTGCGCTATCCTTCAGAAAGAACTGTGGCGAGAGATAGAGGACTCGGGACCAGTTTACAACTTCACGCAAGCGAGGTTTGTGGACGGTCACCTCCAAGTCGCCTGCTCCAATCAAACATCTAAGGAGTGGCTCACACAGATCGTTCTTAAATTGGGTACTGGCAGTCGGCCCAAATTTACCATTTTGGACTCCGACCTGGCCAAACCCTATTGACATCACTGGCATGTTCGGCAAACTGAATCTGGGCATCGATGCGAAACACTGGATCATCAAGTACATGAATCCCAGGAAGAATCCCACCACAGGTGAAGATGGTTTCAACCTGGTGATCGTATTTGACCAGAGAAGATTCTCGATGCTAAGAGACAGGTACCGGATGGTGCTGAGCTACTTATTGCATGCGGTTAAATTTAAGCAAATCAGGAAGTGGTGAGGCACGAACTTTTGTGACTGTCTATGGACAGATCGCCAGAGCAAAACGCAGAGATCCAGTGGAAATTCTCTCCCATAGAGTTTCTTTCACTGGTCACGCGGACATTATCTAAGGGTCCCTGCAAAGGGATCCAAAGATTTAAACTCCGGACGTTTCTGTGCCTGAAGGTATAAGATTTGTCCAGATCAACTTGCGGCGTGCCAAGGCTTCGTCCTATCTTTTGAGCGAAAAATTGACAAAACTGCAAGCCTCCCCCTACATTGCACTTGTACAGGAACCGTGGGTTCGAGGCGGTAGGATCTACGGACTTAGTCCAACATCGGGGGCCAAGATCTTTTATGATGAAAGGTCAATACGGCCGAGGACTTGTGTTCTGGCTTCCAATTTGCTTGATGCCACCATGCTCAGACAGATTTCAAGCCCGGACCTGTCAGCGGTCGTCGTACAATACCGAGAAAATGGTAGGCTTAAGCGCACGATAGTCTTCTCAGCTTACTTTCCCTTTGACTCCTTACTCCCGCCGCCGATACAGGAGTTAAAGGACCTGGTCTTGTACGCTGAATCGGAGAGACTTGAACTTGTAGTGGGCTGCGATGCCAACACCCAGCATACCAGCTGGGGCAGCAACAAATGTAACGCCAGGGGTAACAGTCTCTTTGATTTTATAACTTCTGCCGGGCTGATGATTTTAAACACTGGAACTACTCCCACATTTGTCACCCCAAACAGAAGGGCGGTCATTGATGTATCGCTATGTTCATCTGGAATAGTTGGAGCAATGACTGGATGGAATGAATCAGATGAGGATTCACTCTCTGATCATCGCTACTTGGTGTTCTCTTTAGCCACGGATCTAACACCCGTGGTGGAAAGAAGAAACCCAAAAAACACTGATTGGCCTATGTTCAATCGGCTTCTTGCAGACAGAGCGCGTCCTAGTGGTAGGATAAAATCGCCAAAGTCAATAGAATCCCGGTTGAGCACTCTGAATAGAGACCTAATAAGTAGCTATGAAGAGGCCTGTCCGATCAGTAAGAGCAGATGTGGCAAGACGGTTCCCTGGTGGAATCGGGAACTACAGAAGCTAGGGAAAAGTGCCAGGAAAATTCTCAACAGAGCTTGTAAGAGCAACAATGAGGATGACTGGATCGCCTACAGAACTTTGCAGAGAACGTATAAGAAGCTGGTGACGACCTCTAAGAGGGAATCATTTAGATCTTACTGTGAGAGACTGGAAGGCACACAGTAGACGTCTACGCTTTGCAAAGTCCTAGAAAAGGATCAACCAGCTAAGCTAGACTCTCTAAAACGCTCGGATGGTGATTTTACCAAGTCCAAAAAGGAGTCTTTGCAGACTTTACTTGGGACTCACTTCCCGGGAGCTCCGGTGATTGAGTCGCAGAAGGCAAATGCGCCTGTGACCAAAATCCCTGCTCTTCGCAGCAGTAGGAATTGCTGGTACACAACTAGATCTTTGGTCACAAGTGAAAAGGTCAGGGATGCAATCATGTCTTTTGAAAATTTCAAATCGCCGGGCCTGGATGGTATCTATACGGTTATGCTTAGGGAGGTTATTGATCACTTGGGGGCAGACCTGAGAGAAATCTTCTGGGCATGCCTTTCCTTGGGGTATGTTCCGTCACCTTGGCGAGAGGTTAAGGTAGTTTTTATACCTAAACCGTGGAGAGATGACTATTCCGATCCAAGGAATTTTAAACCGATCAGCTTAACTTCGTTTATGTTGAAATGCCCAGAGAGAGACTTGTCGAACGACACATACGTACTACGGCGCTTAGATTTAACCCTTTGAATGATGAGTAACATGCGTACCAGCGAGGAAAATCATGCGAGTCGGCCCTTCATTCTTTGGTGGCCAGAGTTGAGGGAGCGATCTCCAATGGTGAGTATGCGTTGGGGGTGTTTGTGGATATTGAAGGGGCCTTTGATTGCGCGCCCTTCGTGGAACTATGTGATGCTGCGAAAGATCATGGCGTGGATTATGTCTTAGTTAGGTGGATTCATGCCATGCTGACACAGAGATGGTTGCCGGCGGAAGCTGAATCCGACTGCTACTTAAGAACAGAGGCGACAAATGGATGCCCTCAAGGGGGCGTCCTATCACCGCTCCTGTGGAGTATGCTAGTCGACTCCCTGCTTAACCAACTGCAACAAGAAAGGCTGCACGCACAGGCTTATGCTGATGACGTGGCCGCACTGGCTGTCGGTAAAGATCTGAATGTGGTATGTAGAAATACACAGCGTGCATTGGATCTGATTGGCAGCTGGTGTTCGAGGCACGGCCTAACAGTGAATCCTGGTAAGACGAAACTTGTTTTGTTTACCAGGAAAAGAAAACTAGGAGGACTAGTGCTTCCAAACATGAAGGGTGTAACACTTCAACTTTCAGATGAAGTAAAATATCTTGGAGTAATCTTGGACAAAAAATTTCTCTGCAAGAAACATGTGGAAGTGAAGCTTACTCGTGCTTTAAAAGCTTTCGGGCAGTACAAGAGAGCTTTTGCTACCACATGGGGTCTAAAGCCTCGTGTAGTGATGTGGATCTACACAGCAATAACTAGGCCGATGTTCACGTACGCATCGGTGGTGTGGTGGACTATCGTGAGGCTATTGTATGCTCGGAAAAAGTTAGCCACGCTGCAAAGGACGGTGTGCCTGGGTATCTGTGGTGCCATGAGCACTACTCCGGGTGCGGCCTTTGATGCGCTTCTCAATCTGCCTCCTCTCGACATTCAAGTTCAGAGTGTGGCGATGAGTTCTGCCCATAGACTAGCTCAGCTTGGCTTATGGGTAGGTGAAGACGATGTGGGGCACTGCTCTATTAGGGGTTCGATGTGTGAGATCTCTCCGATTCTCACTATACCTTCGGACGCTCGGGTGCCCTTCCTCGACTTCAGAAGAAGGTACGAAGTAATCCTCTTAAACAGAAGTAACTGGGACGATCCAGATCTGTGTACGAGGAGATATTCTGAGGTCTTCTTCACGGACGGCTCGAGGTCATATAGTAGATCTGGAGCTGGTGTCTATCTACATTCATCGAATGGCAGGTGGGCTTTCTCTCTTGGAGAGCACGTTTCGGTTTTTCAAGCAGAAATATTTGCTATCCTGAGAGCTGCCTGTTGGGCAATTGAAGAAAGATGGAGGGGAAAGAGCATTGCTATTTGCAGTGACAGTCAAGCTGCACCAATGGCGCTACGTAGACCCCTGACAAACTCGAAAATTGTCCAAGAGTGCAGAGCACGATTGAACTCTGTCGCCAGATTCAATAGGGTGCATCTGCTCTGGGTACAGGGGCACTGTTTTGTTGAGGGGAATGAAATTGCTGACGTCATTGCGAAGCAAGGTTCGGGACTTCCACTACGGGGCCCTGAACCCGCCTTGGGTATGCCGACCGCATCTGCACGTGCCATTCTTCGAAAGTGGGTAGATGATGCTCACAAAGATGGACGACTGCTGGTGTGGCCAGGCACACGAAGGTCTTCCTTTCAGAACCCAACCATGTGACTGCGGGATTCTTGCTCAATAAGAGCAGGAAAGTTTGCAGGGCCATGGTAGGTATTCTGACTGGACACAACTGCCTAGGAGGACATATGTACCGAATAGGTGTTGTACAGGATGACCTCTGTTCATCCTGTCTAGAAGAGGCTGACTCTGCGGAGCATTTGCTCTGTGAATGCCCAGCGTTTGCGCGTCTCAGATATCAATGCTTTGGCTGGGATGTTGCACGCATGCGGTGCTGTGACCTGGTGGTGGTCTGACCTGGTGGTGGTCTGACCTGGCAGTGCTGTGACCTGGCGGCGCTGTGACCTGGTAGTGCTATGACCTGGCGGTGCTGTGACTGGCGGTGCTGTGACCTGGTGGTGCTATGACCTGGCGGTGCTTTGACCTGGCGGTGCTGTGACCTAGCGGTGCTGTGACCTGGCGGTGCTATGACCTGACGGTGCTGTGACCTGGCGGGGCTGTGACCTGGTGGTACTGTGACCTGGTGGTGGTCTGACCTGGCAGTGCTGTGACCTGGTGGTACTGTGACCTGGTGGTGCTATGACCTGGCGGTGCTGTGACCGGGTAGTACTGTGACCTGGCGGTGCTGTGACCTGGTTGTGCTATGACCCGGCGGTGCTGTGATCTGGCGGTTCTATGACCTGGCGGTGCTGTGACCTGGTGGTTCTGTGACCTGGCGGTGCTGTGACCTGGTGGTGCTGTGACCTGGTGGTGCTGTGACCTGGCGGTGCTGTGACCTGGAATCTAATTTTTTCCAACTGGAGTTACGGATAGTCAACAGCGTCAGGATTAAAAGTTTCTCAACTGGATCTATGGAGGAAATCAACAGTGTGTTGAATCCTAGCTTTTCATCAGCAGGAAACTCAGCTGCAAGACGGCGACTAGCTGAAATTAGATTCAACAGTGTGTTAAATCTAATTTCCTCAACTAGAGCTATGACTGAATTCAACAGTGTGTTGAATCTTAGCTCTTGAACAAAGTGTAACGTCAGTTGCAGGACAGCGACTATGTTAATCAGATTCAACAGTGAAACAGATTCAACAGTGTGTTGAACCCTGTTTTTTTGTTGAAACTGGACCGGGTAAGGCTAGATTCAACAGTGTGTTGAATCCTGGCTTGATTGAATTAAAAAAAAAATTCATCCGGTTCGAAGGACCATATACAAAGCTCAACAGTGTGTTGAGTTAAGTATAGTGATTAGTGAAAACCCGCTTGGACTGCTGTTCAAACCGTACTCATTTATTCATACAAATAACTTACTATTTATTACAAATTTATGCTGAAATAATTTACAGCTAAATGAAAACAAAGTATATTGATACAAATATTGGCACGCTTCTGACTTCAATCAATCGATGTTAAAACTGTTGATCTATATAGAATAAAAATGCTTATACAGAATGGATACAAAGAATACTAACCAACTTGTCTCACTTGGAATAATTCATAATAAAAATGCTGATTGCAATAACAAACAATGATTAATTAAATTTACGTTAACGACCGAATTTAGCATTGTTGTTATTGTAAATATGGCAAAGACCTGATTTCACGGTTGATATTTATGTATTGCTGACAATTACTCATAGTCGAATAATTCGATATATATGATGACAATAACAACAGTAGACGATGACTAATTAAATTTACGCTACTGAAAGTAATGTTGTTATTGTTTGTTGGTTGTAAATACTTTGTTCCGGTTGGAACAAGCTATCATAATCAAGCTCCCGGTACCACGCTCCATGCGACTTTCATGCATTGACATTCACCTACCTCCTAAACTACTGGCCATCCCATTCTAAAAGTTTTAGGATAAAATAAGTATACTTTAAGCTTTGTTTTGTTATAAAAATAAACTAATCTGGTCCAAATTATTGAAATTACGAGTTTAAGTGTCTACTTTCGGTTCCACACAGGAAAAAAAATTGTTTTTAAAATCTAATTTCAAAATTAAAAAGAACAGCTAATTTTCTATACCAATCAATATGTTGTAATTTCAAAATTAAAAAGAACAGCTAATTTTCTATACACATCAATATGTTTAATGTTTTTTAGATTTTGTTTTGAATCTCAGAATCCGCTTCAAAATCAAGCTTTTATCAATTTCTTCATTTATTCAGAAGCCCTTAACTCAGCAACTAAACCTCATAGAAACAAAAATTTGTGCATCCACATTCATATCTTCTAGGAGTACCATTATGCAAAATATGAATGAAATCCAGAACCTCGACTTTTTTTCGTTGTCCGCTTCACGTGAAATGCTCCATTTCTTGGATTTTCACTAATTTTCGAAGAAAATTGGTATTATTTTACATTATTTTATTCTAAAGTATAACACTGTAGTGATCAGCGTCTCAAGATTCATTAAAATAAGGTAGAAATGTC
>OZ022263.1:137780066-137835305 GCA_963978885.1 Nemotelus pantherinus
AATTATATATATATAATATATTATATATATAATATATTATATATATATATATATATATATATATATATATATATATACCCAATTGTTTGCATGTTTCAAGCGAATATAGAGGTAATTTTTGATAAGCATGTAATCATTATCAGTATGAATGACCGCGCTTAATTTTTTTAAACTGTCATTGCCTACAATTCCTGCAAAGGTTTCCAGCGAAGGCAGTATGAACAATTTCAAACTCTTCTGTGTGTGGACCAAATAATTTTAAAAATGCGTGATGAGTTATGTTCACTTCACCACCAGCTGAATTAATCTTGAAGGATTTTTCATTAGCTATTGATTCCGAATAAGTTGAGGCTGGACATAATTCTTATTAGATCCAGTGTCAACTAAAAATTTTAAATGTTTGCCACTCTTCGCTCTGTATTCCATATACGGCAGCGAAGACCTCATAGTCCTAAAAAATTCACGTTATCCGTTGTTTCCGTTTCTTGGGGGTCATCAAGGTATTCGTTGTTGTTGTCAGGGTCATGGTTATCGGTTTGTCTGTCGTCTGGGGGTGTAAATGACATTGTATCTTCCAATGATAAGTACACAAGTAGTTCTGGGTCGTTTTCTGGACCTGCATGGTGAAGACACTCGTTGCGGATTTCAGGTTCAATATTAAAATTCTGAGTGAAATGGGTCCGTTGTTGTTTGTTGGGTGCATTAATTTGTTGAGACTGTGGTCGCTTGTTCGGGAATTGAGGGAATTGAGATCTTCTAATTGGAGGACGATTTTGATAGTTCACTGCTTGTGATCTAATCGATGAGTCAACTTCCATTGGCTCATAAACTCTTGGTTTCGGAGGCAATGCCCTATATTTAGGATTGGGGTTCTGGTACTGAACCGTCTATGGAATTGTGGTCTTTGCGGGACACGTGGGTTATGCACTAGTTCGGGGTAAAAATCTCTTTTCGAAATGTAGCTAACAGGTTCCTTTTGTAGATGGTTCTTTTTAGCTGGTAGAGGTGGTGGCATTTGAGAGGCATGCGTGAAATTTCGACGTGAGGAATTGTTTGCATGTTGCATCCGGAAGTTTACGTTCTCGAGCTTTAAGCATAAGTGAAGAGCCTGAGGGAGGTCCACTGGCTCTCTAATACTTAAGAGTCGTGGCAGGGTCTCCTCTGAGGCCCCCTGACAAACCGTATCTAGAGCCTTTTCGCGATAACACTGTGTCAAACTATTTAAGGATTCTTGGCCCAGTTCCATTGCAGACAACTTATTTAATATTAAAGATAAGTGGTGATAAACGCTCTGGTAGAACTCATGTACTGTACCAGTACCTTGTACGAGGGTTGTTAGTTGGTACTCAAGAGTCCCTAGGTCGCGTTTGTCCGCGTAGTGTAAGGTAATGGTAAGTAATCTTCGGCCAATTTTAATGGTGTGTTATATGACTCTAGGGCTATGTCGGCTTGCCCAACTATTTTGTTTCGAATCACTGAAAGTATTCCGAAATATTTCGGGGTTCCTCTGAGATGGGTATGCATCTGTGATGGGTACGGAATTTAATTTCCTATAGTCAAACACGAGCCTAAATTTTTTCTCACCAGATGCATCCTCCTTTTTGGGGACTATCCAGACCGGAGCGTTTGTATGGGGACCGTGAGGGTCTTATGATCCCGTTATTTAATAATTGTTGGATTTCTTTCTCGACACACCTCGAAGTGCTTGGGGATAACTGCTGAAACACAATGTGTAGCCGCAGCCGTGGCCTGCAGCGAAGCCAGGAGCTGTCAAAAAGTTAAAAGCACAGGATTGCATTGAAACCAGTTACAATGCATAGCCCATGGCGCCGTGGCCGTAGCCGAAGTTGACCAACTTTCTACTTTTTGCCTAGCGACATCTTTGACAGCTTGCATGTGGCAATGCTGGGTAAAACTATACTACGTGCCCATATCGCCGTTTAGACACTTTTACCGACTGTGTTTTTTTCTCTGTGGTTGTGTATTTGTTCTTTGGGATGTTTTTCTCTTTGTTTGTTTATCTTCAGTGTTTTGTGTTATCGTGTATTTTTTGTGAGTTCTTGTTAGTTATTCTAGAATGTTTTAATTACCTGCCCGACATCTGGTGGTAGCAGGGCAAAGACTTCAAGAACAATCATCAAAAACATATATAAACCAGATGAGAAGGCAAACGCAATTATGATAAACAGGCAAACAAACAAAAAACCCACAAACACGCAAAAAAAAAAACAATCGGTAAAATTGTCTAACAGCATAGCCATTAGAAAATTTTACTGATTGTGTTTTTTAGTATAAACTTTCTGTCTGCATGCTGGTTAGTTCGAAAATATTCAATGATTAATGTTTTTCTGCTGTGTGCAGGTATATCACTATTGACCTCAGCATATTTCCACTATAGAATGTTTTTGTATTTTGAATAATGATGTAACAGAGTTTGCAGTTTTCAAAACCGGTGCTAGCTCAAAATCTGAAAAAAATCAGATACAAGGTTGATTGATAAGCACTGCAGTATGGAGGACACGTGGGCGAGTTTACCCGCAATGATTCCGTAAAAAAAATTTTCCACGCTTTGCAAAAGTTCCACCGATGTATTCCATTTTTTCAACGATTATCCTAAAAACAATGCCTTCAGTTGATATAAAAATAAACAGCTAGTAAACACCGATTACATAAAATCGATAAAAAAAACTTCAATAAAAAAATATCTTGCTAAATCAAACTCAGCGGCAGAAAGAATATAGAATATGTAACTGATTTCCACACAGAAAAAACAATTTTGACAGCTTCCGCTGGCTACATCATTGTGTTCGGTCAATACTGCAATGTCTGGCTACATCACTGACGGCAGCATTGTTGGACAGCATTCGCAGTAGGCCACGGCTGCACATTGTGTTTCAGCAGTAAGGATACAATTTTGAGTATACCGGCTCGCTGGTTGTTGTGCGAATTTCCCCTTTTAGCGACGTCGTGTAATGTTAGCTTTTCGTTGGGTTCGGCATAGACATTTGAATATGTTTTTCAGAATGGATTGAAGACGTTTTACTTGGTTGCTTGTTAAATGACTGGGCTCTGATATTTAATTGATTTACTTCTTGCGACTTATGCTGTTTCAAGCGAATATACAGGTAATTTTTGATAAGCATGTAATCATTATCAGTATGAATGACCGCGCTTAATTTTTTTAAACTGTCATTGCCTATAATTCCTGCAAAGGTTTCCAGCGAAGGCAGTATGAACAAATTTCAACTCTTCTGTGTGTGGACCAAATAATTTTAAAAATGCGTGATGGAGTTATGTTCACTTCACCACCAACTGAATTAATCTTGAAGGATTTTTTCATTAGCTATTGGATTCCGAATAAGTTGAGGCTGGACATAATTCTTATTAGATCCAGTGTCAAACTAAAAATTTTAAAATGTTTGCCACTCTTCGCTCTGTATTCCATATACGGCAGCGAAGAGCTCATAGTCCTAAAAAAATTCACGTTATCCGTTGTTTCCGTTTCTTGGGGGTCATCAAGGTATTCGTTGTTGTTGTCAGGGTCATGGTTATCGGTTTTGTCTGTCGTCTGGGGGTGTAAATGACATTGTATCTTCCAATGATAAGTACACAAGTAGTTCTGGGTCGTTTTTCTGGACCTGCATGGTGAAGACACTCGTTGCGGATTTCAGGTTCAATATTAAAATTCTGAGTGAAAATGGGTCCGTTGTTGTTTGTTGGGGTGCATTAATTTGTTGAGACTGTGGTCGCTTGTTCGGGAAATTGACGGGAATTGAAGATTCTTCTAATTGGAGGACGATTTTGATAGTTCACTGCTTGTGAATCTAATCGATGAGTCAACTTCCATTGGCTCATAAACTCTTGGTTTCGGAGGCAATGCCCTATATTTAGGATTGGGGTTCTGGTAACTGAACCCGTCTATGGAATTGTGGTCTTTGCGGGACACGTGGGTTATGCACTAGTTCGGGGTAAAAATCTTTTTTCGAAATGTAGTTAACAGGTTCCTTTTGTAGATGGTTCTTTTTAGCTGGTAGAGGGTGGTGGCATTTGAGAGGCATGCGTGAAATTTCGACGTGAGGGAATTGTTTGCATGTTTCAAGCGAATATAGAGGTAATTTTTGATAAGCATGTAATCATTATCAGTATGAATGACCGCGCTTAATTTTTTTAAACTGTCATTTCCTACAATTCCTGCAAAGGTTTCCAGCGAAGGCAGTATGAACAATTTCAACTCTTCTGTGTGTGGACCAAATAATTTTTAAAAATGCGTGATGAGGTTATGTTCACTTCACACCAGCTGAATTAATCTTGAAGGATTTTTCATTAGCTATTGGATTCCGAATAAGTTGAGGCTGGACATAATTCTTATTAGATCCAGTGTCAACTAAAAATTTTAAATGTTTGCCACTCTTCGCTCTGTATTCCATATACGGCAGCGAAAGAGCTCATAGTCCTAAAAAATTCACGTTATCCGTTGTTTCCGTTTCTTGGGGGTCATCAAGGTATTCGTTGTTGTTGTCAGGGTCATGGTTATCGGTTTGTCTGTCGTCTGGGGGTGTAAATGACATTGTATCTTCCAATGATAAGTACACAAGTAGTTCTGGGTCGTTTTCTGGACCTGCATGGTGAAGACACTCGTTGCGGATTTCAGGTTCAATATTAAAATTCTGAGTGAAATGGGTCCGTTGTTGTTTGTTGAGTGCATTAATTTGTTGAGACTGTGGTCGCTTGTTCGGGAATTGAGGGAATTGAGATCTTCTAATTGGAGGACGATTTTGATAGTTCACTGCTTGTGATCTAATCGATGAGTCAACTTCCATTGGCTCATAAACTCTTGGTTTCGGAGGCAATGCCCTATATTTAGGATTGGGGTTCTGGTACTGAACCCGTCTATGGAATTGTGGTCTTTGCGGGACACGTGGGTTATGCACTAGTTCGGGGTAAAAATCTCTTTTCGAAATGTAGTTAACAGGTTCCTTTTGTAGATGGTTCTTTTTAGCTGGTAGAGGTGGTGGCATTTGAGAGGCATGCGTGAAATTTCGACGTGAGGAATTGTTTGCATGTTTCAAGCGAATATAGAGGTAATTTTTGATAAGCATGTAATCATTATCAGTATGAATGACCGCGCTTAATTTTTTTAAACTGTCATTGCCTACAATTCCTGCAAAGGTTTCCAGCGAAGGCAGTATGAACAATTTCAACTCTTCTGTGTGTGGACCAAATAATTTTAAAAATGCGTGATGAGTTATGTTCACTTCACCACCAGCTGAATTAATCTTGAAGGATTTTTCATTAGCTATTGGATTCCGAATAAGTTGAGGCTGGACATAATTCTTATTAGATCCAGTGTCAACTAAAAATTTTAAATGTTTGCCACTCTTCGCTCTGTATTCCATATACGGCAGCGAAGACCTCATAGTCCTAAAAAATTCACGTTATCCGTTGTTTCCGTTTCTTGGGGGTCATCAAGGTATTCGTTGTTGTTGTCAGGGTCATGGTTATCGGTTTGTCTGTCGTCTGGGGGTGTAAATGACATTGTATCTTCCAATGATAAGTACACAAGTAGTTCTGGGTCGTTTTCTGGACCTGCATGGTGAAGACACTCGTTGCGGATTTCAGGTTCAATATTAAAATTCTGAGTGAAATGGGTCCGTTGTTGTTTGTTGGGTGCATTAATTTGTTGAGACTGTGGTCGCTTGTTCGGGAATTGAGGGAATTGAGATCTTCTAATTGGAGGACGATTTTGATAGTTCACTGCTTGTGATCTAATCGATGAGTCAACTTCCATTGGCTCATAAACTCTTGGTTTCGGAGGCAATGCCCTATATTTAGGATTGGGGTTCTGGTACTGAACCCGTCTATGGAATTGTGGTCTTTGCGGGACACGTGGGTTATGCACTAGTTCGGGGTAAAAATCTCTTTTCGAAATGTAGTTAACAGGTTCCTTTTGTAGATGGTTCTTTTTAGCTGGTAGAGGTGGTGGCATTTGAGAGGCATGCGTGAAATTTCGACGTGAGGAATTGTTTGCATGTTGCATCCGGAAGTTTACGTTCTCGAGCTTTAAGCATAAGTGAAGAGCCTGAGGGAGGTCCACTGGCTCTCTAATACTTAAGAGTCGTGGCAGGTCTCCTCTGAGGCCCCTGACAAACGTATCTAGAGCCTTTTCGCGATAACACTGTGTCAAACTATTTAAGGATTCTTGGCCCAGTTCCATTGCAGACAACTTATTTAATATTAAAGATAAGTGGTGATAAACGCTCTGGTAGAACTCATGTACTGTACCAGTACCTTGTACGAGGGTTGTTAGTTGGTACTCAAGAGTCCCTAGGTCGCGTTTGTCCGCGTAGTGTAAGGTAAGGTAAGTAATCTTCGGCCAATTTAATGGTGTGTTATATGACCCTAGGGCTATGTCGGCTTGCCCAACTATTTTGTTTCGAATCACTGAAAGTATTCCGAAATATTTCGGGGTTCCTCTGAGATGGGTATGCATCTGTGATGGTAACGGAATTTAATTTCCTATAGTCAAACACGAGCCTAAATTTTTTCTCACCAGATGCATCCTCCTTTTTGGGGACTATCCAGACCGGAGCGTTGTATGGGGACCGTGAGGGTCTTATGATCCCGTTATTTAATAATTGTTGGATTTCTTTCTCGACACACCTCGAAGTGCTTGGGGATAAGGATACAATTTTGAGTATACCGGCTCGCTGGTTGTTGTGCGAATTTCCCCTTTTAGCGACGTCGTGTATGTTAGCTTTTCGTTGGGTTCGGCATAGACATTTGAATATGTTTTCAGAATGGATTGAAGACGTTTTACTTGGTTGCTTGTTAAATGACTGGCTCTGATATTTAATTGATTTACTTCTTGCGACTTATGCTGTTTCAAGCGAATATAGAGGTAATTTTTGATAAGCATGTAATCATTATCAGTATGAATGACCGCGCTTAATTTTTTTAAACTGTCATTGCCTATAATTCCTGCAAAGGTTTCCAGCGAAGGCAGTATGAACAATTTCAACTCTTCTGTGTGTGGACCAAATAATTTTAAAAATGTGTGATGAGTTATGTTCACTTCACCACCAGCTGAATTAATCTTGAAGGATTTTTCATTAGCTATTGGATTCCGAATAAGTTGAGGCTGGACATAATTCTTATTAGATCCAGTGTCAACTAAAAATTTTAAATGTTTGCCACTCTTCGCTCTGTATTCCATATACGGCAGCGAAGAGCTCATAGTCCTAAAAAATTCACGTTATCCGTTGTTTCCGTTTCTTGGGGGTCATCAAGGTATTCGTTGTTGTTGTCAGGGTCATGGTTATCGGTTTGTCTGTCGTCTGGGGGTGTAAATGACATTGTATCTTCCAATGATAAGTACACAAGTAGTTCTGGGTCGTTTTCTGGACCTGCATGGTGAAGACACTCGTTGCGGATTTCAGGTTCAATATTAAAATTCTGAGTGAAATGGGTCCGTTGTTGTTTGTTGGGTGCATTAATTTGTTGAGACTGTGGTCGCTTGTTCGGGAATTGAGGGAATTGAGATCTTCTAATTGGAGGACGATTTTGATAGTTCACTGCTTGTGATCTAATCGATGAGTCAACTTCCATTGGCTCATAAACTCTTGGTTTCGGAGGCAATGCCCTATATTTAGGATTGGGGTTCTGGTACTGAACCCGTCTATGGAATTGTGGTCTTTGCGGGACACGTGGGTTATGCACTAGTTCGGGGTAAAAATCTCTTTTCGAAATGTAGTTAACAGGTTCCTTTTGTAGATGGTTCTTTTTAGCTGGTAGAGGTGGTGGCATTTGAGAGGCATGCGTGAAATTTCGACGTGAGGAATTGTTTGCATGTTGCATCCGGAAGTTTACGTTCTCGAGCTTTAAGCATAAGTGAAGAGCCTGAGGGAGGTCCACTGGCTCTCTAATACTTAAGAGTCGTGGCAGGTCTCCTCTGAGGCCCCTGACAAACGTATCTAGAGCCTTTTCGCGATAACACTGTGTCAAACTATTTAAGGATTCTTGGCCCAGTTCCATTGCAGACAACTTATTTAATATTAAAGATAAGTGGTGATAAACGCTCTGGTAGAACTCATGTACTGTACCAGTACCTTGTACGAGGGTTGTTAGTTGGTACTCAAGAGTCCCTAGGTCGCGTTTGTCCGCGTAGTGTAAGGTAAGGTAAGTAATCTTCGGCCAATTTAATGGTGTGTTATATGACTCTAGGGCTATGTCGGCTTGCCCAACTATTTTGTTTCGAATCACTGAAAGTATTCCGAAATATTTCGGGGTTCCTCTGAGATGGGTATGCATCTGTGATGGTAACGGAATTTAATTTCCTATAGTCAAACACGAGCCTAAATTTTTTCTCACCAGATGCATCCTCCTTTTTGGGGACTATCCAGACCGGAGCGTTGTATGGGGACTGTGAGGGTCTTATGATCCCGTTATTTAATAATTGTTGGATTTCTTTCTCGACTACACCTCGAAGTGCTTGGGGATAAGGATACAATTTTGAGTATACCGGCTCGCTGGTTGTTGTGCGAATTTCCCCTTTTAGCGACGTCGTGTATGTTAGCTTTTCGTTGGGTTCGGCATAGACATTTGAATATGTTTTCAGAATGGATTGAAGACGTTTTACTTGGTTGCTTGTTAAATGACTGGCTCTGATATTTAATTGATTTACTTCTTGCGACTTATGCTGTTTCAAGCGAATATAGAGGTAATTTTTGATAAGCATGTAATCATTATCAGTATGAATGACCGCGCTTAATTTTTTTAAACTGTCATTGCCTATAATTCCTGCAAAGGTTTCCAGCGAAGGCAGTATGAACAATTTCAACTCTTCTGTGTGTGGACCAAATAATTTTAAAAATGCGTGATGAGTTATGTTCACTTCACCACCAACTGAATTAATCTTGAAGGATTTTTCATTAGCTATTGGATTCCGAATAAGTTGAGGCTGGACATAATTCTTATTAGATCCAGTGTCAACTAAAAATTTTAAATGTTTGCCACTCTTCGCTCTGTATTCCATATACGGCAGCGAAGAGCTCATAGTCCTAAAAAATTCACGTTATCCGTTGTTTCCGTTTCTTGGGGGTCATCAAGGTATTCGTTGTTGTTGTCAGGGTCATGGTTATCGGTTTGTCTGTCGTCTGGGGGTGTAAATGACATTGTATCTTCCAATGATAAGTACACAAGTAGTTCTGGGTCGTTTTCTGGACCTGCATGGTGAAGACACTCGTTGCGGATTTCAGGTTCAATATTAAAATTCTGAGTGAAATGGGTCCGTTGTTGTTTGTTGGGTGCATTAATTTGTTGAGACTGTGGTCGCTTGTTCGGGAATTGAGGGAATTGAGATCTTCTAATTGGAGGACGATTTTGATAGTTCACTGCTTGTGATCTAATCGATGAGTCAACTTCCATTGGCTCATAAACTCTTGGTTTCGGAGGCAATGCCCTATATTTAGGATTGGGGTTCTGGTACTGAACCCGTCTATGGAATTGTGGTCTTTGCGGGACACGTGGGTTATGCACTAGTTCGGGGTAAAAATCACTTTTCGAAATGTAGTTAACAGGTTCCTTTTGTAGATGGTTCTTTTTAGCTGGTAGAGGTGGTGGCATTTGAGAGGCACGCGTGAAATTTCGACGTGAGGAATTGTTTGCATGTTGCATCCGGAAGTTTACGTTCTCGAGCTTTAAGCATAAGTGAAGAGCCTGAGGGAGGTCCACTGGCTCTCTAATACTTAAGAGTCGTGGCAGGTCTCCTCTGAGGCCCCTGACAAACGTATCTAGAGCCTTTTCGCGATAACACTGTGTCAAACTATTTAAGGATTCTTGGCCCAGTTCCATTGCAGACAACTTATTTAATATTAAAGATAAGTGGTGATAAACGCTCTGGTAGAACTCATGTACTGTACCAGTACCTTGTACGAGGGTTGTTAGTTGGTACTCAAGAGTCCCTAGGTCGCGTTTGTCCGCGTAGTGTAAGGTAAGGTAAGTAATCTTCGGCCAATTTAATGGTGTGTTATATGACTCTAGGGCTATGTCGGCTTGCCCAACTATTTTGTTTCGAATCACTGAAAGTATTCCGAAATATTTCGGGGTTCCTCTGAGATGGGTATGCATCTGTGATGGTAACGGAATTTAATTTCCTATAGTCAAACACGAGCCTAAATTTTTTCTCACCAGATGCATCCTCCTTTTTGGGGACTATCCAGACCGGAGCGTTGTATGGGGACCGTGAGGGTCTTATGATCCCGTTATTTAATAATTGTTGGATTTCTTTCTCGACACACCTCGAAGTGCTTGGGGATAAGGATACAATTTTGAGTATACCGGCTCGCTGGTTGTTGTGCGAATTTCCCCTTTTAGCGACGTCGTGTATGTTAGCTTTTCGTTGGGTTCGGCATAGACATTTGAATATGTTTTCAGAATGGATTGAAGACGTTTTACTTGGTTGCTTGTTAAATGACTGGCTCTGATATTTAATTGATTTACTTCTTGCGACTTATGCTGTTTCAAGCGAATATAGAGGTAATTTTTGATAAGCATGTAATCATTATCAGTATGAATGACCGCGCTTAATTTTTTTAAACTGTCATTGCCTATAATTCCTGCAAAGGTTTCCAGCGAAGGCAGTATGAACAATTTCAACTCTTCTGTGTGTGGACCAAATAATTTTAAAAATTCGTGATGAGTTATGTTCACTTCACCACCAACTGAATTAATCTTGAAGGATTTTTCATTAGCTATTGGATTCCGAATAAGTTGAGGCTGGACATAATTCTTATTAGATCCAGTGTCAACTAAAAATTTTAAATGTTTGCCACTCTTCGCTCTGTATTCCATATACGGCAGCGAAGAGCTCATAGTCCTAAAAAATTCACGTTATCCGTTGTTTCCGTTTCTTGGGGGTCATCAAGGTATTCGTTGTTGTTGTCAGGGTCATGGTTATCGGTTTGTCTGTCGTCTGGGGGTGTAAATGACATTGTATCTTCCAATGATAAGTACACAAGTAGTTCTGGGTCGTTTTCTGGACCTGCATGGTGAAGACACTCGTTGCGGATTTCAGGTTCAATATTAAAATTCTGAGTGAAATGGGTCCGTTGTTGTTTGTTGGGTGCATTAATTTGTTGAGACTGTGGTCGCTTGTTCGGGAATTGAGGGAATTGAGATCTTCTAATTGGAGGACGATTTTGATAGTTCACTGCTTGTGATCTAATCGATGAGTCAACTTCCATTGGCTCATAAACTCTTGGTTTCGGAGGCAATGCCCTATATTTAGGATTGGGGTTCTGGTACTGAACCCGTCTATGGAATTGTGGTCTTTGCGGGACACGTGGATTATGCACTAGTTCGGGGTAAAAATCTCTTTTCGAAATGTAGTTAACAGGTTCCTTTTGTAGATGGTTCTTTTTAGCTGGTAGAGGTGGTGGCATTTGAGAGGCATGCGTGAAATTTCGACGTGAAGAATTGTTTGCATGTTGCATCCGGAAGTTTACGTTCTCGAGCTTTAAGCATAAGTGAAAAGCCTGAGGGAGGTCCACTGGCTCTCTAATACTTAAGAGTCGTGGCAGGTCACCTCTGAGGCCCCTGACAAACGTATCTAGAGCCTTTTCGCGATAGCACTGTGTCAAACTATTTAAGGATTCTTGGCCCAGTTCCATTGCAAACAACTTATTTAATATTAAAGATAAGTGGTGATAAACGCTCTGGTAGAACTCATGTACTGTACCAGTACCTTGTACGAGGGTTGTTAGTTGGTACTCAAGAGTCCCTAGGTCGCGTTTGTCCGCGTAGTGTAAGGTAAGGTAAGTAATCTTCGGCCAATTTAATGGTGTGTTATATGACTCTAGGGCTATGTCGGCTTGCCCAACTATTTTGTTTCGAATCACTGAAAGTATTCCGAAATATTTTGGGGTTCCTCTGAGATGGGTATGCATCTGTGATGGTAACGGAATTTAATTTCCTATAGTCAAACACGAGCCTAAATTTTTTCTCACCAGATGCATCCTCCTTTTTGGGGACTATCCAGACCGGAGCGTTGTATGGGGACCGTGAGGGTCTTATGATCCCGTTATTTAATAATTGTTGGATTTCTTTCTCGACTACACCTCGAAGTGCTTGGGGATAAGGATACAATTTTGAGTATACCGGCTCGCTGGTTGTTGTGCGAATTTCCCCTTTTAGCGACGTCGTGTATGTTAGCTTTTCGTTGGGTTCGGCATAGACATTTGAATATGTTTTCAGAATGGATTGAAGACGTTTTACTTGGTTGCTTGTTAAATGACTGGCTCTGATATTTAATTGATTTACTTCTTGCGACTTATGCTGTTTCAAGCGAATATAGAGGTAATTTTTGATAAGCATGTAATCATTATCAGTATGAATGACCGCGCTTAATTTTTTTAAACTGTCATTGCCTATAATTCCTGCAAAGGTTTCCAGCGAAGGCAGTATGAACAATTTCAACTCTTCTGTGTGTGGACCAAATAATTTTAAAAATGCGTGATGAGTTATGTTCACTTCACCACCAGCTGAATTAATCTTGAAGGATTTTTCATTAGCTATTGGATTCCGAATAAGTTGAGGCTGGACATAATTCTTATTAGATCCAGTGTCAACTAAAAATTTTAAATGTTTGCCACTCTTCGCTCTGTATTCCATATACGGCAGCGAAGAGCTCATAGTCCTAAAAAATTCACGTTATCCGTTGTTTCCGTTTCTTGGGGGTCATCAAGGTATTCGTTGTTGTTGTCAGGGTCATGGTTATCGGTTTGTCTGTCGTCTGGGGGTGTAAATGACATTGTATCTTCCAATGATAAGTACACAAGTAGTTCTGGGTCGTTTTCTGGACCTGCATGGTGAAGACACTCGTTGCGGATTTCAGGTTCAATATTAAAATTCTGAGTGAAATGGGTCCGTTGTTGTTTGTTGGGTGCATTAATTTGTTGAGACTGTGGTCGCTTGTTCGGGAATTGAGGGAATTGAGATCTTCTAATTGGAGGACGATTTTGATAGTTCACTGCTTGTGATCTAATCGATGAGTCAACTTCCATTGGCTCATAAACTCTTGGTTTCGGAGGCAATGCCCTATATTTAGGATTGGGGTTCTGGTACTGAACCCGTCTATGGAATTGTGGTCTTTGCGGGACACGTGGGTTATGCACTAGTTCGGGGTAAAAATCTCTTTTCGAAATGTAGTTAACAGGTTCCTTTTGTAGATGGTTCTTTTTAGCTGGTAGAGGTGGTGGCATTTGAGAGGCATGCGTGAAATTTCGACGTGAGGAATTGTTTGCATGTTGCATCCGGAAGTTTACGTTCTCGAGCTTTAAGCATAAGTGAAGAGCCTGAGGGAGGTCCACTGGCTCTCTAATACTTAAGAGTCGTGGCAGGTCTCCTCTGAGGCCCCTGACAAACGTATCTAGAGCCTTTTCGCGATAACACTGTGTCAAACTATTTAAGGATTCTTGGCCCAGTTCCATTGCAGACAACTTATTTAATATTAAAGATAAGTGGTGATAAACGCTCTGGTAGAACTCATGTATTGTACCAGTACCTTGTACGAGGGTTGTTAGTTGGTACTCAAGAGTCCCTAGGTCGCGTTTGTCCGCGTAGTGTAAGGTAAGGTAAGTAATCTTCGGCCAATTTAATGGTGTGTTATATGACTCTAGGGCTATGTCGGCTTGCCCAACTATTTTGTTTCGAATCACTGAAAGTATTCCGAAATATTTCGGGGTTCCTCTGAGATGGGTATGCATCTGTGATGGTAACGGAATTTAATTTCCTATAGCCAAACACGAGCCTAAATTTTTTCTCACCAGATGCATCCTCCTTTTTGGGGACTATCCAGACCGGAGCGTTGTATGGGGACCGTGAGGGTCTTATGATCCCGTTATTTAATAATTGTTGGATTTCTTTCTCGACTACACCTCGAAGTGCTTGGGGATAAGGATACAATTTTGAGTATACCGGCTCGCTGGTTGTTGTGCGAATTTCCCCTTTTAGCGACGTCGTGTATGTTAGCTTTTCGTTGGGTTCGGCATAGACATTTGAATATGTTTTCAGAATGGATTGAAGACGTTTTACTTGGTTGCTTGTTAAATGACTGGCTCTGATATTTAATTGATTTACTTCTTGCGACTTATGCTGTTTCAAGCGAATATAGAGGTAATTTTTGATAAGCATGTAATCATTATCAGTATGAATGACCGCGCTTAATTTTTTTAAACTGTCATTGCCTATAATTCCTGCAAAGGTTTCCAGCGAAGGCAGTATGAACAATTTCAACTCTTCTGTGTGTGGACCAAATAATTTTAAAAATTCGTGATGAGTTATGTTCACTTCACCACCAACTGAATTAATCTTGAAGGATTTTTCATTAGCTATTGGATTCCGAATAAGTTGAGGCTGGACATAATTCTTATTAGATCCAGTGTCAACTAAAAATTTTAAATGTTTGCCACTCTTCGCTCTGTATTCCATATACGGCAGCGAAGAGCTCATAGTCCTAAAAAATTCACGTTATCCGTTGTTTCCGTTTCTTGGGGGTCATCAAGGTATTCGTTGTTGTTGTCAGGGTCATGGTTATCGGTTTGTCTGTCGTCTGGGGGTGTAAATGACATTGTATCTTCCAATGATAAGTACACAAGTAGTTCTGGGTCGTTTTCTGGACCTGCATGGTGAAGACACTCGTTGCGGATTTCAGGTTCAATATTAAAATTCTGAGTGAAATGGGTCCGTTGTTGTTTGTTGGGTGCATTAATTTGTTGAGACTGTGGTCGCTTGTTCGGGAATTGAGGGAATTGAGATCTTCTAATTGGAGGACGATTTTGATAGTTCACTGCTTGTGATCTAATCGATGAGTCAACTTCCATTGGCTCATAAACTCTTGGTTTCGGAGGCAATGCCCTATATTTAGGATTGGGGTTCTGGTACTGAACCCGTCTATGGAATTGTGGTCTTTGCGGGACACGTGGATTATGCACTAGTTCGGGGTAAAAATCTCTTTTCGAAATGTAGTTAACAGGTTCCTTTTGTAGATGGTTCTTTTTAGCTGGTAGAGGTGGTGGCATTTGAGAGGCATGCGTGAAATTTCGACGTGAAGAATTGTTTGCATGTTGCATCCGGAAGTTTACGTTCTCGAGCTTTAAGCATAAGTGAAAAGCCTGAGGGAGGTCCACTGGCTCTCTAATACTTAAGAGTCGTGGCAGGTCACCTCTGAGGCCCCTGACAAACGTATCTAGAGCCTTTTCGCGATAGCACTGTGTCAAACTATTTAAGGATTCTTGGCCCAGTTCCATTGCAAACAACTTATTTAATATTAAAGATAAGTGGTGATAAACGCTCTGGTAGAACTCATGTACTGTACCAGTACCTTGTACGAGGGTTGTTAGTTGGTACTCAAGAGTCCCTAGGTCGCGTTTGTCCGCGTAGTGTAAGGTAAGGTAAGTAATCTTCGGCCAATTTAATGGTGACTCTAGGGCTATGTCGGCTTGCCCAACTATTTTGTTTCGAATCACTGAAAGTATTCCGAAATATTTCGGGGTTCCTCTGAGATGGGTATGCATCTGTGATGGTAACGGAATTTAATTTCCTATAGTCAAACACGAGCCTACATTTTTTCTCACCAGATGCATCCTCCTTTTTGGGGACTATCCAGACCGGAGCGTTTTATGGGGACCGTGAGGGTCTTATGATCCCGTTATTTAATAATTGTTGGATTTCTTTCTCGACTACACCTCGAAGTGCTTGGGGATAAGGATACAATTTTGAGTATACCGGCTCGCTGGTTGTTGTGCGAATTTCCCCTTTTAGCGACGTCGTGTATGTTAGCTTTTCGTTGGGTTCGGCATAGACATTTGAATATGTTTTCAGAATGGATTGAAGACGTTTTACTTGGTTGCTTGTTAAATGACTGGCTCTGATATTTAATTGATTTACTTCTTGCGACTTATGCTGTTTCAAGCGAATATAGAGGTAATTTTTGATAAGCATGTAATCATTATCAGTATGAATGACCGCGCTTAATTTTTTTAAACTGTCATTGCCTATAATTCCTGCAAAGGTTTCCAGCGAAGGCAGTATGAACAATTTCAACTCTTCTGTGTGTGGACCAAATAATTTTAAAAATGCGTGATGAGTTATGTTCACTTCACCACCAACTGAATTAATCTTGAAGGATTTTTCATTAGCTATTGGATTCCGAATAAGTTGAGGCTGGACATAATTCTTATTAGATCCAGTGTCAACTAAAAATTTTAAATGTTTGCCACTCTTCGCTCTGTATTCCATATACGGCAGCGAAGAGCTCATAGTCCTAAAAAATTCACGTTATCCGTTGTTTCCGTTTCTTGGGGGTCATCAAGGTATTCGTTGTTGTTGTCAGGGTCATGGTTATCGGTTTGTCTGTCGTCTGGGGGTGTAAATGACATTGTATCTTCCAATGATAAGTACACAAGTAGTTCTGGGTCGTTTTCTGGACCTGCATGGTGAAGACACTCGTTGCGGATTTCAGGTTCAATATTAAAATTCTGAGTGAAATGGGTCCGTTGTTGTTTGTTGGGTGCATTAATTTGTTGAGACTGTGGTCGCTTGTTCGGGAATTGAGGGAATTGAGATCTTCTAATTGGAGGACGATTTTGATAGTTCACTGCTTGTGATCTAATCGATGAGTCAACTTCCATTGGCTCATAAACTCTTGGTTTCGGAGGCAATGCCCTATATTTAGGATTGGGGTTCTGGTACTGAACCCGTCTATGGAATTGTGGTCTTTGCGGGACACGTGGGTTATGCACTAGTTCGGGGTAAAAATCTCTTTTCGAAATGTAGTTAACAGGTTCCTTTTGTAGATGGTTCTTTTTAGCTGGTAGAGGTGGTGGCATTTGAGAGGCATGCGTGAAATTTCGACGTGAGGAATTGTTTGCATGTTGCATCCGGAAGTTTACGTTCTCGAGCTTTAAGCATAAGTGAAGAGCCTGAGGGAGGTCCACTGGCTCTCTAATACTTAAGAGTCGTGGCAGGTCTCCTCTGAGGCCCCTGACAAACGTATCTAGAGCCTTTTCGCGATAACACTGTGTCAAACTATTTAAGGATTCTTGGCCCAGTTCCATTGCAGACAACTTATTTAATATTAAAGATAAGTGGTGATAAACGCTCTGGTAGAACTCATGTATTGTACCAGTACCTTGTACGAGGGTTGTTAGTTGGTACTCAAGAGTCCCTAGGTCGCGTTTGTCCGCGTAGTGTAAGGTAAGGTAAGTAATCTTCGGCCAATTTAATGGTGTGTTATATGACTCTAGGGCTATGTCGGCTTGCCCAACTATTTTGTTTCGAATCACTGAAAGTATTCCGAAATATTTCGGGGTTCCTCTGAGATGGGTATGCATCTGTGATGGTAACGGAATTTAATTTCCTATAGTCAAACACGAGCCTAAATTTTTTCTCACCAGATGCATCCTCCTTTTTGGGGACTATCCAGACCGGAGCGTTGTATGGGGACCGTGAGGGTCTTATGATCCCGTTATTTAATAATTGTTGGATTTCTTTCTCGACTACACCTCGAAGTGCTTGGGGATAAGGATACAATTTTGAGTATACCGGCTCGCTGGTTGTTGTGCGAATTTCCCCTTTTAGCGACGTCGTGTATGTTAGCTTTTCGTTGGGTTCGGCATAGACATTTGAATATGTTTTCAGAATGGATTGAAGACGTTTTACTTGGTTGCTTGTTAAATGACTGGCTCTGATATTTAATTGATTTACTTCTTGCGACTTATGCTGTTTCAAGCGAATATAGAGGTAATTTTTGATAAGCATGTAATCATTATCAGTATGAATGACCGCGCTTAATTTTTTTAAACTGTCATTGCCTATAATTCCTGCAAAGGTTTCCAGCGAAGGCAGTATGAACAATTTCAACTCTTCTGTGTGTGGACCAAATAATTTTAAAAATTCGTGATGAGTTATGTTCACTTCACCACCAACTGAATTAATCTTGAAGGATTTTTCATTAGCTATTGGATTCCGAATAAGTTGAGGCTGGACATAATTCTTATTAGATCCAGTGTCAACTAAAAATTTTAAATGTTTGCCACTCTTCGCTCTGTATTCCATATACGGCAGCGAAGAGCTCATAGTCCTAAAAAATTCACGTTATCCGTTGTTTCCGTTTCTTGGGGGTCATCAAGGTATTCGTTGTTGTTGTCAGGGTCATGGTTATCGGTTTGTCTGTCGTCTGGGGGTGTAAATGACATTGTATCTTCCAATGATAAGTACACAAGTAGTTCTGGGTCGTTTTCTGGACCTGCATGGTGAAGACACTCGTTGCGGATTTCAGGTTCAATATTAAAATTCTGAGTGAAATGGGTCCGTTGTTGTTTGTTGGGTGCATTAATTTGTTGAGACTGTGGTCGCTTGTTCGGGAATTGAGGGAATTGAGATCTTCTAATTGGAGGACGATTTTGATAGTTCACTGCTTGTGATCTAATCGATGAGTCAACTTCCATTGGCTCATAAACTCTTGGTTTCGGAGGCAATGCCCTATATTTAGGATTGGGGTTCTGGTACTGAACCCGTCTATGGAATTGTGGTCTTTGCGGGACACGTGGATTATGCACTAGTTCGGGGTAAAAATCTCTTTTCGAAATGTAGTTAACAGGTTCCTTTTGTAGATGGTTCTTTTTAGCTGGTAGAGGTGGTGGCATTTGAGAGGCATGCGTGAAATTTCGACGTGAAGAATTGTTTGCATGTTGCATCCGGAAGTTTACGTTCTCGAGCTTTAAGCATAAGTGAAAAGCCTGAGGGAGGTCCACTGGCTCTCTAATACTTAAGAGTCGTGGCAGGTCACCTCTGAGGCCCCTGACAAACGTATCTAGAGCCTTTTCGCGATAGCACTGTGTCAAACTATTTAAGGATTCTTGGCCCAGTTCCATTGCAAACAACTTATTTAATATTAAAGATAAGTGGTGATAAACGCTCTGGTAGAACTCATGTACTGTACCAGTACCTTGTACGAGGGTTGTTAGTTGGTACTCAAGAGTCCCTAGGTCGCGTTTGTCCGCGTAGTGTAAGGTAAGGTAAGTAATCTTCGGCCAATTTAATGGTGACTCTAGGGCTATGTCGGCTTGCCCAACTATTTTGTTTCGAATCACTGAAAGTATTCCGAAATATTTCGGGGTTCCTCTGAGATGGGTATGCATCTGTGATGGTAACGGAATTTAATTTCCTATAGTCAAACACGAGCCTAAATTTTTTCTCACCAGATGCATCCTCCTTTTTGGGGACTATCCAGACCGGAGCGTTTTATGGGGACCGTGAGGGTCTTATGATCCCGTTATTTAATAATTGTTGGATTTCTTTCTCGACTACACCTCGAAGTGCTTGGGGATAAGGATACAATTTTGAGTATACCGGCTCGCTGGTTGTTGTGCGAATTTCCCCTTTTAGCGACGTCGTGTATGTTAGCTTTTCGTTGGGTTCGGCATAGACATTTGAATATGTTTTCAGAATGGATTGAAGACGTTTTACTTGGTTGCTTGTTAAATGACTGGCTCTGATATTTAATTGATTTACTTCTTGCGACTTATGCTGTTTCAAGCGAATATAGAGGTAATTTTTGATAAGCATGTAATCATTATCAGTATGAATGACCGCGCTTAATTTTTTTAAACTGTCATTGCCTATAATTCCTGCAAAGGTTTCCAGCGAAGGCAGTATGAACAATTTCAACTCTTCTGTGTGTGGACCAAATAATTTTAAAAATGCGTGATGAGTTATGTTCACTTCACCACCAACTGAATTAATCTTGAAGGATTTTTCATTAGCTATTGGATTCCGAATAAGTTGAGGCTGGACATAATTCTTATTAGATCCAGTGTCAACTAAAAATTTTAAATGTTTGCCACTCTTCGCTCTGTATTCCATATACGACAGCGAAGAGCTCATAGTCCTAAAAAATTCACGTTATCGGTGTTTTCCGTTTCTTGGGGGTCATCAAGGTATTCGTTGTTGTTGTCAGGGTCATGGTTATCGGTTTGTCTGTCGTCTGGGGGTGTAAATGACATTGTATCTTCCAATGATAAGTACACAAGTAGTTCTGGGTCGTTTTCTGGACCTGCATGGTGAAGACACTCGTTGCGGATTTCAGGTTCAATATTAAAATTCTGAGTGAAATGGGTCCGTTGTTGTTTGTTGGGTGCATTAATTTGTTGAGACTGTGGTCGCTTGTTCGGGAATTGAGGGAATTGAGATCTTCTAATTGGAGGACGATTTTGATAGTTCACTGCTTGTGATCTAATCGATGAGTCAACTTCCATTGGCTCATAAACTCTTGGTTTCGGAGGCAATGCCCTATATTTAGGATTGGGGTTCTGGTACTGAACCCGTCTATGGAATTGTGGTCTTTGCGGGACACGTGGGTTATGCACTAGTTCGGGGTAAAAATCTCTTTTCGAAATGTAGTTAACAGGTTCCTTTTGTAGATGGTTCTTTTTAGCTGGTAGAGGTGGTGGCATTTGAGAGGCATGCGTGAAATTTCGACGTGAGGAATTGTTTGCATGTTGCATCCGGAAGTTTACGTTCTCGAGCTTTAAGCATAAGTGAAGAGCCTGAGGGAGGTCCACTGGCTCTCTAATACTTAAGAGTCGTGGCAGGTCTCCTCTGAGGCCCCTGACAAACGTATCTAGAGCCTTTTCGCGATAACACTGTGTCAAACTATTTAAGGATTCTTGGCCCAGTTCCATTTCAGACAACTTATTTAATATTAAAGATAAGTGGTGATAAACGCTCTGGTAGAACTCATGTACTGTACCAGTACCTTGTACGAGGGTTGTTAGTTGGTACTCAAGAGTCCCTAGGTCGCGTTTGTCCGCGTAGTGTAAGGTAAGGTAAGTAATCTTCGGCCAATTTAATGGTGTGTTATATGACTCTAGGGCTATGTCGGCTTGCCCAACTATTTTGTTTCGAATCACTGAAAGTATTCCGAAATATTTCGGGGTTCCTCTGAGATGGGTATGCATCTGTGATGGTAACGGAATTTAATTTCCTATAGTCAAACACGAGCCTAAATTTTTTCTCACCAGATGCATCCTCCTTTTTGGGGACTATCCAGACCGGAGCGTTGTATGGGGACCGTGAGGGTCTTATGATCCCGTTATTTAATAATTGTTGGATTTCTTTCTCGACTACACCTCGAAGTGCTTGGGGATAAGGATACAATTTTGAGTATACCGGCTCGCTGGTTGTTGTGCGAATTTCCCCTTTTAGCGACGTCGTGTATGTTAGCTTTTCGTTGGGTTCGGCATAGACATTTGAATATGTTTTCAGAATGGATTGAAGACGTTTTACTTGGTTGCTTGTTAAATGACTGGCTCTGATATTTAATTGATTTACTTCTTGCGACTTATGCTGTTTCAAGCGAATATAGAGGTAATTTTTGATAAGCATGTAATCATTATCAGTATGAATGACCGCGCTTAATTTTTTTAAACTGTCATTGCCTATAATTCCTGCAAAGGTTTCCAGCGAAGGCAGTATGAACAATTTCAACTCTTCTGTGTGTGGACCAAATAATTTTAAAAATTCGTGATGAGTTATGTTCACTTCACCACCAACTGAATTAATCTTGAAGGATTTTTCATTAGCTATTGGATTCCGAATAAGTTGAGGCTGGACATAATTCTTATTAGATCCAGTGTCAACTAAAAATTTTAAATGTTTGCCACTCTTCGCTCTGTATTCCATATACGGCAGCGAAGAGCTCATAGTCCTAAAAAATTCACGTTATCCGTTGTTTCCGTTTCTTGGGGGTCATCAAGGTATTCGTTGTTGTTGTCAGGGTCATGGTTATCGGTTTGTCTGTCGTCTGGGGGTGTAAATGACATTGTATCTTCCAATGATAAGTACACAAGTAGTTCTGGGTCGTTTTCTGGACCTGCATGGTGAAGACACTCGTTGCGGATTTCAGGTTCAATATTAAAATTCTGAGTGAAATGGGTCCGTTGTTGTTTGTTGGGTGCATTAATTTGTTGAGACTGTGGTCGCTTGTTCGGGAATTGAGGGAATTGAGATCTTCTAATTGGAGGACGATTTTGATAGTTCACTGCTTGTGATCTAATCGATGAGTCAACTTCCATTGGCTCATAAACTCTTGGTTTCGGAGGCAATGCCCTATATTTAGGATTGGGGTTCTGGTACTGAACCCGTCTATGGAATTGTGGTCTTTGCGGGACACGTGGATTATGCACTAGTTCGGGGTAAAAATCTCTTTTCGAAATGTAGTTAACAGGTTCCTTTTGTAGATGGTTCTTTTTAGCTGGTAGAGGTGGTGGCATTTGAGAGGCATGCGTGAAATTTCGACGTGAGGAATTGTTTGCATGTTGCATCCGGAAGTTTACGTTCTCGAGCTTTAAGCATAAGTGAAAAGCCTGAGGGAGGTCCACTGGCTCTCTAATACTTAAGAGTCGTGGCAGGTCACCTCTGAGGCCCCTGACAAACGTATCTAGAGCCTTTTCGCGATAGCACTGTGTCAAACTATTTAAGGATTCTTGGCCCAGTTCCATTGCAGACAACTTATTTAATATTAAAGATAAGTGGTGATAAACGCTCTGGTAGAACTCATGTACTGTACCAGTACCTTGTACGAGGGTTGTTAGTTGGTACTCAAGAGTCCCTAGGTCGCGTTTGTCCGCGTAGTGTAAGGTATGGTAAGTAATCTTCGGCCAATTTAATGGTGTGTTATATGACTCTAGGGCTATGTCAGCTTGCCCAACTATTTTGTTTCGAATCACTGAAAGTATTCCGAAATATTTCGGGGTTCCTCTGAGATGGGTATGCATCTGTGATGGTAACGGAATTTAATTTCCTATAGTCAAACACGAGCCTAAATTTTTTCTCACCAGATGCATCCTCCTTTTTGGGGACTATCCAGACCGGAGCGTTGTATGGGGACCGTGAGGGTCTTATGATCCCGTTATTTAATAATTGTTGGATTTCTTTCTCGACTACACCTCGAAGTGCTTGGGGATAAGGATACAATTTTGAGTATACCGGCTCGCTGGTTGTTGTGCGAATTTCCCCTTTTAGCGACGTCGTGTATGTTAGCTTTTCGTTGGGTTCGGCATAGACATTTGAATATGTTTTCAGAATGGATTGAAGACGTTTTACTTGGTTGCTTGTTAAATGACTGGCTCTGATATTTAATTGATTTACTTCTTGCGACTTATGCTGTTTCAAGCGAATATAGAGGTAATTTTTGATAAGCATGTAATCATTATCAGTATGAATGACCGCGCTTAATTTTTTTAAACTGTCATTGCCTATAATTCCTGCAAAGGTTTCCAGCGAAGGCAGTATGAACAATTTCAACTCTTCTGTGTGTGGACCAAATAATTTTAAAAATTCGTGATGAGTTATGTTCACTTCACCACCAACTGAATTAATCTTGAAGGATTTTTCATTAGCTATTGGATTCCGAATAAGTTGAGGCTGGACATAATTCTTATTAGATCCAGTGTCAACTAAAAATTTTAAATGTTTGCCACTCTTCGCTCTGTATTCCATATACGGCAGCGAAGAGCTCATAGTCCTAAAAAATTCACGTTATCCGTTGTTTCCGTTTCTTGGGGGTCATCAAGGTATTCGTTGTTGTTGTCAGGGTCATGGTTATCGGTTTGTCTGTCGTCTGGGGGTGTAAATGACATTGTATCTTCCAATGATAAGTACACAAGTAGTTCTGGGTCGTTTTCTGGACCTGCATGGTGAAGACACTCGTTGCGGATTTCAGGTTCAATATTAAAATTCTGAGTGAAATGGGTCCGTTGTTGTTTGTTGGGTGCATTAATTTGTTGAGACTGTGGTCGCTTGTTCGGGAATTGAGGGAATTGAAATCTTCTAATTGGAGGACGATTTTAATATTTCACTGCTTGTGATCTAATCGATGAGTCAACTTCCATTGGCTCATAAACTCTTGGTTTCGGAGGCAATGCCCTATATTTAGGATTGGGGTTCTGGTACTGAACCCGTCTATGGAATTGTGGTCTTTGCGGGACACGTGGGTTATGCACTAGTTCGGGGTAAAAATCTCTTTTCGAAATGTAGTTAACAGGTTCCTTTTGTAGATGGTTCTTTTTAGCTGGTAGAGGTGGTGGCATTTGAGAGGCATGCGTGAAATTTCGACGTGAGGAATTGTTTGCATGTTGCATCCGGAAGTTTACGTTCTCGAGCTTTAAGCATAAGTGAAGAGCCTGAGGGAGGTCCACTGGCTCTCTAATACTTAAGAGTCGTGGCAGGTCACCTCTGAGGCCCCTGGCAAACGTATCTAGAGCCTTTTCGCGATAACACTGTGTCAAACTATTTAAGGATTCTTGGCCCAGTTCCATTGCAGACAACTTATTTAATATTAAAGATAAGTGGTGATAAACGCTCTGGTAGAACTCATGTACTGTACCAGTACCTTGTACGAGGGTTGTTAGTTGGTACTCAAGAGTCCCTAGGTCGCGTTTGTCCGCGTAGTGTAAGGTATGGTAAGTAATCTTCGGCCAATTTAATGGTGTGTTATATGACTCTAGGGCTATGTCGGCTTGCCCAACTATTTTGTTTCGAATCACTGAAAGTATTCCGAAATATTTCGGGGTTCCTCTGAGATGGGTATGCATTTGTGATGGTAACGGAATTTAATTTCCTATAGTCAAACACGAGCCTACATTTTTTCTCACCAGATGCATCCTCCTTTTTGGGGACTATCCAGACCGGAGCGTTGTATGGGGACCGTGAGGGTCTTATGATCCCGTTATTTAATAATTGTTGGATTTCTTTCTCGACTACACCTCGAAGTGCTTGGGGATAAGGATACAATTTTGAGTATACCGGCTCGCTGGTTGTTGTGCGAATTTCCCCTTTTAGCGACGTCGTGTATGTTAGCTTTTCGTTGGGTTCGGCATAGACATTTGAATATGTTTTCAGAATGGATTGAAGACGTTTTACTTGGTTGCTTGTTAAATGACTGGCTCTGATATTTAATTGATTTACTTCTTGCGACTTATGCTGTTTCAAGCGAATATAGAGGTAATTTTTGATAAGCATGTAATCATTATCAGTATGAATGACCGCGCTTAATTTTTTTAAACTGTCATTGCCTATAATTCCTGCAAAGGTTTCCAGCGAAGGCAGTATGAACAATTTCAACTCTTCTGTGTGTGGACCAAATAATTTTAAAAATGCGTGATGAGTTATGTTCACTTCACCACCAACTGAATTAATCTTGAAGGATTTTTCATTAGCTATTGGATTCCGAATAAGTTGAGGCTGGACATAATTCTTATTAGATCCAGTGTCAACTAAAAATTTTAAATGTTTGCCACTCTTCGCTCTGTATTCCATATACGGCAGCGAAGAGCTCATAGTCCTAAAAAATTCACGTTATCGGTGTTTTCCGTTTCTTGGGGGTCATCAAGGTATTCGTTGTTGTTGTCAGGGTCATGGTTATCGGTTTGTCTGTCGTCTGGGGGTGTAAATGACATTGTATCTTCCAATGATAAGTACACAAGTAGTTCTGGGTCGTTTTCTGGACCTGCATGGTGAAGACACTCGTTGCGGATTTCAGGTTCAATATTAAAATTCTGAGTGAAATGGGTCCGTTGTTGTTTGTTGGGTGCATTAATTTGTTGAGACTGTGGTCGCTTGTTCGGGAATTGAGGGAATTGAGATCTTCTAATTGGAGGACGATTTTGATAGTTCACTGCTTGTGATCTAATCGATGAGTCAACTTCCATTGGCTCATAAACTCTTGGTTTCGGAGGCAATGCCCTATATTTAGGATTGGGGTTCTGGTACTGAACCCGTCTATGGAATTGTGGTCTTTGCGGGACACGTGGGTTATGCACTAGTTCGGGGTAAAAATCTCTTTTCGAAATGTAGTTAACAGGTTCCTTTTGTAGATGGTTCTTTTTAGCTGGTAGAGGTGGTGGCATTTGAGAGGCATGCGTGAAATTTCGACGTGAGGAATTGTTTGCATGTTGCATCCGGAAGTTTACGTTCTCGAGCTTTAAGCATAAGTGAAGAGCCTGAGGGAGGTCTACTGGCTCTCTAATACTTAAGAGTCGTGGCAGGTCACCTCTGAGGCCCCTGACAAACGTATCTAGAGCCTTTTCGCGATAACACTGTGTCAAACTATTTAAGGATTCTTGGCCCAGTTCCATTGCAGACAACTTATTTAATATTAAAGATAAGTGGTGATAAACGCTCTGGTAGAACTCATGTACTGTACCAGTACCTTGTACGAGGGTTGTTAGTTGGTACTCAAGAGTCCCTAGGTCGCGTTTGTCCGCGTAGTGTAAGGTAAGGTAAGTAATCTTCGGCCAATTTAATGGTGTGTTATATGACTCTAGGGCTATGTCGGCTTGCCCAACTATTTTGTTTCGAATCACTGAAAGTATTCCGAAATATTTCGGGGTTCCTCTGAGATGGGTATGCATCTGTGATGGTAACGGAATTTAATTTCCTATAGTCAAACACGAGCCTAAATTTTTTCTCACCAGATGCATCCTCCTTTTTGGGGACTATCCAGACCGGAGCGTTGTATGGGGACCGTGAGGGTCTTATGATCTTGTTATTTAATAATTGTTGGATTTCTTTCTCGACTACACCTCGAAGTGCTTGGGGATAAGGATACAATTTTGAGTATACCGGCTCGCTGGTTGTTGTGCGAATTTCCCCTTTTAGCGACGTCGTGTATGTTAGCTTTTCGTTGGGTTCGGCATAGACATTTGAATATGTTTTCAGAATGGATTGAAGACGTTTTACTTGGTTGCTTGTTAAATGACTGGCTCTGATATTTAATTGATTTACTTCTTGCGACTTATGCTGTTTCAAGCGAATATAGAGGTAATTTTTGATAAGCATGTAATCATTATCAGTATGAATGACCGCGCTTAATTTTTTTAAACTGTCATTGCCTACAATTCCTGCAAAGGTTTCCAGCGAAGGCAGTATGAACAATTTCAACTCTTCTGTGTGTGGACCAAATAATTTTAAAAATGCGTGATGAGTTATGTTCACTTCACCACCAACTGAATTAATCTTGAAGGATTTTTCATTAGCTATTGGATTCCGAATAAGTTGAGGCTGGACATAATTCTTATTAGATCCAGTGTCAACTAAAAATTTTAAATGTTTGCCACTCTTCGCTCTGTATTCCATATACGGCAGCGAAGAGCTCATAGTCCTAAAAAATTCACGTTATCCGTTGTTTCCGTTTCTTGGGGGTCATCAAGGTATTCGTTGTTGTTGTCAGGGTCATGGTTATCGGTTTGTCTGTCGTCTGGGGGTGTAAATGACATTGTATCTTCCAATGATAAGTACACAAGTAGTTCTGGGTCGTTTTCTGGACCTGCATGGTGAAGACACTCGTTGCGGATTTCAGGTTCAATATTAAAATTCTGAGTGAAATGGGTCCGTTGTTGTTTGTTGGGTGCATTAATTTGTTGAGACTGTGGTCGCTTGTTCGGGAATTGAGGGAATTGAGATCTTCTAATTGGAGGACGATTTTGATAGTTCACTGCTTGTGATCTAATCGATGAGTCAACTTCCATTGGCTCATAAACTCTTGGTTTCGGAGGCAATGCCCTATATTTAGGATTGGGGTTCTGGTACTGAACCCGTCTATGGAATTGTGGTCTTTGCGGGACACGTGGGTTATGCACTAGTTCGGGGTAAAAATCTCTTTTCGAAATGTAGTTAACAGGTTCCTTTTGTAGATGGTTCTTTTTAGCTGGTAGAGGTGGTGGCATTTGAGAGGCATGCGTGAAATTTCGACGTGAGGAATTGTTTGCATGTTGCATCCGGAAGTTTACGTTCTCGAGCTTTAAGCATAAGTGAAGAGCCTGAGGGAGGTCCACTGGCTCTCTAATACTTAAGAGTCGTGGCAGGTCTCCTCTGAGGCCCCTGACAAACGTATCTAGAGCCTTTTCGCGATAACACTGTGTCAAACTATTTAAGGATTCTTGGCCCAGTTCCATTGCAGACAACTTATTTAATATTAAAGATAAGTGGTGATAAACGCTCTGGTAGAACTCATGTACTGTACCAGTACCTTGTACGAGGGTTGTTAGTTGGTACTCAAGAGTCCCTAGGTCGCGTTTGTCCGCGTAGTGTAAGGTAAGGTAAGTAATCTTCGGCCAATTTAATGGTGTGTTATATGACTCTAGGGCTATGTCGGCTTGCCCAACTATTTTGTTTCGAATCACTGAAAGTATTCCGAAATATTTCGGGGTTCCTCTGAGATGGGTATGCATCTGTGATGGTAACGGAATTTAATTTCCTATAGTCAAACACGAGCCTAAATTTTTTCTCACCAGATGCATCCTCCTTTTTGGGGACTATCCAGACCGGAGCGTTGTATGGGGACCGTGAGGGTCTTATGATCCCGTTATTTAATAATTGTTGGATTTCTTTCTCGACTACACCTCGAAGTGCTTGGGGATAAGGATACAATTTTGAGTATACCGGCTCGCTGGTTGTTGTGCGAATTTCCCCTTTTAGCGACGTCGTGTATGTTAGCTTTTCGTTGGGTTCGGCATAGACATTTGAATATGTTTTCAGAATGGATTGAAGACGTTTTACTTGGTTGCTTGTTAAATGACTGGCTCTGATATTTAATTGATTTACTTCTTGCGACTTATGCTGTTTCAAGCGAATATAGAGGTAATTTTTGATAAGCATGTAATCATTATCAGTATGAATGACCGCGCTTAATTTTTTTAAACTGTCATTGCGTATAATTCCTGCAAAGGTTTCCAGCGAAGGCAGTATGAACAATTTCAACTCTTCTGTGTGTGGACCAAATAATTTTAAAAATGCGTGATGAGTTATGGTCACTTCACCACCAACTGAATTAATCTTGAAGGATTTTTCATTAGCTATTGGATTCCGAATAAGTTGAGGCTGGACATAATTCTTATTAGATCCAGTGTCAACTAAAAATTTTAAATGTTTGCCACTCTTCGCTCTGTATTCCATATACGGCAGCGAAGAGCTCATAGTCCTAAAAAAATTCACGTTATCGGTGTTTTCCGTTTCTTGGGGGTCATCAAGGTATTCGTTGTTGTTGTCAGGGTCATGGTTATCGGTTTGTCTGTCGTCTGGGGGTGTAAATGACATTGTATCTTCCAATGATAAGTACACAAGTAGTTCTGGGTCGTTTTCTGGACCTGCATGGTGAAGACACTCGTTGCGGATTTCAGGTTCAATATTAAAATTCTGAGTGAAATGGGTCCGTTGTTGTTTGTTGGGTGCATTAATTTGTTGAGACTGTGGTCGCTTGTTCGGGAATTGAGGGAATTGAGATCTTCTAATTGGAGGACGATTTTGATAGTTCACTGCTTGTGATCTAATCGATGAGTCAACTTCCATTGGCTCATAAACTCTTGGTTTCGGAGGCAATGCCCTATATTTAGGATTGGGGTTCTGGTACTGAACCCGTCTATGGAATTGTGGTCTTTGCGGGACACGTGGGTTATGCACTAGTTCGGGGTAAAAATCTCTTTTCGAAATGTAGTTAACAGGTTCCTTTTGTAGATGGTTCTTTTTAGCTGATAGAGGTGGTGGCATTTGAGAGGCATGTGTGAAATTTCGACGTGAGGAATTGTTTGCATGTTGCATCCGGAAGTTTACGTTCTCGAGCTTTAAGCATAAGTGAAGAGCCTGAGGGAGGTCCACTGGCTCTCTAATACTTAAGAGTCGTGGCAGGTCACCTCTGAGGCCCCTGACAAACGTATCTAGAGCCTTTTCGCGATAACACTGTGTCAAACTATTTAAGGATTCTTGGCCCAGTTCCATTGCAGACAACTTATTTAATATTAAAGATAAGTGGTGATAAACGCCCTGGTAGAACTCATGTACTGTACCAGTACCTTGTACGAGGGTTGTTAGTTGGTACTCAAGAGTCCCTAGGTCGCGTTTGTCCGCGTAGTGTAAGGTATGGTAAGTAATCTTCGGCCAATTTAATGGTGTGTTATATGACTCTAGGGCTATGTCGGCTTGCCCAACTATTTTGTTTCGAATCACTGAAAGTATTCCGAAATATTTCGGGGTTCCTCTGAGATGGGTATGCATTTGTGATGGTAACGGAATTTAATTTCCTATAGTCAAACACGAGCCTAAATTTTTTCTCACCAGATGCATCCTCCTTTTTGGGAACTATCCAGACCGGAGCGTTGTATGGGGACCGTGAGGGTCTTATGATCCCGTTATTTAATAATTGTTGGATTTCTTTCTCGACTACACCTTGAAGTGCTTGGGGATAAGGATACAATTTTGAGTATACCGGCTCGCTGGTTGTTGTGCGAATTTCCCCTTTTAGCGACGTCGTGTATGTTAGCTTTTCGTTGGGTTCGGCATAGACATTTGAATATGTTTTCAGAATGGATTGAAGACGTTTTACTTGGTTGCTTGTTAAATGACTGGCTCTGATATTTAATTGATTTACTTCTTGCGACTTATGCTGTTTCAAGCGAATATAGAGGTAATTTTTGATAAGCATGTAATCATTATCAGTATGAATGACCGCGCTTAATTTTTTTAAACTGTCATTGCCTATAATTCCTGCAAAGGTTTCCAGCGAAGGCAGTATGAACAATTTCAACTCTTCTGTGTGTGGACCAAATAATTTTAAAAATGCGTGATGAGTTATGTTCACTTCACCACCAACTGAATTAATCTTGAAGGATTTTTCATTAGCTATTGGATTCCGAATAAGTTGAGGCTGGACATAATTCTTATTAGATCCAGTGTCAACTAAAAATTTTAAATGTTTGCCACTCTTCGCTCTGTATTCCATATACGGCAGCGAAGAGCTCATAGTCCTAAAAAAATTCACGTTATCGGTGTTTTCCGTTTCTTGGGGGTCATCAAGGTATTCGTTGTTGTTGTCAGGGTCATGGTTATCGGTTTGTCTGTCGTCTGGGGGTGTAAATGACATTGTATCTTCCAATGATAAGTACACAAGTAGTTCTGGGTCGTTTTCTGGACCTGCATGGTGAAGACACTCGTTGCGGATTTCAGGTTCAATATTAAAATTCTGAGTGAAATGGGTCCGTTGTTGTTTGTTGGGTGCATTAATTTGTTGAGACTGTGGTCGCTTGTTCGGGAATTGAGGGAATTGAGATCTTCTAATTGGAGGACGATTTTGATAGTTCACTGCTTGTGATCTAATCGATGAGTCAACTTCCATTGGCTCATAAACTCTTGGTTTCGGAGGCAATGCCCTATATTTAGGATTGGGGTTCTGGTACTGAACCCGTCTATGGAATTGTGGTCTTTGCGGGACACGTGGGTTATGCACTAGTTCGGGGTAAAAATCTCTTTTCGAAATGTAGCTAACAGGTTCCTTTTGTAGATGGTTCTTTTTAGCTGATAGAGGTGGTGGCATTTGAGAGGCATGCGTGAAATTTCGACGTGAGGAATTGTTTGCATGTTGCATCCGGAAGTTTACGTTCTCGAGCTTTAAGCATAAGTGAAGAGCCTGAGGGAGGTCCACTGGCTCTCTAATACTTAAGAGTCGTGGCAGGTCTCCTCTGAGGCCCCTGACAAACGTATCTAGAGCCTTTTCGCGATAACACTGTGTCAAACTCTTTAAGGATTCTTGGCCCAGTTCCATTGCAGACAACTTATTTAATATTAAAGATAAGTGGTGATAAACGCTCTGGTAGAACTCATGTACTGTACCAGTACCTTGTACGAGGGTTGTTAGTTGGTACTCAAGAGTCCCTAGGTCGCGTTTGTCCGCGTAGTGTAAGGTAAGGTAAGTAATCTTCGGCCAATTTAATGGTGTGTTATATGACTCTAGGGCTATGTCGGCTTGCCCAACTATTTTGTTTCGAATCACTGAAAGTATTCCGAAATATTTCGGGGTTCCTCTGAGATGGGTATGCATCTGTGATGGTAACGGAATTTAATTTCCTATAGTCAAACACGAGCCTAAATTTTTTCTCACCAGATGCATCTTCCTTTTTGCGGACTATCCAGACCGGAGCGTTGTATGGGGACCGTGAGGGTCTTATGATCCCGTTATTTAATAATTGTTGGATTTCTTTCTCGACTACACCTCGAAGTGCTTGGGGATAAGGATACAATTTTGAGTATACCGGCTCGCTGGTTGTTGTGCGAATTTCCCCTTTTAGCGACGTCGTGTATGTTAGCTTTTCGTTGGGTTCGGCATAGACATTTGAATATGTTTTCAGAATGGATTGAAGACGTTTTACTTGGTTGCTTGTTAAATGACTGGCTCTGATATTTAATTGATTTACTTCTTGCGACTTATGCTGTTTCAAGCGAATATAGAGGTAATTTTTGATAAGCATGTAATCATTATCAGTATGAATGACCGCGCTTAATTTTTTTAAACTGTCATTGCCTATAATTCCTGCAAAGGTTTCCAGCGAAGGCAGTATGAACAATTTCAACTCTTCTGTGTGTGGACCAAATAATTTTAAAAATGCGTGATGAGTTATGTTCACTTCACCACCAACTGAATTAATCTTGAAGGATTTTTCATTAGCTATTGGATTCCGAATAAGTTGAGGCTGGACATAATTCTTATTAGATCCAGTGTCAACTAAAAATTTTAAATGTTTGCCACTCTTTGCTCTGTATTCCATATACGGCAGCGAAGAGCTCATAGTCCTAAAAAATTCACGTTATCGGTGTTTTCCGTTTCTTGGGGGTCATCAAGGTATTCGTTGTTGTTGTCAGGGTCATGGTTATCGGTTTGTCTGTCGTCTGGGGGTGTAAATGACATTGTATCTTCCAATGATAAGTACACAAGTAGTTCTGGGTCGTTTTCTGGACCTGCATGGTGAAGACACTCGTTGCGGATTTCAGGTTCAATATTAAAATTCTGAGTGAAATGGGTCCGTTGTTGTTTGTTGGGTGCATTAATTTGTTGAGACTGTGGTCGCTTGTTCGGGAATTGAGGGAATTGAGATCTTCTAATTGGAGGACGATTTTGATAGTTCACTGCTTGTGATCTAATCGATGAGTCAACTTCCATTGGCTCATAAACTCTTGGTTTCGGAGGCAATGCCCTATATTTAGGATTGGGGTTCTGGTACTGAACCCGTCTATGGAATTGTGGTCTTTGCGGGACACGTGGGTTATGCACTAGTTCGGGGTAAAAATCTCTTTTCGAAATGTAGTTAACAGGTTCCTTTTGTAGATGGTTCTTTTTAGCTGGTAGAGGTGGTGGCATTTGAGAGGCATGCGTGAAATTTCGACGTGAGGAATTGTTTGCATGTTGCATCCGGAAGTTTACGTTCCCGAGCTTTAAGCATAAGTGAAGAGCCTGAGGGAGGTCCACTGGCTCTCTAATACTTAAGAGTCGTGGCAGGTCTCCTCTGAGGCCCCTGTCAAACGTATCTAGAGCCTTTTCGCGATAACACTGTGTCCAACTATTTAAAGATTCTTGGCCCAGTTCCATTGCAGACAACTTGTTTAATATTAAAGATAAGTGGTGATAAACGCTCTGGTAGAACTCATGTACTGTACCAGTACCTTGTACGAGGGTTGTTAGTTGGTACTCAAGAGTCCCTAGGTCGCGTTTGTCCGCGTAGTGTAAGGTAAGGTAAGTAATCTTCGGCCAATTTAATGGTGTGTTATATGACTCTAGGGCTATGTCGGCTTGCCCAACTATTTTGTTTCGAATCACTGAAAGTATTCCGAAATATTTCGGGGTTCCTCTGAGATGGGTATGCATCTGTGATGGTAACGGAATTTAATTTCCTATAGTCAAACACGAGCCTAAATTTTTTCTCACCAGATGCATCCTCCTTTTTGGGGACTATCCAGACCGGAGCGTTGTATGGGGACTGTGAGGGTCTTATGATCCCGTTATTTAATAATTGTTGGATTTCTTTCTCGACTACACCTCGAAGTGCTTGGGGATAAGGATACAATTTTGAGTATACCGGCTCGCTGGTTGTTGTGCGAATTTCCCCTTTTAGCGACGTCGTGTATGTTAGCTTTTCGTTGGGTTCGGCATAGACATTTGAATATGTTTTCAGAATGGATTGAAGACGTTTTACTTGGTTGCTTGTTAAATGACTGGCTCTGATATTTAATTGATTTACTTCTTGCGACTTATGCTGTTTCAAGCGAATATAGAGGTAATTTTTGATAAGCATGTAATCATTATCAGTATGAATGACCGCGCTTAATTTTTTTAAACTGTCATTGCCTATAATTCCTGCAAAGGTTTCCAGCGAAGGCAGTATGAACAATTTCAACTCTTCTGTGTGTGGACCAAATAATTTTAAAAATGCGTGATGAGTTATGTTCACTTCACCACCAACTGAATTAATCTTGAAGGATTTTTCATTAGCTATTGGATTCCGAATAAGTTGAGGCTGGACATAATTCTTATTAGATCCAGTGTCAACTAAAAATTTTAAATGTTTGCCACTCTTCGCTCTGTATTCCATATACGGCAGCGAAGAGCTCATAGTCCTAAAAAATTCACGTTATCGGTGTTTTCCGTTTCTTGGGGGTCATCAAGGTATTCGTTGTTGTTGTCAGGGTCATGGTTATCGGTTTGTCTGTCGTCTGGGGGTGTAAATGACATTGTATCTTCCAATGATAAGTACACAAGTAGTTCTGGGTCGTTTTCTGGACCTGCATGGTGAAGACACTCGTTGCGGATTTCAGGTTCAATATTAAAATTCTGAGTGAAATGGGTCCGTTGTTGTTTGTTGGGTGCATTAATTTGTTGAGACTGTGGTCGCTTGTTCGGGAATTGAGGGAATTGAGATCTTCTAATTGGAGGACGATTTTGATAGTTCACTGCTTGTGATCTAATCGATGAGTCAACTTCCATTGGCTCATAAACTCTTGGTTTCGGAGGCAATGCCCTATATTTAGGATTGGGGTTCTGGTACTGAACCCGTCTATGGAATTGTGGTCTTTGCGGGACACGTGGGTTATGCACTAGTTCGGGGTAAAAATCTCTTTTCGAAATGTAGTTAACAGGTTCCTTTTGTAGATGGTTCTTTTTAGCTGATAGAGGTGGTGGCATTTGAGAGGCATGTGTGAAATTTCGACGTGAGGAATTGTTTGCATGTTGCATCCGGAAGTTTACGTTCTCGAGCTTTAAGCATAAGTGAAGAGCCTGAGGGAGGTCCACTGGCTCTCTAATACTTAAGAGTCGTGGCAGGTCACCTCTGAGGCCCCTGACAAACGTATCTAGAGCCTTTTCGCGATAACACTGTGTCAAACTATTTAAGGATTCTTGGCCCAGTTCCATTGCAGACAACTTATTTAATATTAAAGATAAGTGGTGATAAACGCTCTGGTAGAACTCATGTACTGTACCAGTACCTTGTACGAGGGTTGTTAGTTGGTACTCAAGAGTCCCTAGGTCGCGTTTGTCCGCGTAGTGTAAGGTATGGTAAGTAATCTTCGGCCAATTTAATGGTGTGTTATATGACTCTAGGGCTATGTCGGCTTGCCCAACTATTTTGTTTCGAATCACTGAAAGTATTCCGAAATATTTCGGGGTTCCTCTGAGATGGGTATGCATTTGTGATGGTAACGGAATTTAATTTCCTATAGTCAAACACGAGCCTAAATTTTTTCTCACCAGATGCATCCTCCTTTTTGGGGACTATCCAGACCGGAGCGTTGTATGGGGACCGTGAGGGTCTTATGATCCCGTTATTTAATAATTGTTGGATTTCTTTCTCGACTACACCTCGAAGTGCTTGGGGATAAGGATACAATTTTGAGTATACCGGCTCGCTGGTTGTTGTGCGAATTTCCCCTTTTAGCGACGTCGTGTATGTTAGCTTTTCGTTGGGTTCGGCATAGACATTTGAATATGTTTTCAGAATGGATTGAAGACGTTTTACTTGGTTGCTTGTTAAATGACTGGCTCTGATATTTAATTGATTTACTTCTTGCGACTTATGCTGTTTCAAGCGAATATAGAGGTAATTTTTGATAAGCATGTAATCATTATCAGTATGAATGACCGCGCTTAATTTTTTTAAACTGTCATTGCCTATAATTCCTGCAAAGGTTTCCAGCGAAGGCAGTATGAACAATTTCAACTCTTCTGTGTGTGGACCAAATAATTTTGAAAATGCGTGATGAGTTATGTTCACTTCACCACCAACTGAATTAATCTTGAAGGATTTTTCATTAGCTATTGGATTCCGAATAAGTTGAGGCTGGACATAATTCTTATTAGATCCAGTGTCAACTAAAAATTTTAAATGTTTGCCACTCTTCGCTCTGTATTCCATATACGGCAGCGAAGAGCTCATAGTCCTAAAAAATTCACGTTATCCGTTGTTTCCGTTTCTTGGGGGTCATCAAGATATTCGTTGTTGTTGTCAGGGTCATGGTTATCGGTTTGTCTGTCGTCTGGGGGTGTAAATGACATTGTATCTTCCAATGATAAGTACACAAGTAGTTCTGGGTCGTTTTCTGGACCTGCATGGTGAAGACACTCGTTGCGGATTTCAGGTTCAATATTAAAATTCTGAGTGAAATGGGTCCGTTGTTGTTTGTTGGGTGCATTAATTTGTTGAGACTGTGGTCGCTTGTTCGGGAATTGAGGGAATTGAGATCTTCTAATTGGAGGACGATTTTGATAGTTCACTGCTTGTGATCTAATCGATGAGTCAACTTCCATTGGCTCATAAACTCTTGGTTTCGGAGGCAATGCCCTATATTTAGGATTGGGGTTCTGGTACTGAACCCGTCTATGGAATTGTGGTCTTTGCGGGACACGTGGGTTATGCACTAGTTCGGGGTAAAAATCTCTTTTCGAAATGTAGTTAACAGGTTCCTTTTGTAGATGGTTCTTTTTAGCTGATAGAGGTGGTGGCATTTGAGAGGCATGTGTGAAATTTCGACGTGAGGAATTGTTTGCATGTTGCATCCGGAAGTTTACGTTCTCGAGCTTTAAGCATAAGTGAAGAGCCTGAGGGAGGTCCACTGGCTCTCTAATACTTAAGAGTCGTGGCAGGTCACCTCTGAGGCCCCTGACAAACGTATCTAGAGCCTTTTCGCGATAACACTGTGTCAAACTATTTAAGGATTCTTGGCCCAGTTCCATTGCAGACAACTTATTTAATATTAAAGATAAGTGGTGATAAACGCTCTGGTAGAACTCATGTACTGTACCAGTACCTTGTACGAGGGTTGTTAGTTGGTACTCAAGAGTCCCTAGGTCGCGTTTGTCCGCGTAGTGTAAGGTATGGTAAGTAATCTTCGGCCAATTTAATGGTGTGTTATATGACTCTAGGGCTATGTCGGCTTGCCCAACTATTTTGTTTCGAATCACTGAAAGTATTCCGAAATATTTCGGGGTTCCTCTGAGATGGGTATGCATTTGTGATGGTAACGGAATTTAATTTCCTATAGTCAAACACGAGCCTAAATTTTTTCTCACCAGATGCATCCTCCTTTTTGGGGACTATCCAGACCGGAGCGTTGTATGGGGACCGTGAGGGTCTTATGATCCCGTTATTTAATAATTGTTGGATTTCTTTCTCGACTACACCTCGAAGTGCTTGGGGATAAGGATACAATTTTGAGTATACCGGCTCGCTGGTTGTTGTGCGAATTTCCCCTTTTAGCGACGTCGTGTATGTTAGCTTTTCGTTGGGTTCGGCATAGACATTTGAATATGTTTTCAGAATGGATTGAAGACGTTTTACTTGGTTGCTTGTTAAATGACTGGCTCTGATATTTAATTGATTTACTTCTTGCGACTTATGCTGTTTCAAGCGAATATAGAGGTAATTTTTGATAAGCATGTAATCATTATCAGTATGAATGACCGCGCTTAATTTTTTTAAACTGTCATTGCCTATAATTCCTGCAAAGGTTTCCAGCGAAGGCAGTATGAACAATTTCAACTCTTCTGTGTGTGGACCAAATAATTTTGAAAATGCGTGATGAGTTATGTTCACTTCACCACCAACTGAATTAATCTTGAAGGATTTTTCATTAGCTATTGGATTCCGAATAAGTTGAGGCTGGACATAATTCTTATTAGATCCAGTGTCAACTAAAAATTTTAAATGTTTGCCACTCTTCGCTCTGTATTCCATATACGGCAGCGAAGAGCTCATAGTCCTAAAAAATTCACGTTATCCGTTGTTTCCGTTTCTTGGGGGTCATCAAGATATTCGTTGTTGTTGTCAGGGTCATGGTTATCGGTTTGTCTGTCGTCTGGGGGTGTAAATGACATTGTATCTTCCAATGATAAGTACACAAGTAGTTCTGGGTCGTTTTCTGGACCTGCATGGTGAAGACACTCGTTGCGGATTTCAGGTTCAATATTAAAATTCTGAGTGAAATGGGTCCGTTGTTGTTTGTTGGGTGCATTAATTTGTTGAGACTGTGGTCGCTTGTTCGGGAATTGAGGGAATTGAGATCTTCTAATTGGAGGACGATTTTGATAGTTCACTGCTTGTGATCTAATCGATGAGTCAACTTCCATTGGCTCATAAACTCTTGGTTTCGGAGGCAATGCCCTATATTTAGGATTGGGGTTCTGGTACTGAACCCGTCTATGGAATTGTGGTCTTTGCGGGACACGTGGGTTATGCACTAGTTCGGGGTAAAAATCTCTTTTCGAAATGTAGTTAACAGGTTCCTTTTGTAGATGGTTCTTTTTAGCTGGTAGAGGTGGTGGCATTTGAGAGGCATGCGTGAAATTTCGACGTGAAGAATTGTTTGCATGGTTCATCCGGAAGTTTACGTTCTCGAGCTTTAAGCATAAGTGAAAAGCCTGAGGGAGGTCCACTGGCTCTCTAATACTTAAGAGTCGTGGCAGGTCACCTCTGAGGCCCCTGACAAACGTATCTAGAGCCTTTTCGCGATAGCACTGTGTCAAACTATTTAAGGATTCTTGGCCCAGTTCCATTGCAAACAACTTATTTAATATTAAAGATAAGCGATGATAAACGCTCTGGTAGAACTCATGTACTGTACCAGTACCTTGTACGAGGGTTGTTAGTTGGTACTCAAGAGTCCCTAGGTCGCGTTTGTCCGCGTAGTGTAAGGTAAGGTAAGTAATCTTCGGCCAATTTAATGGTGTGTTATATGACCCTAGGGCTATGTCGGCTTGCCCAACTATTTTGTTTCGAATCACTGAAAGTATTCCGAAATATTTCGGGGTTCCTCTGAGATGGGTATGCATCTGTGATGGTAACGGAATTTAATTTCCTATAGTCAAACACGAGCCTAAATTTTTTCTCACCAGATGCATCCTCCTTTTTGGGGACTATCCAGACCGGAGCGTTGTATGGGGACCGTGAGGGTCTTATGATCCCGTTATTTAATAATTGTTGGATTTCTTTCTCGACTACACCTCGAAGTGCTTGGGGATAAGGATACAATTTTGAGTATACCGGCTCGCTGGTTGTTGTGCGAATTTCCCCTTTTAGCGACGTCGTGTATGTTAGCTTTTCGTTGGGTTCGGCATAGACATTTGAATATGTTTTCAGAATGGATTGAAGACGTTTTACTTGGTTGCTTGTTAAATGACTGGCTCTGATATTTAATTGATTTACTTCTTGCGACTTATGCTGTTTCAAGCGAATATAGAGGTAATTTTTGATAAGCATGTAATCATTATCAGTATGAATGACCGCGCTTAATTTTTTTAAACTGTCATTGCCTATAATTCCTACAAAGGTTTCTAGCGAAGGCAGTATGAACAATTTCAACTCTTCTGTGTGTGGACCAAATAATTTTAAAAATGCGTGATGAGTTATGTTCACTTCACCACCAACTGAATTAATCTTGAAGGATTTTTCACTAGCTATTGGATTCCGAATAAGTTGAGGCTGGACATAATTCTTATTAGATCCAGTGTCAACTAAAAATTTTAAATGTTTGCCACTCTTCGCTCTGTATTCCATATACGGCAGCGAAGAGCTCATAGTCCTAAAAAATTCACGTTATCGGTGTTTTCCGTTTCTTGGGGGTCATCAAGGTATTCGTTGTTGTTGTCAGGGTCATGGTTATCGGTTTGTCTGTCGTCTGGGGGTGTAAATGACATTGTATCTTCCAATGATAAGTACACAAGTAGTTCTGGGTCGTTTTCTGGACCTGCATGGTGAAGACACTCGTTGCGGATTTCAGGTTCAATATTAAAATTCTGAGTGAAATGGGTCCGTTGTTGTTTGTTGGGTGCATTAATTTGTTGAGACTGTGGTCGCTTGTTCGGGAATTGAGGGAATTGAGATCTTCTAATTGGAGGACGATTTTGATAGTTCACTGCTTGTGATCTAATCGATGAGTCAACTTCCATTGGCTCATAAACTCTTGGTTTCGGAGGCAATGCCCTATATTTAGGATTGGGGTTCTGGTACTGAACCCGTCTATGGAATTGTGGTCTTTGCGGGACACGTGGGTTATGCACTAGTTCGGGGTAAAAATCTCTTTTCGAAATGTAGTTAACAGGTTCCTTTTGTAGATGGTTCTTTTTAGCTGGTAGAGGTGGTGGCATTTGAGAGGCATGCGTGAAATTTCGACGTGAGGAATTGTTTGCATGTTGCATCCGGAAGTTTACGTTCCCGAGCTTTAAGCATAAGTGAAGAGCCTGAGGGAGGTCCACTGGCTCTCTAATACTTAAGAGTCGTGGCAGGTCTCCTCTGAGGCCCCTGTCAAACGTATCTAGAGCCTTTTCGCGATAACACTGTGTCCAACTATTTAAAGATTCTTGGCCCAGTTCCATTGCAGACAACTTGTTTAATATTAAAGATAAGTGGTGATAAACGCTCTGGTAGAACTCATGTACTGTACCAGTACCTTGTACGAGGGTTGTTAGTTGGTACTCAAGAGTCCCTAGGTCGCGTTTGTCCGCGTAGTGTAAGGTAAGGTAAGTAATCTTCGGCCAATTTAATGGTGTGTTATATGACTCTAGGGCTATGTCGGCTTGCCCAACTATTTTGTTTCGAATCACTGAAAGTATTCCGAAATATTTCGGGGTTCCTCTGAGATGGGTATGCATCTGTGATGGTAACGGAATTTAATTTCCTATAGTCAAACACGAGCCTAAATTTTTTCTCACCAGATGCATCCTCCTTTTTGGGGACTATCCAGACCGGAGCGTTGTATGGGGACTGTGAGGGTCTTATGATCCCGTTATTTAATAATTGTTGGATTTCTTTCTCGACTACACCTCGAAGTGCTTGGGGATAAGGATACAATTTTGAGTATACCGGCTCGCTGGTTGTTGTGCGAATTTCCCCTTTTAGCGACGTCGTGTATGTTAGCTTTTCGTTGGGTTCGGCATAGACATTTGAATATGTTTTCAGAATGGATTGAAGACGTTTTACTTGGTTGCTTGTTAAATGACTGGCTCTGATATTTAATTGATTTACTTCTTGCGACTTATGCTGTTTCAAGCGAATATAGAGGTAATTTTTGATAAGCATGTAATCATTATCAGTATGAATGACCGCGCTTAATTTTTTTAAACTGTCATTGCCTATAATTCCTGCAAAGGTTTCCAGCGAAGGCAGTATGAACAATTTCAACTCTTCTGTGTGTGGACCAAATAATTTTAAAAATGCGTGATGAGTTATGTTCACTTCACCACCAACTGAATTAATCTTGAAGGATTTTTCATTAGCTATTGGATTCCGAATAAGTTGAGGCTGGACATAATTCTTATTAGATCCAGTGTCAACTAAAAATTTTAAATGTTTGCCACTCTTCGCTCTGTATTCCATATACGGCAGCGAAGAGCTCATAGTCCTAAAAAATTCACGTTATCGGTGTTTTCCGTTTCTTGGGGGTCATCAAGGTATTCGTTGTTGTTGTCAGGGTCATGGTTATCGGTTTGTCTGTCGTCTGGGGGTGTAAATGACATTGTATCTTCCAATGATAAGTACACAAGTAGTTCTGGGTCGTTTTCTGGACCTGCATGGTGAAGACACTCGTTGCGGATTTCAGGTTCAATATTAAAATTCTGAGTGAAATGGGTCCGTTGTTGTTTGTTGGGTGCATTAATTTGTTGAGACTGTGGTCGCTTGTTCGGGAATTGAGGGAATTGAGATCTTCTAATTGGAGGACGATTTTGATAGTTCACTGCTTGTGATCTAATCGATGAGTCAACTTCCATTGGCTCATAAACTCTTGGTTTCGGAGGCAATGCCCTATATTTAGGATTGGGGTTCTGGTACTGAACCCGTCTATGGAATTGTGGTCTTTGCGGGACACGTGGGTTATGCACTAGTTCGGGGTAAAAATCTCTTTTCGAAATGTAGTTAACAGGTTCCTTTTGTAGATGGTTCTTTTTAGCTGATAGAGGTGGTGGCATTTGAGAGGCATGTGTGAAATTTCGACGTGAGGAATTGTTTGCATGTTGCATCCGGAAGTTTACGTTCTCGAGCTTTAAGCATAAGTGAAGAGCCTGAGGGAGGTCCACTGGCTCTCTAATACTTAAGAGTCGTGGCAGGTCACCTCTGAGGCCCCTGACAAACGTATCTAGAGCCTTTTCGCGATAACACTGTGTCAAACTATTTAAGGATTCTTGGCCCAGTTCCATTGCAGACAACTTATTTAATATTAAAGATAAGTGGTGATAAACGCTCTGGTAGAACTCATGTACTGTACCAGTACCTTGTACGAGGGTTGTTAGTTGGTACTCAAGAGTCCCTAGGTCGCGTTTGTCCGCGTAGTGTAAGGTATGGTAAGTAATCTTCGGCCAATTTAATGGTGTGTTATATGACTCTAGGGCTATGTCGGCTTGCCCAACTATTTTGTTTCGAATCACTGAAAGTATTCCGAAATATTTCGGGGTTCCTCTGAGATGGGTATGCATTTGTGATGGTAACGGAATTTAATTTCCTATAGTCAAACACGAGCCTAAATTTTTTCTCACCAGATGCATCCTCCTTTTTGGGGACTATCCAGACCGGAGCGTTGTATGGGGACCGTGAGGGTCTTATGATCCCGTTATTTAATAATTGTTGGATTTCTTTCTCGACTACACCTCGAAGTGCTTGGGGATAAGGATACAATTTTGAGTATACCGGCTCGCTGGTTGTTGTGCGAATTTCCCCTTTTAGCGACGTCGTGTATGTTAGCTTTTCGTTGGGTTCGGCATAGACATTTGAATATGTTTTCAGAATGGATTGAAGACGTTTTACTTGGTTGCTTGTTAAATGACTGGCTCTGATATTTAATTGATTTACTTCTTGCGACTTATGCTGTTTCAAGCGAATATAGAGGTAATTTTTGATAAGCATGTAATCATTATCAGTATGAATGACCGCGCTTAATTTTTTTAAACTGTCATTGCCTATAATTCCTGCAAAGGTTTCCAGCGAAGGCAGTATGAACAATTTCAACTCTTCTGTGTGTGGACCAAATAATTTTGAAAATGCGTGATGAGTTATGTTCACTTCACCACCAACTGAATTAATCTTGAAGGATTTTTCATTAGCTATTGGATTCCGAATAAGTTGAGGCTGGACATAATTCTTATTAGATCCAGTGTCAACTAAAAATTTTAAATGTTTGCCACTCTTCGCTCTGTATTCCATATACGGCAGCGAAGAGCTCATAGTCCTAAAAAATTCACGTTATCCGTTGTTTCCGTTTCTTGGGGGTCATCAAGATATTCGTTGTTGTTGTCAGGGTCATGGTTATCGGTTTGTCTGTCGTCTGGGGGTGTAAATGACATTGTATCTTCCAATGATAAGTACACAAGTAGTTCTGGGTCGTTTTCTGGACCTGCATGGTGAAGACACTCGTTGCGGATTTCAGGTTCAATATTAAAATTCTGAGTGAAATGGGTCCGTTGTTGTTTGTTGGGTGCATTAATTTGTTGAGACTGTGGTCGCTTGTTCGGGAATTGAGGGAATTGAGATCTTCTAATTGGAGGACGATTTTGATAGTTCACTGCTTGTGATCTAATCGATGAGTCAACTTCCATTGGCTCATAAACTCTTGGTTTCGGAGGCAATGCCCTATATTTAGGATTGGGGTTCTGGTACTGAACCCGTCTATGGAATTGTGGTCTTTGCGGGACACGTGGGTTATGCACTAGTTCGGGGTAAAAATCTCTTTTCGAAATGTAGTTAACAGGTTCCTTTTGTAGATGGTTCTTTTTAGCTGATAGAGGTGGTGGCATTTGAGAGGCATGTGTGAAATTTCGACGTGAGGAATTGTTTGCATGTTGCATCCGGAAGTTTACGTTCTCGAGCTTTAAGCATAAGTGAAGAGCCTGAGGGAGGTCCACTGGCTCTCTAATACTTAAGAGTCGTGGCAGGTCACCTCTGAGGCCCCTGACAAACGTATCTAGAGCCTTTTCGCGATAACACTGTGTCAAACTATTTAAGGATTCTTGGCCCAGTTCCATTGCAGACAACTTATTTAATATTAAAGATAAGTGGTGATAAACGCTCTGGTAGAACTCATGTACTGTACCAGTACCTTGTACGAGGGTTGTTAGTTGGTACTCAAGAGTCCCTAGGTCGCGTTTGTCCGCGTAGTGTAAGGTATGGTAAGTAATCTTCGGCCAATTTAATGGTGTGTTATATGACTCTAGGGCTATGTCGGCTTGCCCAACTATTTTGTTTCGAATCACTGAAAGTATTCCGAAATATTTCGGGGTTCCTCTGAGATGGGTATGCATTTGTGATGGTAACGGAATTTAATTTCCTATAGTCAAACACGAGCCTAAATTTTTTCTCACCAGATGCATCCTCCTTTTTGGGGACTATCCAGACCGGAGCGTTGTATGGGGACCGTGAGGGTCTTATGATCCCGTTATTTAATAATTGTTGGATTTCTTTCTCGACTACACCTCGAAGTGCTTGGGGATAAGGATACAATTTTGAGTATACCGGCTCGCTGGTTGTTGTGCGAATTTCCCCTTTTAGCGACGTCGTGTATGTTAGCTTTTCGTTGGGTTCGGCATAGACATTTGAATATGTTTTCAGAATGGATTGAAGACGTTTTACTTGGTTGCTTGTTAAATGACTGGCTCTGATATTTAATTGATTTACTTCTTGCGACTTATGCTGTTTCAAGCGAATATAGAGGTAATTTTTGATAAGCATGTAATCATTATCAGTATGAATGACCGCGCTTAATTTTTTTAAACTGTCATTGCCTATAATTCCTGCAAAGGTTTCCAGCGAAGGCAGTATGAACAATTTCAACTCTTCTGTGTGTGGACCAAATAATTTTGAAAATGCGTGATGAGTTATGTTCACTTCACCACCAACTGAATTAATCTTGAAGGATTTTTCATTAGCTATTGGATTCCGAATAAGTTGAGGCTGGACATAATTCATATTAGATCCAGTGTCAACTAAAAATTTTAAATGTTTGCCACTCTTCGCTCTGTATTCCATATACGGCAGCGAAGAGCTCATAGTCCTAAAAAATTCACGTTATCCGTTGTTTCCGTTTCTTGGGGGTCATCAAGATATTCGTTGTTGTTGTCAGGGTCATGGTTATCGGTTTGTCTGTCGTCTGGGGGTGTAAATGACATTGTATCTTCCAATGATAAGTACACAAGTAGTTCTGGGTCGTTTTCTGGACCTGCATGGTGAAGACACTCGTTGCGGATTTCAGTTTCAATATTAAAATTCTGAGTGAAATGGGTCCGTTGTTGTTTGTTGGGTGCATTAATTTGTTGAGACTGTGGTCGCTTGTTCGGGAATTGAGGGAATTGAGATCTTCTAATTGGAGGACGATTTTGATAGTTCACTGCTTGTGATCTAATCGATGAGTCAACTTCCATTGGCTCATAAACTCTTGGTTTCGGAGGCAATGCCCTATATTTAGGATTGGGGTTCTGGTACTGAACCCGTCTATGGAATTGTGGTCTTTGCGGGACACGTGGGTTATGCACTAGTTCGGGGTAAAAATCTCTTTTCGAAATGTAGTTAACAGGTTCCTTTTGTAGATGGTTCTTTTTAGCTGGTAGAGGTGGTGGCATTTGAGAGGCATGCGTGAAATTTCGACGTGAAGAATTGTTTGCATGGTTCATCCGGAAGTTTACGTTCTCGAGCTTTAAGCATAAGTGAAAAGCCTGAGGGAGGTCCACTGGCTCTCTAATACTTAAGAGTCGTGGCAGGTCACCTCTGAGGCCCCTGACAAACGTATCTAGAGCCTTTTCGCGATAGCACTGTGTCAAACTATTTAAGGATTCTTGGCCCAGTTCCATTGCAAACAACTTATTTAATATTAAAGATAAGCGATGATAAACGCTCTGGTAGAACTCATGTACTGTACCAGTACCTTGTACGAGGGTTGTTAGTTGGTACTCAAGAGTCCCTAGGTCGCGTTTGTCCGCGTAGTGTAAGGTAAGGTAAGTAATCTTCGGCCAATTTAATGGTGTGTTATATGACCCTAGGGCTATGTCGGCTTGCCCAACTATTTTGTTTCGAATCACTGAAAGTATTCCGAAATATTTCGGGGTTCCTCTGAGATGGGTATGCATCTGTGATGGTAACGGAATTTAATTTCCTATAGTCAAACACGAGCCTAAATTTTTTCTCACCAGATGCATCCTCCTTTTTGGGGACTATCCAGACCGGAGCGTTGTATGGGGACCGTGAGGGTCTTATGATCCCGTTATTTAATAATTGTTGGATTTCTTTCTCGACTACACCTCGAAGTGCTTGGGGATAAGGATACAATTTTGAGTATACCGGCTCGCTGGTTGTTGTGCGAATTTCCCCTTTTAGCGACGTCGTGTATGTTAGCTTTTCGTTGGGTTCGGCATAGACATTTGAATATGTTTTCAGAATGGATTGAAGACGTTTTACTTGGTTGCTTGTTAAATGACTGGCTCTGATATTTAATTGATTTACTTCTTGCGACTTATGCTGTTTCAAGCGAATATAGAGGTAATTTTTGATAAGCATGTAATCATTATCAGTATGAATGACCGCGCTTAATTTTTTTAAACTGTCATTGCCTATAATTCCTACAAAGGTTTCTAGCGAAGGCAGTATGAACAATTTCAACTCTTCTGTGTGTGGACCAAATAATTTTAAAAATGCGTGATGAGTTATGTTCACTTCACCACCAACTGAATTAATCTTGAAGGATTTTTCATTAGCTATTGGATTCCGAATAAGTTGAGGCTGGACATAATTCTTATTAGATCCAGTGTCAACTAAAAATTTTAAATGTTTGCCACTCTTCGCTCTGTATTCCATATACGGCAGCGAAGAGCTCATAGTCCTAAAAAATTCACGTTATCGGTGTTTTCCGTTTCTTGGGGGTCATCAAGGTATTCGTTGTTGTTGTCAGGGTCATGGTTATCGGTTTGTCTGTCGTCTGGGGGTGTAAATGACATTGTATCTTCCAATGATAAGTACACAAGTAGTTCTGGGTCGTTTTCTGGACCTGCATGGTGAAGACACTCGTTGCGGATTTCAGGTTCAATATTAAAATTCTGAGTGAAAGGGGTCCGTTGTTGTTTGTTGGGTGCATTAATTTGTTGAGACTGTGGTCGCTTGTTCGGGAATTGAGGGAATTGAGATCTTCTAATTGGAGGACGATTTTGATAGTTCACTGCTTGTGATCTAATCGATGAGTCAACTTCCATTGGCTCATAAACTCTTGGTTTCGGAGGCAATGCCCTATATTTAGGATTGGGGTTCTGGTACTGAACCCGTCTATGGAATTGTGGTCTTTGCGGGACACGTGGGTTATGCACTAGTTCGGGGTAAAAATCTCTTTTCGAAATGTAGCTAACAGGTTCCTTTTGTAGATGGTTCTTTTTAGCTGGTAGAGGTGGTGGCATTTGAGAGGCATGCGTGAAATTTCGACGTGAGGAATTGTTTGCATGTTGCATCCGGAAGTTTACGTTCTCGAGCTTTAAGCATAAGTGAAGAGCCTGAGAGAGGTCCACTGGCTCTCTAATACTTAAGAGTCGTGGCAGGTCTCCTCTGAGGCCCCTGACAAACGTATCTAGAGCCTTTTCGCGATAACACTGTGTCAAACTCTTTAAGGATTCTTGGCCCAGTTCCATTGCAGACAACTTATTTAATATTAAAGATAAGTGGTGATAAACGCTCTGGTAGAACTCATGTACTGTACCAGTACCTTGTACGAGGGTTGTTAGTTGGTACTCAAGAGTCCCTAGGTCGCGTTTGTCCGCGTAGTGTAAGGTAAGGTAAGTAATCTTCGGCCAATTTAATGGTGTGTTATATGACTCTAGGGCTATGTCGGCTTGCCCAACTATTTTGTTTCGAATCACTGAAAGTATTCCGAAATATTTCGGGGTTCCTCTGAGATGGGTATGCATCTGTGATGGTAACGGAATTTAATTTTCTATAGTCAAACACGAGCCTAAATTTTTTCTCACCAGATGCATCTTCCTTTTTGCGGACTATCCAGACCGGAGCGTTGTATGGGGACCGTGAGGGTCTTATGATCCCGTTATTTAATAATTGTTGGATTTCTTTCTCGACTACACCTCGAAGTGCTTGGGGATAAGGATACAATTTTGAGTATACCGGCTCGCTGGTTGTTGTGCGAATTTCCCCTTTTAGCGACGTCGTGTATGTTAGCTTTTCGTTGGGTTCGGCATAGACATTTGAATATGTTTTCAGAATGGATTGAAGACGTTTTACTTGGTTGCTTGTTAAATGACTGGCTCTGATATTTAATTGATTTACTTCTTGCGACTTATGCTGTTTCAAGCGAATATAGAGGTAATTTTTGATAAGCATGTAATCATTATCAGTATGAATGACCGCGCTTAATTTTTTTAAACTGTCATTGCCTATAATTCCTGCAAAGGTTTCCAGCGAAGGCAGTATGAACAATTTCAACTCTTCTGTGTGTGGACCAAATAATTTTAAAAATGCGTGATGAGTTATGTTCACTTCACCACCAACTGAATCAATCTTGAAGGATTTTTCATTAGCTATTGGATTCCGAATAAGTTGAGGCTGGACATAATTCTTATTAGATCCAGTGTCAACTAAAAATTTTAAATGTTTGCCACTCTTCGCTCTGTATTCCATATACGGCAGCGAAGAGCTCATAGTCCTAAAAAATTCACGTTATCGGTGTTTTCCGTTTCTTGGGGGTCATCAAGGTATTCGTTGTTGTTGTCAGGGTCATGGTTATCGGTTTGTCTGTCGTCTGGGGGTGTAAATGACATTGTATCTTCCAATGATAAGTACACAAGTAGTTCTGGGTCGTTTTCTGGACCTGCATGGTGAAGACACTCGTTGCGGATTTCAGGTTCAATATTAAAATTCTGAGTGAAATGGGTCCGTTGTTGTTTGTTGGGTGCATTAATTTGTTGAGACTGTGGTCGCTTGTTCGGGAATTGAGGGAATTGAGATCTTCTAATTGGAGGACGATTTTGATAGTTCACTGCTTGTGATCTAATCGATGAGTCAACTTCCATTGGCTCATAAACTCTTGGTTTCGGAGGCAATGCCCTATATTTAGGATTGGGGTTCTGGTACTGAACCCGTCTATGGAATTGTGGTCTTTGCGGGACACGTGGGTTATGCACTAGTTCGGGGTAAAAATCTCTTTTCGAAATGTAGCTAACAGGTTCCTTTTGTAGATGGTTCTTTTTAGCTGGTAGAGGTGGTGGCATTTGAGAGGCATGCGTGAAATTTCGACGTGAGGAATTGTTTGCATGTTGCATCCGGAAGTTTACGTTCTCGAGCTTTAAGCATAAGTGAAGAGCCTGAGAGAGGTCCACTGGCTCTCTAATACTTAAGAGTCGTGGCAGGTCTCCTCTGAGGCCCCTGACAAACGTATCTAGAGCCTTTTCGCGATAACACTGTGTCAAACTCTTTAAGGATTCTTGGCCCAGTTCCATTGCAGACAACTTATTTAATATTAAAGATAAGTGGTGATAAACGCTCTGGTAGAACTCATGTACTGTACCAGTACCTTGTACGAGGGTTGTTAGTTGGTACTCAAGAGTCCCTAGGTCGCGTTTGTCCGCGTAGTGTAAGGTAAGGTAAGTAATCTTCGGCCAATTTAATGGTGTGTTATATGACTCTAGGGCTATGTCGGCTTGCCCAACTATTTTGTTTCGAATCACTGAAAGTATTCCGAAATATTTCGGGGTTCCTCTGAGATGGGTATGCATCTGTGATGGTAACGGAATTTAATTTCCTATAGTCAAACACGAGCCTAAATTTTTTCTCACCAGATGCATCTTCCTTTTTGCGGACTATCCAGACCGGAGCGTTGTATGGGGACCGTGAGGGTCTTATGATCCCGTTATTTAATAATTGTTGGATTTCTTTCTCGACTACACCTCGAAGTGCTTGGGGATAAGGATACAATTTTGAGTATACCGGCTCGCTGGTTGTTGTGCGAATTTCCCCTTTTAGCGACGTCGTGTATGTTAGCTTTTCGTTGGGTTCGGCATAGACATTTGAATATGTTTTCAGAATGGATTGAAGACGTTTTACTTGGTTGCTTGTTAAATGACTGGCTCTGATATTTAATTGATTTACTTCTTGCGACTTATGCTGTTTCAAGCGAATATAGAGGTAATTTTTGATAAGCATGTAATCATTATCAGTATGAATGACCGCGCTTAATTTTTTTAAACTGTCATTGCCTATAATTCCTGCAAAGGTTTCCAGCGAAGGCAGTATGAACAATTTCAACTCTTCTGTGTGTGGACCAAATAATTTTAAAAATGCGTGATGAGTTATGTTCACTTCACCACCAACTGAATTAATCTTGAAGGATTTTTCATTAGCTATTGGATTCCGAATAAGTTGAGGCTGGACATAATTCTTATTAGATCCAGTGTCAACTAAAAATTTTAAATGTTTGCCACTCTTCGCTCTGTATTCCATATACGGCAGCGAAGAGCTCATAGTCCTAAAAAATTCACGTTATCGGTGTTTTCCGTTTCTTGGGGGTCATCAAGGTATTCGTTGTTGTTGTCAGGGTCATGGTTATCGGTTTGTCTGTCGTCTGGGGGTGTAAATGACATTGTATCTTCCAATGATAAGTACACAAGTAGTTCTGGGTCGTTTTCTGGACCTGCATGGTGAAGACACTCGTTGCGGATTTCAGGTTCAATATTAAAATTCTGAGTGAAATGGGTCCGTTGTTGTTTGTTGGGTGCATTAATTTGTTGAGACTGTGGTCGCTTGTTCGGGAATTGAGGGAATTGAGATCTTCTAATTGGAGGACGATTTTGATAGTTCACTGCTTGTGATCTAATCGATGAGTCAACTTCCATTGGCTCATAAACTCTTGGTTTCGGAGGCAATGCCCTATGTTTAGGATTGGGGTTCTGGTACTGAACCCGTCTATGGAATTGTGGTCTTTGCGGGACACGTGGGTTATGCACTAGTTCGGGGTAAAAATCTCTTTTCGAAATGTAGTTAACAGGTTCCTTTTGTAGATGGTTCTTTTTAGCTGGTAGAGGTGGTGGCATTTGAGAGGCATGCGTGAAATTTCGACGTGAGGAATTGTTTGCATGTTGCATCCGGAAGTTTATGTTCTCGAACTTTAAGCATAAGTGAAGAGCCTGAGGGAGGTTCACTGGCTCTCTAATACTTAAGAGTCGTGGCAGGTCACCTCTGAGGCCCCTGACAAACGTATCTAGAGCCTTTTCGCGATAACACTGTGTCAAACTATTTAAGGATTCTTGGCCCAGTTCCATTGCAAACAACTTATTTAATATTAAAGATAAGTGGTGATAAACGCTCTGGTAGAACTCATGTACTGTACCAGTACCTTGTACGAGGGTTGTTAGTTGGTACTCAAGAGTCCCTAGGTCGCGTTTGTCCGCGTAGTGTAAGGTAAGGTAAGTAATCTTCGGCCAATTTAATGGTGTGTTATATGACTCTAGGGCTATGTCGGCTTGCCCAACTATTTTGTTTCGAGTCACTGAAAGTATTCCGAAATATTTCGGGGTTCCTCTGAGATGGGTATGCATCTGTGATGGTAACGGAATTTAATTTCCTATAGTCAAACACGAGCCTAAATTTTTTCTCACCAGATGCATCCTCCTTTTTGGGGACTATCCAGACCGGAGCGTTGTGTGGGGACCGTGAGGGTCTTATGATCCCGTTATTTAATAATTGTTGGATTTCTTTCTCGACTACACCTCGAAGTGCTTGGGGATAAGGATACAATTTTGAGTATACCGGCTCGCTGGTTGTTGTGCGAATTTCCCCTTTTAGCGACGTCGTGTATGTTAGCTTTTCGTTGGGTTCGGCATAGACATTTGAATATGTTTTCAGAATGGATTGAAGACGTTGTACTTGGTTGCTTGTTAAATGACTGGCTCTGATATTTAGTTGATTTACTTCTTGCGACTTATGCTGTTTCAAGCGAATATAGAGGTAATTTTTGATAAGCATGTAATCATTATCAGTATGAATGACCGCGCTTAATTTTTTTAAACTGTCATTGCCTATAATTCCTGCAAAGGTTTCCAGCGAAGGCAGTATGAACAATTTCAACTCTTCTGTGTGTGGACCAAATAATTTTAAAAATGCGTGATGAGTTATGTTCACTTCACCACCAACTGAATTAATCTTGAAGGATTTTTCATTAGCTATTGGATTCCGAATAAGTTGAGGCTGGACATAATTCTTATTAGATCCAGTGTCAACTACAAATTTTAAATGTTTGCCACTCTTCGCTCTGTATTCCATATACGGCAGCGAAGAGCTCATAGTCCTAAAAAATTCACGTTATCCGTTGTTTCCGTTTCTTGGGGGTCATCAAGGTATTCGTTGTTGTTGTCAGGGTCATGGTTATCGGTTTGTCTGTCGTCTGGGGGTGTACATGACATTGTATCTTCCAATGATAAGTACACAAGTAGTTCTGGGTCGTTTTCTGGACCTGCATGGTGAAGACACTCGTTGCGGATTTCAGGTTCAATATTAAAATTCTGAGTGAAATGGGTCCGTTGTTGTTTGTTGGGTGCATTAATTTGTTGAGACTGTGGTCGCTTGTTCGGGAATTGAGGGAATTGAGATCTTCTAATTGGAGGACGATTTTGATAGTTCACTGCTTGTGATCTAATCGATGAGTCAACTTCCATTGGCTCATAAACTCTTGGTTTCGGAGGCAATGCCCTATATTTAGGATTGGGATTCTGGTACTGAACCCGTCTATGGAATTGTGGTCTTTGCGGACACGTGGGTTATGCACTAGTTCGGGGTAAAAATCTCTTTTCGAAATGTAGTTAACAGGTTCCTTTTGTAGATGGTTCTTTTTAGCTGGTAGAGGTGGTGGCATTTGAGAGGCATGCGTGAAATTTCGACGTGAGGAATTGTTTGCATGTTGCATCCCGAAGTTTACGTTCTCGAGCTTTAAGCATAAGTGAAGAGCCTGAGGGAGGTCCACTGGCTCTCTAATACTTAAGAGTCGTGGCAGGTCACCTCTGAGGCCCCTGACAAACGTATCTAGAGCCTTTTCGCGATAACACTGTGTCAAACTATTTAAGGATTCTTGGCCCAGTTCCATGGCAGACAACTTATTTAATATTAAAGATAAGTGGTGATAAACGCTCTGGTAGAACTCATGTACTGTACCAGTACCTTGTACGAGGGTTGTTAGTTGGTACTCAAGAGTCCCTAGGTCGCGTTTGTCCGCGTAGTGTAAGGTAAGGTAAGTAATCTTCGGCCAATTTAATGGTGTGTTATATGACTCTAGGGCTATGTCGGCTTGCCCAACTATTTTGTTTCGAATCACTGAAAGTATTCCGAAATATTTCGGGGTTCCTCTGAGATGGGTATGCATCTGTGATGGTAACGGAATTTAATTTCCTATAGTCAAACACGAGCCTAAATTTTTTCTCACCAGATGCATCCTCCTTTTTGGGGACTATCCAGACCGGAGCGTTGTATGGGGACTGTGAGGGTCTTATGATCCCGTTATTTAATAATTGTTGGATTTCTTTCTCGACTACACCTCGAAGTGCTTGGGGATAAGGATACAATTTTGAGTATACCGGCTCGCTGGTTGTTGTGCGAATTTCCCCTTTTAGCGACGTCGTGTATGTTAGCTTTTCGTTGGGTTCGGCATAGACATTTGAATATGTTTTCAGAATGGATTGAAGACGTTTTACTTGGTTGCTTGTTAAATGACTGGCTCTGATATTTAATTGATTTACTTCTTGCGACTTATGCTGTTTCAAGCGAATATAGAGGTAATTTTTGATAAGCATGTAATCATTATCAGTATGAATGACCGCGCTTAATTTTTTTAAACTGTCATTGCCTATAATTCCTGCAAAGGTTTCCAGCGAAGGCAGTATGAACAATTTCAACTCTTCTGTGTGTGGACCAAATAATTTTAAAAATGCGTGATGAGTTATGTTCACTTCACCACCAACTGAATTAATCTTGAAGGATTTTTCATTAGCTATTGGATTCCGAATAAGTTGAGGCTGGACATAATTCTTATTAGATCAAGTGTCAACTAAAAATTTTAAATGTTTGCCACTCTTCGCTCTGTATTCCATATACGGCAGCGAAGAGCTCATAGTCCTAAAAAAATTCACGTTATCCGTTGTTTCCGTTTCTTGGGGGTCATCAAGGTATTCGATGTTGTTGTCAGGGTCATGGTTATCGGTTTGTCTGTCGTCTGGGGGTGTAAATGACATTGTATCTTCCAATGATAAGTACACAAGTAGTTCTGGGTCGTTTTCTGGACCTGCATGGTGAAGACACTCGTTGCGGATTTCAGGTTCAATATTAAAATTCTGAGTGAAATGGGTCCGTTGTTGTTTGTTGGGTGCATTAATTTGTTGAGACTGTGGTCGCTTGTTCGGGAATTGAGATCTTCTAATTGGAGGACGATTTTGATAGTTCACTGCTCGTGATCTAATCGATGAGTCAACTTCCATTGGCTCATAAACTCTTGGTTTCGGAGGCAATGCCCTATATTTAGGATTGGGGTTCTGGTACTGAACCCGTCTATGGAATTGTGGTCTTTGCGGGACTCGTGGGTTATGCACTAGTTCGGGGTAAAAATCTCTTTTCGAAATGTAGTTAACAGGTTCCTTTTGTAGATGGTTCTTTTTAGCTGGTAGAGGTGGTGGCATTTGAGAGGCATGCGTGAAATTTCGACGTGAGGAATTGTTTGCATGTTGCATCCGGAAGTTTACGTTCTCGAGCTTTAAGCATAAGTGAAGAGCCTGAGGGAGGTCCACTGGCTCTCTAATACTTAAGAGTCGTGGCAGGTCACCTCTGAGGCCCCTGACAAACGTATCTAGAGCCTTTTCGCGATAACACTGTG
>OZ022263.1:137835505-137843005 GCA_963978885.1 Nemotelus pantherinus
TCAAACTATTTAAGGATTCTTGGCCCAGTTCCATTGCAGACAACTTATTTAATATTAAAGATAAGTGGTGATAAACGCTCTGGTAGAACTCATGTACTGTACCAGTACCTTGTACGAGGGTTGTTAGTTGGTACTCAAGAGTCCCTAGGTCGCGTTTGTCCGCGTAGTGTAAGGTAAGGTAAGTAATCTTCGGCCAATTTAATGGTGTGTTATATGACTCTAGGGCTATGTCGGCTTGCCCAACTATTTTGTTTCGAATCACTGAAAGTATTCCGAAATATTTCGGGGTTCCTCTGAGATGGTCGTAAATGTGTAGAATTCTTTCGACACTTTTTCTCCATGAGCCATATTCTCCCGGATCACCCGAAAACGTTCTTAGGCTTTTAACAACGTCAGGAATCTTGTCCATATCGGATAAGTTCCTATCGTTGCCGACATTAATTTCGACATCAACATCATTGTTAATGTCTACTGCGGGGTTCATGAAAGAACTGAATAGTCTCCTGCCTTGTGTTCGCAAAGTTTCAGAGACAACCCGTCCAATGAGCTCTACCAAATCGGCATGAGTCCCATTTATTGCTACCGGGGGATTGTTTGGGCTGGCGGCACTAGAACTATCTAGATTTTCGGTACGCAGGACCGGAGGACGAATTAGATTGTTTGGGTTTGACATTTTGTCACCCGAAGTTGTTCTTTCAAAACTATTGCAAAAAATACTACAGCAAACTGCACAAATTCAAAATATGCAACGGAATTATTTGAAAAAGGACTGAAGAAACGTTTCGATTCACCGTACGGAAATATATAAATGACAATTAAACTATCGTTGATTTTTATAATTCACTGCTAATAGTTGCACTGCTCATAGATTCGCGAGACAGATTCACACGGATGTTTTCGATACCGAAATATTTGAAAATTTTAGAATAACCACGTAGATTTCACTTCACATAATTTTAACACTCACTTTATGTGCTATTTCACTCTTCGTTCAATGTATTCGTAATTCAATAATATTCAGTTTTAAATAATATTCAATTTAAATCATATTCAATTCAATTCAATTTTTAAATCATATGTAATTCAATTATATTCAATTTTTAGATCATAATCAATTCAATAATATTCATATTTGATTCAATTCAATTTTCAAATTCTATTTAATTCAATTGTTAGTTAAATATACTCAATATGTTTCACTTTCTTTGAAATATTCTTATGTACTTACAATATAACTAATATATTCAGCTTCATTTCGTGCTTCTGCTTCAACTCCAATATGTCTGTTTGGTTCCAGATTATCTATGTCGGACCGCTGCTTCTGCTGCTGGAGGTGGCTTTCAATAAATCCCTTTTGCTTACTTTCCGCTACTTGGGGGCCTTTTTGCTCCAAAACACCACTTTACCTACTTGGTTTTTGTAGGACCCCTGCACTTGGTTATTGTGCAAGATAATAGAATAATAAGCCGCGCACTTGGTTATTATGCACTAACTATTACTTTATGGTGTAGCAGATCGCGGTCCCTGCTCGGGCGCCAGTTAATTTAATTTAAAACTTCAATGAAAAAAAAAAATAGAATACTGCAAGACGCGAATCGTCTTGCAACTTTATTGCTCAAATTCACAAATTATAAAGAGAATACAATATTCGACTTACTGTCTATTTATGTTGTAAAACTGCTGATCCCATGTCTGTCGCTCAGGTGAATATTGCAGTTTTGCTGAGCATGTACTTTTTGCTGACGCGCATGTGAATTGTGTTTGTTCAGTGGATCAGGTGTTAACTTATATATGTATATACACACATATATATATATATATATATATATATATATATATATATATATATATATATATATATATATATATATATATATATATATATATATATATATATATATATATATATATATATATATATATATATATGTATATATATATATATATATATATATATATATATATATATATATATATATATATATATATATATATATATATATATATGTATATATATATATATATATATATGTATATATATATATATATATATATATATATATATATATATATATATGTATATATATATATATATATATATATATATATATATATATATATATATATATTTATATTTATATATATATATATATATATATATATATATATATATATATTAGTGATGGGCTCAAAAACGCCAAACAGTTTGAAAAAAACGTTTGGCTGCAAAAAACGAACGAACAGTTTTTCCAAATAGCGACAAACAGTTTTTCTAAAACGAACTTTTTATTCTAGAACGAACAGCATTTCTGAAACCAACCGTATTTCTACAACGAATAGTTTTTCGAAAACCAATTATTCTAACTATTCTACAACGAATAGCTCTTCTAAAGCCAATCGTTTTTCTAAAACGGACCATTCTTCTCAAACCAACAGTTTTTCTAAAACGAATAGTTTTTATAAAACCAATCGTTTTTCTAAAACTAATCGTTTTTCGTTTTTCTCAAACGAATCGTTTTTTTTAAAACGATCTGTTTTTTTCAAACGAGTCGTTTTTCGTTTTTTAAAAACGAACTGTTTTTTTCAAATGAGTCGTTTCTCGTTTTTTAAAAACGAACTGTTTTTTTCAAACGAATCGTTTTTCGTTTTTTTCAAACGAACTGTTTTTTTCAAACGAGTCGTTTCCTGTTTTTTAAATACGAACTCTTCTTTTCAAACGAATCGTTTTTCGTTTTTTTCAAACGAACTGTTTTTTTCAAACGAGTCGTTTTTCGTTTTTTAAAAACGAACTGTTTTTTTCAAACGAATCGTTTTTCGTTTTGTTTAAAACGAACTGTTTTTTTCAAACGAATCGTTTTTCGTTTTTTTCAAACGAACTGTTTTTTTCAAACGAGTCGTTTCTCGTTTTTTGAAAACGAATTCTTCTTTTCAAACGAATCGTTTTTCGTTTTTTTCAAACGAACTGTTTTTTTCAAACGAGTCGTTTTTCGTTTCTTAAAAACAAACTGTTTTTTTCAAACGAATCGTTTTTCGTTTTGTTTAAAACGAACTGTTTTTTTAAAACAAAACGTTTTTCGTTTTTTTTTTAAACGAACTGTTTTTTTCAAACGAGTTGTTTCTTGTTTTTTAAAAACGAACTGTTTTTTCAAAACGATTCGTTTTTTTACAACGAATCGTTTTTCATCGTTTTTCGTTTTTTTTAAACGAACCGTTTTTCGTTTGTTAAAACGAACTGTTTGGCAGTGGAAAACTGTTTAGCTGCGGAAAACAGTATTTTCGTACTTGCGAGTATTTTCGTACTTGCAAGTATTTTATTCAAATATTCAAAAAGTTTTTAGGGCAAAAGGAGCTGAAATCGGACAAAATCGGCCAATTTTGGGTTAGAGTGGTTTGGCACATAACGGGCCAAGACCTATTACTGTGATATTTCGGTTTTGTAGGGGAGTAAGGGGTTTTTTGGCCATAGTTTGGCAAAAACGGCTTATACCGCGCTTTCGATGATTGAAAGTGGTCGGGGAGTAAATTAGTGATATTTTAAGGGCAACCAATTTTTGATAGGGGAAATTGGGCAAAAACGTCCATTTTTAGCATGAATCTAGATCTAGCATGAATTCGGGCACCTTTCTGAGTTGTTTCGGGCGAAATTTCCATACAAATCTGGGAAAAAGCGGCCTAGTTTCCAAGATACGGCAAAATGAAATCCGGTGGAAAAACTAAAAGTAGCACTAAAAGTGCCAAGGAGGAAAAGGTTGAGATCCTTTTTGGTTCACCAGTTGGCGTCTCCGTTTGTGCTAAAGCCCTCCTCGTGACTGCAGGTCGCCACCAGGGTATCTCCATACCTAACGGGGTTGTAACATTTACGAGACCATGGGAGGTAAGATGCCCCTGGACTCATTCCCAGCCTTACGGGAGAGATTGGCCCCCTAGTGGGTGCATGTTTAATAAACGAAACATTTTTTTTATTGCTTAGTAAAAATGTCATGCTTCAGTGAGGCAAAGTGGAAATCCGACTGTTTTAGATTAGCCAGGAAAAGTTTGGTATCAGAGATCGCTCGATGAAAAGTCATATAGACGACAAGAGGATTAGTTGGTCCTATCTCAGTAATTTTTTTACTTTGGTCATTTGAACGACAGGAGGTGTTTTTTGCATATAATAAAATGAAAAACAAATTAAATGGATTGAATTTGATCGTTTTTCTTTAGATGGCCCCTAGATTGGAGAATGACTTGCCAAATAAATGACCGACCATTGGAAAGTTACGGACAAGCTGCACAGACTAATGACTCGGTATTCTTTTAAGTTAATCTTACACCATCACCCTTCTAGCTTGAGAACGTTGTGTCTGGAGGGTGGAGGAGGGCATACTAGTCAATTTCATTACTTAACTGCAAATCGTATGCATTGTATGTAAACATGTACATACTTCAAATAGGTATTTGGAACAATTATTTTTTCGCACTCGTACTAGTTATACCTAGTACGTGAAAATCCTAGTACGACTCAACTCTAATTGTCGTACAGCATAAAATTTGTTTCTCTCATTAATTTAAACTGTTTTTTTTTAAAACAGTTTAAAAAAACAGTTGTTTTTGAAAAAAAACGGTTCGTTTTCGTTTTTTGAAAACAACCGAAACGCCCATCACTAATCTATATATCTATATATATCAATATATATATCTATATATATATATCTATATATATATCTATATATATATATCTATATATATATATCTATATATATATATCTATATATATATCTATATATATATATCTATATATATATCTATATATATATATCTATATATATATATCTATATATATATATCTATATATATATATCTATATATATATATCTATATATATATATCTATATATATATATCTATATATATATATCTATATATATATATCTATATATATATATCTATATATATATATCTATATATATATATCTATATATATATATCTATATATATATATCTATATATATATATCTATATATATATATCTATATATAATATCTATATATATATATCTATATATATATATCTATATATATATATCTATATATATATATCTATATATATATATCTATATATATATATCTATATATATATATCTATATATATATATCTATATATATATATCTATATATATATATATCTATATATATATATCTATATATATATATATCTATATATATATATATCTATATATATATATCTATATATATATATCTATATATATATATCTATATATATATATCTATATATATATATCTATATATATATATCTATATATATATATCTATATATATATATCTATATATATATATCTATATATATATATCTATATATATATATCTATATATATATATCTATATATATATATCTATATATATATATCTATATATATATATCTATATATATATATCTATATATATATATCTATATATATATATCTATATATATATATCTATATATATATATCTATATATATATATCTATATATATATATCTATATATATATATCTATATATATATATCTATATATATATATCTATATATATATATCTATATATATATATCTATATATATATATCTATATATATATATCTATATATATATATCTATATATATATATCTATATATATATATCTATATATATATATCTATATATATATATCTATATATATATATCTATATATATATATCTATATATATATATCTATATATATATATCTATATATATATATCTATATATATATATCTATATATATATCTATATATATATATCTATATATATATATCTATATATATATATCTATATATATATATCTATATATATATATCTATATATATATATCTATATATATATATCTATATATATATATCTATATATATATATCTATATATATATATCTATATATATATATCTATATATATATATCTATATATATATATCTATATATATATATCTATATATATATATCTATATATATATATCTATATATATATATCTATATATATATATCTATATATATATATCTATATATATATATCTATATATATATATCTATATATATATCTATATATATATATCTATATATATATATCTATATATATATATCTATATATATATATCTATATATATATATCTATATATATATATCTATATATATATATCTATATATATATATCTATATATATATATCTATATATATATATCTATATATATATATCTATATATATATATCTATATATATATATCTATATATATATATCTATATATATATATCTATATATATATATCTATATATATATATCTATATATATATATCTATATATATATATCTATATATATATATCTATATATATATATCTATATATATATATCTATATATATATATCTATATATATATATCTATATATATATATCTATATATATATATCTATATATATATATCTATATATATATATCTATATATATATATCTATATATATATATCTATATATATATATCTATATATATATATCTATATATATATATCTATATATATATATCTATATATATATATCTATATATATATATCTATATATATATATATCTATATATATATATCTATATATATATATATCTATATATATATATCTATATATATATATCTATATATATATATATCTATATATATATATCTATATATATATATATCTATATATATATATCTATATATATATATATCTATATATATATATCTATATATATATATATCTATATATATATATCTATATATATATATATCTATATATATATATATCTATATATATATATATCTATATATATATATATCTATATATATATATCTATATATATATATATCTATATATATATATATCTATATATATATATATCTATATATATATATCTATATATATATATCTATATATATATATATCTATATATATATATCTATATATATATATATCTATATATATATATCTATATATATATATATCTATATATATATATCTATATATATATATCTATATATATATATCTATATATATATATCTATATATATATATCTATATATATATATCTATATATATATATCTATATATATATATCTATATATATATATATATATATATATATCTATATATATATATCTATATATATATATCTATATATATATATCTATATATATATATCTATATATATATATCTATATATATATATCTATATATATATATATCTATATATATATATCTATATATATATATATCTATATATATATCTATATATATATATATCTATATATATATATCTATATATATATATATCTATATATATATATCTATATATATATATATCTATATATATATATCTATATATATATATATCTATATATATATATCTATATATATATATATCTATATATATATATCTATATATATATATATCTATATATATATATCTATATATATATATATCTATATA
>OZ022263.1:137848005-137968005 GCA_963978885.1 Nemotelus pantherinus
TTTCGGGAGTTTAGACATTTCCACGAGGCAGTGCCGATGTACACGGAGATTTCACTTGCGGGTTTTAAGCTAAAATATGGTTAAAACGTTAGTTTTTTGTGCGTGGACGCGTTGTAATAATTATATTTAGTCATAACTTTCATTTTGTAACAATTAATTGTATCGACAATAAATCGACACGAAACATCACATAACATAACACCAACCGATAAACATTTCGTAGCGAATTTTTCCAATTATACCGCACGCACCGCATTAATTTGTGTTATATCTGTTCACTAGCACTGTTCCGCGGATCTCACTTTGTTTTCACTTCAATCAGTTTTACACAACCTGTACAATTAGCATTTTCCCGCGGACCACATACCAATAAAACATAAGACTGCGTGTGTTTTTTGCGACATTGTTCCCGCAAACTCTGACGTCATCATTTTGCATCACGGCCCGTACTTCTAGGAGGCATTAGGTCTGTTCCCGTACTACGATTAATTGCGATTAGGTCTGTTGCCGTACTACGATTAATTGCGATTAATCGCGATTAATTGCAATAAAGCTGTTCCCAGGGTTTTACTGAAAACTGAAAATTTCCCCTCTCTCAGTAAATTTCAGTAGGATCTGAGCAATGGCTCCTAGAAGTACGGGCCGTAATGCAGAATGATGACGTCAGAGCAGTAGGCCAAAATGTCGCGAAAAACACACATAGTCTTATGGGACGTCCGCGGGAAAATGTTAATTGTACGGGTTGTGTTAAAGTGAGTAAAGTGAAAACAAAGTGAGATCCGGAGAACAGTGCTAGTGAACAGCTAAAACACAAATTAATGCGGTGCGCGCGGTATAATTAGGCGGTGGCACCACCAGACAGAAAATCTAGCATAACATAAATTGTGATAGAAAATATATCTTAACAGAAATTTCGCAGTGGGCACTTCACGTTATGATATTTCATTTTGAAATCGAACTTCAGCTTGGCAAGAAACAATAACAAAAAATCATATCTCTCAGATTTATGCTTGAGTTACAATCAATGCAACCAACATTTGCTGCCAAGTTTTGTTGGTGGAACGAGTTACAATCAATGCAACACAACATTTACTGTCATCTGTCACTGGCTATATTCAAGAAATTGCTGTTCGATAATTTGGATCCTTTAAAGTCTCGGAAAGAGATATCAGTGAATATTTGATCCTCTAAACGCTGCGGAGTATAATGTAAAGCAAAAATGAGACAAAAAAATACAAATTCTGATTGTCATTTACATATGACATTTCCCATTTCCCGGACTCTCATAGGAACAGGTGGAATTGGATATTTTCAAAAATGTTGTTGCCATGCCAAGTTTGAGATATGAGCAAACTCTGCTGCCAAGCAAAGTTGTGTTGCATCATTGTAACTGCTCTCACACGTTCTCATGGGTTCAAACTCATTTTGACGTGCAACAAATGTTGGTTGCATTGATTGTAACTCTAGCTTTATGATAGATTTTAATTACAAATGGAATTGTATGATAGATGAAAAGCGGACATTTCATTATTTAAACGTTTCATTCATTTAAACGCTGAATATTTGTCAATTCGATCAGTTTCTCATGCCTTAGCTAAGTTGGCGCCATTTTCAAAAGATACTTGCCAAAAAAAAGTCCGAGAAAAAATTAGCGTAGCTGTTAAGACATATGTCTTAACATTTCTGTCATGATAGAAAAAATGTTATAACATATGACGTCTGCACGAGACATTTCGTAGACATAATATATATTATGACAGAAATTATATCTCGTCGAGGCACCCACTTAGAAAAATTCGCCACGAAATGTTTATCAGATGTTCTTAGGTTATGTGGTGTTTTGTGTCGATTCACTTTCGATACAATTGATTGACACAAAATGCAAGTTATAACTAAATATTAACACTACAACGCATCCACGCACAAAAAACTAACGTTTTATTCATATTTTAGCTAAAAAACCGCAAGTGAAATCTCGGTGAGTGTCGGCACTGCCTCGTGGAAACGTCAAATTGACTGCCATGACGTCACAGCGAGAACGTCTACGTAGCCTGACGGCCCGTACTTCTAGGAGCCATTGGTCTGAGCTACTGAAAAATACTGAAAAGTGTCAAACGGTGTGGTGCGAGTAAATAGTTTCAAATGTGCGCGGCAAGCAACATATTTTTTGCGTAATGTTGCTATGAAGGTCGAATATTTTTGTGGCGATAATTTATTATCATTAAGGATGACTTTATAATCACTATTGCGCTCCCGACAACCGAAAACTGAGACTTCCGGTTGTCAATTTTCAGGAAATACAATGAGAGCGTTCCCTTACTTTTCATGAAATTCCCCACCACATGATTCAGGAAAATTCAGTAAAATTCAGTTACTGAAAGTACGGGAACAGACCTATTGCTATAGCCAATAGGTCTGTTCCCGTACTACGATTAATTGCAATTAATTGCAATGAAACGTACTAAAACAGAGTTTTTTAGTCCGTTTTAGTACGCTTCATTGCAATTAATTACAATTAATCGTAGTACGGGAACAGACCTAATGCCTCCTAGAAGTACGGGCCGTAATGCAGAAAGATGACGTCAGAGCAATAGGCCAAAATGTCGTGAATAACACACGCAGTCTTATGGGACGTCCGCGAGAAATCGTAAGTTGTACAGGTTATGTTGAAGTGAGTCAAGTGAAAACAAAGAGAGATCCGCGGAACAGTGCTAGTGAACACCTAAAACACAGATTAATGCGGTATAATGGGAAAAATTCGCGACGAAATGTTTATCAGTTGGTGTTAGGTTATGTGACGTTTTGTGTCGATTCACTTACAATACAATTAATTGGTACAAAATGAAAGTTATGACTAAATATAATTATTACAGCGCGTCCACGCACAAAAAACCAACGTTAAAATCATATTTTAGCTTAAAAACCGCAAGTGAAATCTCCGTGTGTGTCGGCACTGCCTCGTGCCTAGCATGACGGTCCGTACTTCTAGGAGCCATTGGTAAAGTGAGTGACATGAAAACAAAGTGGTATATGCGGAACAGTGCTAGTGAACAGCTAAAACACAAATTAATGCGGTGCGTGCGGCATAATTGCAAAAATTCGCTACGAAATGTTTATCAGTTGTTGTTAGGTTGTGTGAGGTTCCGTATCGGTTTACTATCGCGATACAATTGGTCGATACAAATTGAAAGTTATGACTAAATATTTTTATTACAACGCATCCACGCACAAAAAACGAATGTTTTATTCATATTTTAGCGAAAAAACCGCAAGTGAAATTTCGGTGTGTCGGGACTGCCTCGTGGAAATGTCAAAATTCCCTATCGCCATGACGTCACAGCGAGAACGATTACGTAGATTGACGGCCAGTACTTCTCGGAGCCATTGCTATAGCACAGCGATGCCTCCTAGAAGTACGGGCCGTCATGCAGAATGATGACGTCACAGCAAGAGGCCAAAATGTCGTGAAAAACACACGCAGTCTTATGGAACGTCCGCGAGAAAATGTTAATTGTAAAGGTTGTGTTAAAGTGAGTGAAATGAAAATATAGTGAGGTCTGCGGAACAAAGCTAGTGAACAGCTGAAACACAAATTAATGCGGTGCACGCGGTATAATTGGAAAAATTCGCTACGAAATGTTTATCAGCTGTAGTTAGGTTATATGCCGTTCACACTACACTTCTAAATCAGGTAGCTTTAGAATCTGTCAAGTTAATCAGGTAAGCGTCCACACTACCCGAAGTGGTTTAGAATGAGGAGATTTAGAGAGAGAAATGTCATTCGAATTTATATGTACATTTTTTTTTGCGTAAAAGTTGTGGAAAATGGTGCAGGAACATGCACAAACATTTTCTTTTCATTTTGTACAACTCTCATTTTCCTTTTTTGTTCAATTTTTGCTATTTTAGAACGAAATTCGAATGACATTTCATTCAAATCTACTGTGCCTCTCCCGGATGAAATTCAACACGCTCTGAGAACAATTCAGCCGGGAAAAAATCACATTGGTATCTGATTTGTACTTGATTAACTCTAAATCCACTAGCTTTCAACTGTCAGATGCCGAAAAAATTGTATGGGTAATCAGGTAGATTTAACTTGATTTAGCTCTAAAGCGATCAGCTGATCGAAATCGCCTGGTTTAAGGTCTGTTCCCGTACTACGATTAATTGCAATGAAGCGTACTAAAATGGACTAAAAAACTCTGTTTTAGTACGCTTCATTGCAATTAATTGCAATTAATCGTAGTACGGAAACAGACCTTTAGAGTGTAGTGTGAACGGCATATTATATGTGGCAGTCCATTAACATAAAAGGAAGTTTTGTGGCAGAATTTTGTATGATCATGAATTATTAAAAGATGACGACATGTCACTGACAGTTCAGTTTTTCCGGTCGATTGTTAAAGTTAAGCTTACTATTGGAATAAATGTGTATATTTTATATCGCAGTTTTATTGTGCCGCAGTAATGACAGAGATTCCCGAAAGTGGTGCCGTGACCAGGATCTTGGACCCGAGGTCATACGAAAGTCCAACAACTACAATTAATATAGAAGAGCCACATTCGAGTGCAATGTGGCCAACAAACACAAATCGATCGGTTGAGAGCCCCAACCTTGCACACGCAGCGATGGGGTTTGCGGCGCACAGAGTGCAGAAGCATTTAGAGGCAGCAGTCCAGATGCCGAACGCGGTATTGGCGGGAGAGGACCCGACCAGTGCGTTCCACGTGTTTTGTTCCCTTTGGATAGTACTACGACAGGTGGTGCAATCATGGCGTTGCACCCCCAGAAATTGCTTCCGCCGTTCATTCCTGGCGATGTTGCGCTGTGGTTTGATTTGGTAGAAATGGCATTCAAACGTCATAACATTCTACGTGATGCTGATCAGTTCTACAATGAGAGTAGAAAACTAAGAGGAGCGGCCTACCCCATCCTTCTGGCCCTACATTCCTGTCTGTGTAATAAGACAAAAACGGGCTCTTTTATTCTCTCTGGCTTGGGCCTGGTTGGGCTAAGCTGTCAAATTTTGCTGTCAAATGTACGCGCCGCCGGTTGTGGCTTCAGTGGAAGCTATTTAAAACACGATTAATTGTGTTGTACTGCAGTGATTTTAAACTTGATTAGTGGTTTCAGTTTACAATCATTTTCGATTTTTGTGTTTTAGTGCGTAAATCGCGAAATAGCAATAAATATAAACAAGAAAATCATGTAAAAGTGAGTAGATAGTTCTTGCTAAAATAAGCAAGGTTTCAGCGTATTTGTAGTGACTTTTTTCAAAAAAATTATTCAATATCTACGTAATACGGTCTAATATTATCTCAGTGCGCAAGAAAATCTGCGGGACTTCTGCAGGTTTCGTGTAAAGGCTGGTACTGAGTTCGAGTTCACGTGAAATTTTGACATGTTTCCATTATCTGGTCATTCTTTCGAGCGAAAATTTTGACAACGGAGAAAAGCAGAGACAATGCTCATATCTGACGGATAAAATGTCAAGAATTTCACTTTTCGATCGATTTTCTTATTGGAAAGTCATTTGCAATGCTCCATTTTCAAATTGAAACACCAAATGTCACTTTTTCGCTCGAAAGAATGAACTGCATTAACTAAATTGGCGTGAAATGATTGACAACATGTTTCAGTGCCATCTATGTTTTCAAAGCGAAAGCAACTTCAAAGCAACTTTTCATGCTAAGAACACAGTACAAAACTTGCTTATTTTCAAGCTAAATTTTCGCCGAAACCAATTTCACGTGAAATTTTGTATGAAAATTTCACGTGAAATCGAACTCAGTACTATGCTTAAAGTGAAAGAAAAGTTTGTGCACCGATGAATTGTTTACATTGTCGGAAGTGACTTTTGCATCGCTGTGGTTACTATGGTTTCGGTCAGTGGCGCAGCTCATCATATCTTTATGAAGCTAGAGAAAATTATGTAAGTTGCTAAAATAAATCAAAATTAAACAGCTATGATATAAAATGTTTGATTTGCTTTCGGTAGTTTTGATATTTAATAGACTTGTCACATGTCTCTCATGTAAGTTGGTTTTACTTCTCATGTAAAACCAACGAGGTTGAAATCAAAAATGACCACATTCCACTGAAGCCGGTCCCAAGTCCGATTGCAAAAGGTATAAGAAGGCTACAAATTTGATAATTTCTGAACGTTATACTTATGCTGTATATTTTCAAACAAGAAAACATGTGTATTTGGTTTCAAAAACATGTTGCTTATGTGCAATTCGGGAAACACTTATGCTACCTGAAAGCAAACAAATGAGCATTGTGCCGGCATTTGAAAATTCTGTTGAATTTCAAGACTTCACACAGCAATAAAATGTTCAAGGTACAAATTTTACTCTCTGTTAAAACACGCATGTATTTAAGAATCAGCAGACAAGTTTATGTGAGAACGTTTTGTTTCAAGCAAACACGTAAAAGCAAACGCAGACGCAATAGTCGTATTCAAAGTTTTGCGCCATGTTTCTTTCGAATCTTAAAATTTCACCTTAGGAAAATTCCCGGTTAAATTAAAAACACCAGAGCAAGTTCAATTCACCAATTTATTCGATTTTTAATATTTCCAGCACACTTTCTAATCTCAAATTCTAATACTTTCTATTTTTCGGTTAAATATTTGATTTAAACGACACGATTTCAAATTTTAACTACTTTCTAATTTCGAAAAAACGATTTACAATGCGAATGGTTTCAAAGGTTGACGATGTACTAACTTTTACTTCAAATTTCTATTCTAACTTTTACTTTTTGAAAAATAACTGGATAGTGAAAATTTCGGTATATTCCAGCTTTGACCAATTACTGGTTTTTGAATTTCCACTATCCAATTTTACAATTTAAAACACAGCATTCAATTTCCCGATCAGCTGTCTGTCTATCTGCCCATCTGTCTCCGTTGTCAAAGTGACAACGTCAATTCATTGTTGAACACGCCAAGTGTTTGCCCCTTCTCAAATCACGAAAAATTAAATTAACTACGCCGTAGTCATTTTTACGTTATTATATTTGTATGCGATTTTCGCCCTGTTGGCTTTACTGATGTTCCTCTCCTCATTAGTTCTCTACTCTCATGTTCTACAGTTTGATACAAACTATACCATCATCGGTTCTAACCTATATCGGCCATGTGGCCAAATCAGGCAGCCATACCAAATACAGTGAAGCAAAAAGCATTGTATAGCAAAATTTCACACGCAGCCAACCCAAGCGAATTCAACAATTGTTCTACAACACATGGTTTCATTCTGCTGTGCGGCCGTCACACATGATACAACAGATGCGCCGGTTGTCATACGGCACGTGCACTGAAGACATACTGAAGCATTTGTGGTTCGGTGAGTTACCGCAAGCGGCGCAAAGTACACTGGCAATATACTACAATAGTAATTTAAGCGAATTATCCAAACTCGCAGATTGCCAATATGACATCACTGCTACACCAAGCATGTGCTCAATCGATTCGAACTCTTCGATAGTACATAGTGAAGTAAGCAGTGCAATCAGTTTCAATGATAACGGTCACATTGTAAAGCAACTTGACGAACTGCGTACTGAAATAGCAGCCATTCGAAGCGAACCGAGAGTCAACATACCAGCCTCGCCACAAGAGCAAAATTATACTAATAAACTCTTTAATGGATGTTGTTTTTATCATCACAAGTTTGGGACAGCGGCACGAAAATGTAAGCCAGGTTGCAAACAATTCGGCAAACGGCAACATAAACAATCGGAAAACGAATATCGGGAAGAGTGATAGCGGCAACATCTTCCCGAACACAAAATCAGGCATCGCCGCGACTTTTCATAAAGGAAAAGAGAACAAACATCGAATACTTAGTCGACAGTGGATCCGACATTACAGCACTTCCTAAAACATACTTAGACAAAAGCCCAGGTAGATCATCAGTCACACTTTATGCTGCGAACGGGTCACCTATAACGACATACGGATGAAAAAACCAAGTACTGGATTTGGGACTAGGTAAGCCCTACGAATGGGAATTTATTACAGCTGACATTAATAAACCCATTCTGGGAGCAGATTTTTTAAAAGCCTTTCATTTATCACCTGATTTAAAAAACTCAAAATTAGTGGACGGAAATACACTAGGCAGTATAAAAGGAACAGTGCGCGAGTCAAAGGAGCCACGCATTTGTATAATTCACCACAACGAAGCTCTTGTGCCAATAAATATTATTGAAAAATTGATTCAACAGTTCCCGAACATCACAAAAAGAGCTCAATTCATACAGTCTCCTCCGCACAAGGTATCACATGTACTGGAAACCATCGGACCGCCAGTGCATGCGAAAACACGGCGTCTTCGACCTGAGATATATAAGGCAGCAAAAGAAGAAATACAGCACATGATCAAACTGGGAATCTGTAAACCATCTAAATCCGCATGATCTTTGCCTTTGTTGATTCGGACCAAAAGTGATGGCAAATCTATTCGCATTTGTGTAGATTATAGGATGTTAATAAGCCGTTCACACTACATTCTAAATCAAGTAGATTTAGAAGCTGTCAAAGTTAATCAGGTAAGCGACACTATCCGACGTGATTTAGAATGGGGAGATTTAGAGAGAGAAATGTCATTCGAATTTATGTGTACAATTTTTTTTGCGCGAAAGTTGTTGAAAATGGTGCAGGAACATGCAAGAACATTTTCTTTTCACTTTGTACAACTCACATTTTCCTTTTTTGTTCAATTTTTGCTATTTTAGAACGAAATTCGAATGACATTTCATTCAAATCTACTGTGCCTCTCACGGATGGAATTCAGTACGCTCTGAGAACAATTCAACCGGGAAAAATTCACAATAGTACCTGATTTGTACTCGATTAACTCTAAATCTACTTGAGTAACTCTGTCAGAAGCCGAAAAAAATGTATGGGTAATCAGGTAGATTTAAGTTGATTTAGCTCTATAATTAGAAAAATTCGCCACGAAATGTTTATCAGATGTTCTTAGGTTATGTGGTGTTTTGTGTCGATTCACTTTCGATACAATTGATTGACACAAAATGCAAGTTATAACTAAATATTAACACGCACAAAAAACTAACGTTTTATTCATATTTTAGCTAAAAAACCGCAAGTGAAATCTCGGTGAGTGTCGGCACTGCCTCGTGGAAACGTCAAATTGACTGCCATGACGTCACAGCGAGAACGACTACGTAGCCTGACGGCCCGTACTTCTAGGAGCCATTGGTCTGAGCTACTGAAAAATACTAAAAAGTGTCAAACGGTGTGGTGCGAGTAAAAAGTTTCAAATGTGCGCGGCAAGCAACATATTTTTTGCGTAATGTTGCTATGAAGGTCGAACATTTTTGTGGCGATAATTCATTATCATTTAGGATGACTTTATAATCACTATTGCTCTCCCGAAACCCGAAAACTGAGACTTTCGGTTGTCAATTTTCAGGAAATACAATGAGAGCGTTCCCTTACTTTTCATGAAATTCCCCACCACATGATTCAGGAAAATTCAGTAAAATTCAGTTACTGAAAGTACGGGAACAGACCTATTGCTATAGCCAATGCCTCCTAGAAGTACGGGCCGTAATGCAGAAAGATGACGTCAGAGCAATAGGCCAAAATGTAGTGAATAACACACGCAGTCTTATGGGACGTCCGCGGGAAATCGTAAGTTGTACAGGTTATGTTGAAGTGAGTGAAGTGAAAACAAAGAGAGATCCGCGGAACAGTGCTAGTGAACACCTAAAACACAGATTAATGCGGTATAATGGGAAAAATTCGCGACGAAATGTTTATCAGTTGGTGTTAGGTTATGTGACGTTTTGTGTCGATTCACTTACAATACAATTAATTGGTACAAAATGAAAGTTATGACTAAATATAATTATTACAACGCGTCCACGCACAAAAAACTAACGTTAAAATCATATTTTAGCTTAATAACCGCAAGTGAAATCTCCGTGTGTATCGGCACTGCCTCGTGCCTAGCATGACGGTCCGTACTTCTAGGAGCCATTGGTAAAGTGAGTGACATGAAAACAAAGTGGTATATGCGGAACAGTGCTAGCGAACAGCTAAAACACAAATTAATGCGGTGCGTGCGGCATAATTGCACAAATTCGCTACGAAATGTTTATCAGTTGTTGTTAGGTTATGTGAGGTTCCGTATCGGTTTACTATCGCGATACAATTGGTCGATACAAATTGAAAGTTATGACTAAATATTTTTATTACAACGCATCCACGCACAAAAAACGAATGTTTTATTCATATTTTAGCGAAAAAACCGCAAGTGAAATTTCGGTGTGTCGGGACTGCCTCGTGGAAATGTCAAAATTCCCTATCGCCATGACGTCACAGCGAGAACGATTACGTAGATTGACGGCCAGTACTTCTCGGAGCCATTGCTGTAGCACAGCGGTGCCTACTAGAAGTACGGGTCGTCATGCAGAATGATGACGTCACAGCAAGAGGCCAAAATGTCGTGAAAAACACACGCAGTCTTATGGAACGTCCGCGAGAAAATGTTAATGGTAAAGGTTGTGTTAAAGTGAGTGAAATGAAAATAAAGTGAGGTCTGCGGAACAAAGTTAGTGAACAGCTGAAACAAATTAATGCGGTGCACGCGGTATAATTGGAAAAATTCGCTACGAAATGTTTATCAGCTGTAGTTAGGTTATATGCCGTTCACACTACACTTCTAAATCAGGTAGCTTTAGAACCTGTCAAGTTAATCAGGTGAGCGTCCACACTACCCGAAGTGATTTAGAATGAGGAGATTTAGAGAGAGAAATGTCATTCGAGTATATGTGTACATTTTTTTTGCGTAAAAGTTGTGAAAAATGGTGCAGGAACATGCACAAACATTTTCTTTTCACTTTGTACAACTCTCATTTTCCTTTTTTGTTCAATTTTTGCTATTTTAGAACGAAATTCGAATGACATTTCATTCAAATCTACTGTGCCTCTCCCGGATGAAATTCAACACGCTCTGAGAACAATTCAGCCGGGAAAAAATCACATTGGTACCTGATTTGTACTTGATTAACTCTAAATCCACTAGCTTTCAACTGTCAGATGCCGAGAAAATTGTATGGGTAATCAGGTAGATTTAACTTGATTTAGCTCTAAAGCGATCAGCTGATCGAAATCGCCTGATTTAAGGTCTGTTCCCGTACTACGATTAATTGCAATGAAGCGTACTAAAATGGACTAAAAAACTCTGTTTTAGTACGCTTCATTGCAATTAATTGCAATTAATCGTAGTACGGAAACAGACCTTTAGAGTGTAGTGTGAACGGCATATTATATGTGGCAGTCCATTAACATAAAAGGAAGTTTTGTGGCAGAATTTTGTATGATCATGAATTATTAAAAGATGACGACATGTCACTGACAGTTCAGTTTTTCCGGTCGATTGTTAAAGTTAAGTTTACTATTGGAATAAATGTGTATATTTTATATCGCAGTTTTATTGTGCCGCAGTAATGACAGAGATTCCCGAAAGTGGTGCCGTGACCAGGATCTTGGACCCGAGGTCATACAAAAGTCCAACAACTACAATTAGTATAGAAGAGCCACATTCGAGTGCAATGTGGCCAACAAACACAAATCGATCGGTTGGGAGCCCCAACCTTGCACACGCGGCGATGGGGTTTGGCGGCGCACAGAGTGCAGAAGCAGTTAGAGGCAGCAGTCCAGATGCCGGACGCGGTATTGGCGGAAGAGGACCCGACCAGTGCGTTCCACGTGTTTTGTTCCCTTTGGATAGTACTACGACAGGTGGTGCAATCATGGCGTTGCACCCCCAGAAATTGCTTCCGCCGTTCATTCCTGGCGATGTTGCGCTGTGGTTTGATTTGGTAGAAATGGCATTCAAACGTCATAACATTCTACGTGATGCTGATCAGTTCTACAATGAGAGTAGAAAACTAAGAGGAGCGGCCTACCCCATCCTTCTGGCCCTACATTCCTGTCTGTGTAATAGGACAAAAACGGGCTCTTTTATTCTCTCTGGCTTGGGCCTGGTTGGGCTAAGCTGTCAAATTTTGCTGTCAAATGTACGCGCCGCCGGTTGTGGCTTCAGTGGAAGCTATTTAAAACACGATTAATTGTGTTGTACTGCAGTGATTTTAAACTTGATTAGTGGTTTCAGTTTACAATCATTTTCGATTTTTGTGTTTTAGTGCGTAAATCGCGAAATAGCAATAAATATAAACAAGAAAATCATGTAAAAGTGAGTAGATAGTTCTTGCTAAAATAAGCAAGGTTTCAGCGTATTTGTAGTGACTTTTTTCAAAAAAATTATTCAATATCTACGTAATACGGTCTAATATTATCTCAGTTGTCACGGTCGGTTAATAAGGAAAAAAAAAAAAAGATCTCCATCGTCCTCTAAAAGTGAGAACGATGGAGATTGTGCAATAACCGCAATCTACGAGTTTGTTTTAGTAAGATTAGGTTAAAAAATTAGATATTGCAATCATGAATTTAATTTAAGTTAGTTCACAGTTCCCGATTGTAATTTAATTATGATTTAGTTAGTTGAGTAACACAAATCATGCCGACGGAGCATGCGATGAACGACACATAATTTAAACAAACGTTTAACTGACGCACAACGCAGTTGAACATCGACTCATTGAACAGTAGAACGACACGACTAAATTGAATCTCTAGACAACACCATAGCCATCAACGGCAATGACCAAATCGCGATGCTAATTAAAACGCCAGAATATCGACGAGATATCCCGAGTCAGATCATTATGCCACAAATCCATACATCCGGCAGAGCAACGTATTGGCCTAGCCGTCAATGTTGACGATACCAGACCTATGCCAACATTTGACCTACATACGATGGATACCGAGCGGTTGCCGAATAGCCGATTCCCTAACTCAAAGCCATCAGATCGAAAGGCGATGGAAGCAAACGCTATGTTGATGATATAGTGAACCCGAGATGCGGAGGGTAGTTGAGATACGTGAAAGGAAACCGAGATTAGGAGGATATCAACATACGGGTCGGGGCACTTGCACATACGAAACTTGCGGCACGCACGAATTGACATTTTTTTTGAATTGATATGGAAGATCGGCACGAATTATCACTTTAACGCGACTGGGTTCTCATCTGATAGCGATCAGATGGAAGAACACTAGGAGGATTGCGGATCTGTTTTTGTCGAAGCCGAGAAAGTAAATACAAAACACTTACTCACCTGAAAATGTAGCGAAAGGCTGCGAGCACCACCAGTTTGATTGCCGACAACACAATTTATATAAACAAATGTTGACAGGTCGGTATGTCACGAAGGGGAGAACGTCAGTTAAGATGTTCCAAAAACGGACCGTTCCGAATTGGATCGCGTGGTGAAATAGAAACTCAACACCCGGTTAAGGCTGGTACTGAGTTCGAGTTCACGTGAAATTTTGACATGTTTCCATTATCTGGTCATTCTTTCGAGCGAAAATTTTGACAATTGAGAAAAGCAGAGACAATGCTCATTTCTGACGGATAAAATGTCATGAATTTCACTTTTCGATTGATTTTCTTATTGGAAAGACATTTTCACTGCTCCATTTTCAAATTGAAACACCAAATGTCACTTTTCCGCTCGAAAGAATGAACTGCACAAACTAAATTGGCGTGAAATGATTCGAGACATGTTTCAGTGCCATCTACGTTTTCAACGCGAAAGCAACTTCAAAGCAACTTTTCATGCTAAGAACACAGTACCAAACTTGCTTATTTTCAAGCTAAATTTTCGCCGGAACCAATTTCACGTGAAATTTTGTATGAAAATTTCACGTGAAATCGAACTCAGTACTATGCTTTAGAGGAGAATGAACTCTGTTGAGTTCGATCAACGGAATTTGAAAATCCCGCTGCCGCCAAAAGTCTTCCTGGGCACCGAAAAGCGAAAAATCGCCCTCTTTTTGAATTGGACTCGGTAAGCGTTTAGACGTGGATCGATCGAATCTGGCCAGGAGTTAATAAAATCTTTTTGTTACATGATCGTCGGAGGATTGCTGACAAGTGCCGGTAGCAGGGTTGAAGACGATGAAAAATTGAAGACGGATACGAGTAGCTGGTATAGCGGCGGATCGGAAGACAGAAGTGTGAATAGCGAGAAAAGCTAAGGAAATCAACGAAAACGACGTAGCAGAGTGTGTCGGTGTCGGGATATATTATCAAGAATACGCATGCAACAAGCTTCGACTCCAGCAGGGCCCCAACGAGGGATTGATCAGGTTAATATACTTTAATTATTGTTACTATATAGATATATAGATATTTGCGAATTAGGAGTAGTTTAAGTTGCTCGTTCAGAATTAGTTGAGTGATACGCGTATAAGTCGTAATTAAACAAGTCTATAGTTGAATTTGGCGCCAATAGAATTTAGGTGTTGGTCGAATTGTATTTTGTTAACCGACCGAAAGTGAATTAAATGTGCAGTGTTTGTAAAAGATAAACTCGGTGTTTGCATTTTCGCGGGAAAATTTACAGATATTGATCGGTTGATCTTTCTTTCCGTACATTACGTGGTGTTGCTTAACGGGACCCGTCACTCTCTTCTCGCTTCAGGGCGACGGTAGCGAGGCAGTTCTTCGAAATAGAAGCAAGTGGCGCCCACCCGCGACCTTTTCTTCGCGAGCAGAAGCCGCCCGAAGACTGCCGCCCTTGCGCCCTAATTAGGAAAGCAGGGTTTTTAGTGCGCGTTAGCGATAACGGTGACACAGTGCGCAAGAAAATCTGCGGGACTTCTGCAGGTTTCGTGTAAAGTGAAAGAAAAGTTTGTGCATCGATGAATTGTCTACATTGTCGGAAGTGACTTTTGCATCGCTGTGTTTACTATGGTTTCGGTCAGTGGCGCAGCTCATCATATCTTTATGAAGCAAGAGAAAATTATGTAAGTTGCTAAAATAAATCAAAATTAAACAGCTATGATATAAAATGTTTGATTAGCTTTCGGTAGTTTTGATATTTAATAGACTTGTCACATGTCTCTCATGTACGTTGGTTTTACTTCTCATGTAAAACCAACGAGGTTGAAATCAAAAATGACCAAATTCCACTGAAGCCGGTCCCAAGTCCGATTGCAAAATGTATAAGAAGGCTACAAATTTGATAATTTCTGAACGTTATACTTATGCTGTATATTTTCAAACAAGAAAACATGTGTATTTGGTTTCAAAAACATGTTGCTTATGTGCAATTCAGGAAACACTTATGCTACCTGAAAGCAAACAAATGAGCATTGTGCCGGCATTTGAAAATTCTGTTGAATTTCAAGACTTCACACAGCAATAAAATGTTCAAGGTACAAATTTTACTCTCTGTTAAAACACGCATGTATTTAAGAATCAGCAGACAAGTTTATGTGAGAACGTTTTGTTTCAAGCAAACACGTAAAAGCAAACATGCAGACGCAATAGTCGTATTCAAAGTTTTGCGCCAAGTGTTTGCCCCTTCTCAAATCACGAAAAATTAAATTAACTACGCCGTAGTCATTTTTACGTTTTTATATTTGTATGCGATTTTCGCCCTGTTGGCTTTACTGATGTTCCTCTCCTCATTAGTTCTCTACTCTCATGTTCTACAGTTTGATACAAACTATACCATCATCGGTTCTAACCTATATCGGCCATGTGGCCAAATCAGGCAGCCATACCAAATACAGTGAAGCAAAAAGCATTGTATAGCAAAATTTCACACGCAGCCAACCCAAGCGAATTCAACAATTGTTCTACAACACATGGTTTCATTCTGCTGTGCGGCCGTCACACATGATACAACAGATGCGCCGGTTGTCATACGGCACGTGCACTGAAGACATACTGAAGCATTTGTGGTTCGGTGAGTTACCGCAAGCGGCGCAAAGTACACTGGCAATATACTACAATAGTAATTTAAGCGAATTATCCAAACTCGCAGATTGCCAATATGACATCACTGCTACACCAAGCATGTGCTCAATCGATTCGAACTCTTCGATAGTACATAGTGAAGTAAGCAGTGCAATCAGTTTCAATGATAACGGTCACATTGTAAAGCAACTTGACGAACTGCGTACTGAAATAGCAGCCATTCGAAGCGAACCGAGAGTCAACATACCAGCCTCGCCACAAGAGCAAAATTATACTAATAAACTCTTTAATGGATGTTGTTTTTATCATCACAAGTTTGGGACAGCGGCACGAAAATGTAAGCCAGGTTGCAAACAATTCGGCAAACGGCAACATAAACAATCGGAAAACGAATATCGGGAAGAGTGATTGCGGCAACATCTTCCCGAACACAAAATCAGGCATCGCCGCGACTTTTCATAAAGGAAAAGAGAACAAACATCGAATACTTAGTCGACAGTGGATCCGACATTACAGCACTTCCTAAAACATACTTAGACAAAAGCCCAGGTAGATCATCAGTCACACTTTATGCTGCGAACGGGTCACCTATAACGACATACGGATGAAAAAACCAAGTACTGGATTTGGGACTAGGTAAGCCCTATGAATGGGAATTTATTACAGCTGACATTAATAAACCCATTCTGGGAGCAGATTTTTTAAAAGCCTTTCATTTATCACCTGATTTAAAATACTCAAAATTAGTGGACGGAAATACACTAGGCAGTATAAAAGGAACAGTGCGCGAGTCAAAGGAGCCACGCATTTGTATAATTCACCACAACGAAGCTCTTGTGCCAATAAATATTATTGAAAAATTGATTCAACAGTTCCTGAACATCACAAAAAGAGCTCAATTCATACAGTCTCCTCCGCACAAGGTATCACATGTACTGGAAACCATCGGACCGCCAGTGCATGCGAAAACACGGCGTCTTCGACCTGAGATATATAAGGCAGCAAAAGAAGAAATACAGCACATGATCAAACTGGGAATCTGTAAACCATCTAAATCCGCATGGTCTTCGCCTTTGTTGATTCGGATCAAAAGTGATGGCAAATCTATTCGCATTTGTGTAGATTATAGGATGTTAATAAGCCGTTCACACTACATTCTAAATCAAGTAGATTTAGAAGCTGTCAAAGTTAATCAGGTAAGCGTTCACACTATCCGACGTGATTTAGAATGGGGAGATTTAGAGAGAGAAATGTCATTCGAATTTATGTGTACAATTTTTTTTGCGCGAAAGTTGTTGAAAATGGTGCAGGAACATGCAAGAACATTTTCTTTTCACTTTGTACAACTCACATTTTCCTTTTTTGTTCAATTTTTGCTATTTTAGAACGAAATTCGAATGACATTTCATTCAAATCTACTGTGCCTCTCACGGATGGAATTCAGCACGCTCTGAGAACAATTCAACCGGGAAAAATTCACAATAGCACCTGATTTGTACTCGATTAACTCTAAATCTACTTGAGTAACTCTGTCAGAAGCCGAAAAAAATGTATGGGTAATCAGGTAGATTTAAGTTGATTTAGCTCTATAATTAGAAAAATTCGCCACGAAATGTTTATCAGATGCTCTTAGGTTATGTGGTGTTTTGTGTCGATTCACTTTCGATACAATTGATTGACACAAAATGCAAGTTATAACTAAATATTAACACGCACAAAAAACTAACGTTTTATTCATATTTTAGCTAAAAAACCGCAAGTGAAATCTCGGTGAGTGTCGGCACTGCCTCGTGGAAACGTCAAATTGACTGCCATGACGTCACAGCGAGAACGACTACGTAGCCTGACGGCCCGTACTTCTAGGAGCCATTGGTCTGAGCTACTGAAAAATACTAAAAAGTGTCAAACGGTGTGGTGCGAGTAAATAGTTTCAAATGTGCGCAGCAAGCAACATATTTTTTGCGTAATGTTGCTATGAAGGTCGAATATTTTTGTGGCAATAATTTATTATCATTAAGGATGACTTTATAATCACTATTGCTCTCCCGAAAACCGAAAACTGAGACTTTCGGTTGTCAATTTTCAGGAAATACAATGAGAGCGTTCCCTTACTTTTCATGAAATTCCCCACCACATGATTCAGGAAAATTCAGTAAAATTCAGTTACTGAAAGTACGGGAACAGACCTATTGCTATAGCCAATGCCTCCTAGAAGTACGGGCCGTAATGCAGAAAGATGACGTCAGAGCAATAGGCCAAAATGTCGTGAATAACACACGCAGTCTTATGGGACGTCCGCGGGAAATCGTAAGTTGTACAGGTTATGTTGAAGTGAGTGAAGTGAAAACAAAGAGAGATCCGCGGAACAGTGCTAGTGAACACCTAAAACACAGATTAATGCGGTATAATGGGAAAAATTCGCGACGAAATGTTTATCAGTTGGTGTTAGGTTATGTGACGTTTTGTGTCGATTCACTTACAATACAATTAATTGGTACAAAATGAAAGTTATGACTAAATATAATTATTACAACGCGTCCACGCACAAAAAACTAACGTTAAAATCATATTTTAGCTTAAAAACCGCAAGTGAAATCTCCGTGTGTATCGGCACTGCCTCGTGCCTAGCATGACGGTCCGTACTTCTAGGAGCCATTGGTAAAGTGAGTGACATGAAAACAAAGTGGTATATGCGGAACAGTGCTAGCGAACAGCTAAAACACAAATTAATGCGGTGCGTGCGGCATAATTGCACAAATTCGCTACGAAATGTTTATCAGTTGTTGTTAGGTTATGTGAGGTTCCGTATCGGTTTACTATCGCGATACAATTGGTCGATACAAAATGAAAGTTATGACTAAATATTTTTATTACAACGCATCCACGCACAAAAAACGAATGTTTTATTCATATTTTAGCGAAAAAACCGCAAGTGAAATTTCGGTGTGTCGGGACTGCCTCGTGGAAATGTCAAAATTCCCTATCGCCATGACGTCACAGCGAGAACGATTACGTAGATTGACGGCCAGTACTTCTCGGAGCCATTGCTGTAGCACAGCGGTGCCTACTAGAAGTACGGGTCGTCATGCAGAATGATGACGTCACAGCAAGAGGCCAAAATGTCGTGAAAAACACACGCAGTCTTATGGAACGTCCGCGAGAAAATGTTAATGGTAAAGGTTGTGTTAAAGTGAGTGAAATGAAAATAAAGTGAGGTCTGCGGAACAAAGTTAGTGAACAGCTGAAACACAAATTAATGCGGTGCACGCGGTATAATTGGAAAAATTCGCTACGAAATGTTTATCAGCTGTAGTTAGGTTATATGCCGTTCACACTACACTTCTAAATCAGGTAGCTTTAGAACCTGTCAAGTTAATCAGGTGAGCGTCCACACTACCCGAAGTGATTTAGAATGAGGAGATTTAGAGAGAGAAATGTCATTCGAGTATATGTGTACATTTTTTTTGCGTAAAAGTTGTGAAAAATGGTGCAGGAACATGCACAAACATTTTCTTTTCACTTTGTACAACTCTCATTTTCCTTTTTTGTTCAATTTTTGCTATTTTAGAACGAAATTCGAATGACATTTCATTCAAATCTACTGTGCCTCTCCCGGATGAAATTCAACACGCTCTGAGAACAATTCAGCCGGGAAAAAATCACATTGGTACCTGATTTGTACTTGATTAACTCTAAATCCACTAGCTTTCAACTGTCAGATGCCGAGAAAATTGTATGGGTAATCAGGTAGATTTAACTTGATTTAGCTCTAAAGCGATCAGCTGATCGAAATCGCCTGATTTAAGGTCTGTTCCCGTACTACGATTAATTGCAATGAAGCGTACTAAAATGGACTAAAAAACTCTGTTTTAGTACGCTTCATTGCAATTAATTGCAATTAATCGTAGTACGGAAACAGACCTTTAGAGTGTAGTGTGAACGGCATATTATATGTGGCAGTCCATTAACATAAAAGGAAGTTTTGTGGCAGAATTTTGTATGATCATGAATTATTAAAAGATGACGACATGTCACTGACAGTTCAGTTTTTCCGGTCGATTGTTAAAGTTAAGCTTACTATTGGAATAAATGTGTATATTTTATATCGCAGTTTTATTGTGCCGCAGTAATGACAGAGATTCCCGAAAGTGGTGCCGTGACCAGGATCTTGGACCCGAGGTCATACAAAAGTCCAACAACTACAATTAGTATAGAAGAGCCACATTCGAGTGCAATGTGGCCAACAAACACAAATCGATCGGTTGGGAGCCCCAACCTTGCACACGCGGCGATGGGGTTTGGCGGCGCACAGAGTGCAGAAGCAGTTAGAGGCAGCAGTCCAGATGCCGGACGCGGTATTGGCGGAAGAGGACCCGACCAGTGCGTTCCACGTGTTTTGTTCCCTTTGGATAGTACTACGACAGGTGGTGCAATCATGGCGTTGCACCCCCAGAAATTGCTTCCGCCGTTCATTCCTGGCGATGTTGCGCTGTGGTTTGATTTGGTAGAAATGGCATTCAAACGTCATAACATTCTACGTGATGCTGATCAGTTCTACAATGAGAGTAGAAAACTAAGAGGAGCGGCCTACCCCATCCTTCTGGCCCTACATTCCTGTCTGTGTAATAGGACAAAAACGGGCTCTTTTATTCTCTCTGGCTTGGGCCTGGTTGGGCTAAGCTGTCAAATTTTGCTGTCAAATGTACGCGCCGCCGGTTGTGGCTTCAGTGGAAGCTATTTAAAACACGATTAATTGTGTTGTACTGCAGTGATTTTAAACTTGATTAGTGGTTTCAGTTTACAATCATTTTCGATTTTTGTGTTTTAGTGCGTAAATCGCGAAATAGCAATAAATATAAACAAGAAAATCATGTAAAAGTGAGTAGATAGTTCTTGCTAAAATAAGCAAGGTTTCAGCGTATTTGTAGTGACTTTTTTCAAAAAAATTATTCAATATCTACGTAATACGGTCTAATATTATCTCAGTTGTCACGGTCGGTTAATAAGGAAAAAAAAAAAAGATCTCCATCGTCCTCTAAAAGTGAGAACGATGGAGATTGTGCAATAACCGCAATCTACGAGTTTGTTTTAGTAAGATTAGGTTAAAAAATTAGATATTGCAATCATGAATTTAATTTAAGTTAGATTAAGTTAGTTCACAGTTCCCGATTGTAATTTAATTATGATTTAGTTAGTTGAGTAACACAAATCATGCCGACGGAGCATGCGATGAACGACACATAATTTAAACAAACGTTTAACTGACGCACAACGCAGTTGAACATCGACTCATTGAACAGTAGAACGACACGACTAAATTGAATCTCTAGACAATACCATAGCCATCAACGGCAATGACCAAATCGCGATGCTAATTAAAACGCCAGAATATCGACGAGATATCCCGAGTCAGATCATTATGCCACAAATCCATACATCCGGCAGAGCAACGTATTGGCCTAGCCGTCAATGTTGACGATACCAGACCTATGCCAACATTTGACCTACATACGATGGATACCGAGCGGTTGCCGAATAGCCGATTCCCTAACTCAAAGCCATCAGATCGAAAGGCGATGGAAGCAAACGCTATGTTGATGATATAGTGAACCCGAGATGCGGAGGGTAGTTGAGATACGTGAAAGGAAACCGAGATTAGGAGGATATCAACATACGGGTCGGGGCACTTGCACATACGAAACTTGCGGCACGCACGAATTGACATTTTTTTTGAATTGATATGGAAGATCGGCACGAATTATCACTTTAACGCGACTGGGTTCTCATCTGATAGCGATCAGATGGAAGAACACTAGGAGGATTGCGGATCTGTTTTTGTCGAAGCCGAGAAAGTAAATACAAAACACTTACTCACCTGAAAATGTAGCGAAAGGCTGCGAGCACCACCAGTTTGATTGCCGACAACACAATTTATATAAACAAATGTTGACAGGTCGGTATGTCACGAAGGGGAGAACGTCAGTTAAGATGTTCCAAAAACGGACCGTTCCGAATTGGATCGCGTGGTGAAATAGAAACTCAACACCCGGTTAAGGCTGGTACTGAGTTCGAGTTCACGTGAAATTTTGACATGTTTCCATTATCTGGTCATTCTTTCGAGCGAAAATTTTGACAATTGAGAAAAGCAGAGACAATGCTCATTTCTGACGGATAAAATGTCATGAATTTCACTTTTCGATTGATTTTCTTATTGGAAAGACATTTTCACTGCTCCATTTTCAAATTGAAACACCAAATGTCACTTTTCCGCTCGAAAGAATGAACTGCACAAACTAAATTGGCGTGAAATGATTCGAGACATGTTTCAGTGCCATCTACGTTTTCAACGCGAAAGCAACTTCAAAGCAACTTTTCATGCTAAGAACACAGTACCAAACTTGCTTATTTTCAAGCTAAATTTTCGCCGAAACCAATTTCACGTGAAATTTTGTATGAAAATTTCACGTGAAATCGAACTCAGTACTATGCTTTAGAGGAGAATGAACTCTGTTGAGTTCGATCAACGGAATTTGAAAATCCCGCTGCCGCCAAAAGTCTTCCTGGGCACCGAAAAGCGAAAAATCGCCCTCTTTTTGAATTGGACTCGGTAAGCGTTTAGACGTGGATCGATCGAATCTGGCCAGGAGTTAATAAAATCTTTTTGTTACATGATCGTCGGAGGATTGCTGACAAGTGCCGGTAGCAGGGTTGAAGACGATGAAAAATTGAAGACGGATACGAGTAGCTGGTATAGCGGCGGATCGGAAGACAGAAGTGTGAATAGCGAGAAAAGCTAAGGAAATCAACGAAAACGACGTAGCAGAGTGTGTCGGTGTCGGGATATATTATCAAGAATACGCATGCAACAAGCTTCGACTCCAGCAGGGCCCCAACGAGGGATTGATCAGGTTAATATACTTTAATTATTGTTACTATATAGATATATAGATATTTGCGAATTAGGAGTAGTTTAAGTTGCTCGTTCAGAATTAGTTGAGTGATACGCGTATAAGTCGTAATTAAACAAGTCTATAGTTGAATTTGGCGCCAATAGAATTTAGGTGTTGGTCGAATTGTATTTTGTTAACCGACCGAAAGTGAATTAAATGTGCAGTGTTTGTAAAAGATAAACTCGGTGTTTGCATTTTCGCGGGAAAATTTACAGATATTGATCGGTTGATCTTTCTTTCCGTACATTACGTGGTGTTGCTTAACGGGACCCGTCACTCTCTTCTCGCTTCAGGGCGACGGTAGCGAGGCAGTTCTTCGAAATAGAAGCAAGTGGCGCCCACCCGCGACCTTTTCTTCGCGAGCAGAAGCCGCCCGAAGACTGCCGCCCTTGCGCCCTAATTAGGAAAGCAGGGTTTTTAGTGCGCGTTAGCGATAACGGTGACACAGTGCGCAAGAAAATCTGCGGGACTTCTGCAGGTTTCGTGTAAAGTGAAAGAAAAGTTTGTGCATCGATGAATTGTCTACATTGTCGGAAGTGACTTTTGCATCGCTGTGTTTACTATGGTTTCGGTCAGTGGCGCAGCTCATCATATCTTTATGAAGCAAGAGAAAATTATGTAAGTTGCTAAAATAAATCAAAATTAAACAGCTATGATATAAAATGTTTGATTAGCTTTCGGTAGTTTTGATATTTAATAGACTTGTCACATGTCTCTCATGTACGTTGGTTTTACTTCTCATGTAAAACCAACGAGGTTGAAATCAAAAATGACCAAATTCCACTGAAGCCGGTCCCAAGTCCGATTGCAAAATGTATAAGAAGGCTACAAATTTGATAATTTCTGAACGTTATACTTATGCTGTATATTTTCAAACAAGAAAACATGTGTATTTGGTTTCAAAAACATGTTGCTTATGTGCAATTCAGGAAACACTTATGCTACCTGAAAGCAAACAAATGAGCATTGTGCCGGCATTTGAAAATTCTGTTGAATTTCAAGACTTCACACAGCAATAAAATGTTCAAGGTACAAATTTTACTCTCTGTTAAAACACGCATGTATTTAAGAATCAGCAGACAAGTTTATGTGAGAACGTTTTGTTTCAAGCAAACACGTAAAAGCAAACATGCAGACGCAATAGTCGTATTCAAAGTTTTGCGCCAAGTGTTTGCCCCTTCTCAAATCACGAAAAATTAAATTAACTACGCCGTAGTCATTTTTACGTTTTTATATTTGTATGCGATTTTCGCCCTGTTGGCTTTACTGATGTTCCTCTCCTCATTAGTTCTCTACTCTCATGTTCTACAGTTTGATACAAACTATACCATCATCGGTTCTAACCTATATCGGCCATGTGGCCAAATCAGGCAGCCATACCAAATACAGTGAAGCAAAAAGCATTGTATAGCAAAATTTCACACGCAGCCAACCCAAGCGAATTCAACAATTGTTCTACAACACATGGTTTCATTCTGCTGTGCGGCCGTCACACATGATACAACAGATGCGCCGGTTGTCATACGGCACGTGCACTGAAGACATACTGAAGCATTTGTGGTTCGGTGAGTTACCGCAAGCGGCGCAAAGTACACTGGCAATATACTACAATAGTAATTTAAGCGAATTATCCAAACTCGCAGATTGCCAATATGACATCACTGCTACACCAAGCATGTGCTCAATCGATTCGAACTCTTCGATAGTACATAGTGAAGTAAGCAGTGCAATCAGTTTCAATGATAACGGTCACATTGTAAAGCAACTTGACGAACTGCGTACTGAAATAGCAGCCATTCGAAGCGAACCGAGAGTCAACATACCAGCCTCGCCACAAGAGCAAAATTATACTAATAAACTCTTTAATGGATGTTGTTTTTATCATCACAAGTTTGGGACAGCGGCACGAAAATGTAAGCCAGGTTGCAAACAATTCGGCAAACGGCAACATAAACAATCGGAAAACGAATATCGGGAAGAGTGATTGCGGCAACATCTTCCCGAACACAAAATCAGGCATCGCCGCGACTTTTCATAAAGGAAAAGAGAACAAACATCGAATACTTAGTCGACAGTGGATCCGACATTACAGCACTTCCTAAAACATACTTAGACAAAAGCCCAGGTAGATCATCAGTCACACTTTATGCTGCGAACGGGTCACCTATAACGACATACGGATGAAAAAACCAAGTACTGGATTTGGGACTAGGTAAGCCCTATGAATGGGAATTTATTACAGCTGACATTAATAAACCCATTCTGGGAGCAGATTTTTTAAAAGCCTTTCATTTATCACCTGATTTAAAATACTCAAAATTAGTGGACGGAAATACACTAGGCAGTATAAGAGGAACAGTGCGCGAGTCAAAGGAGCCACGCATTTGTATAATTCACCACAACGAAGCTCTTGTGCCAATAAATATTATTGAAAAATTGATTCAACAGTTCCTGAACATCACAAAAAGAGCTCAATTCATACAGTCTCCTCCGCACAAGGTATCACATGTACTGGAAACCATCGGACCGCCAGTGCATGCGAAAACACGGCGTCTTCGACCTGAGATATATAAGGCAGCAAAAGAAGAAATACAGCACATTATCAAACTGGGAATCTGTAAACCATCTAAATCCGCATGGTCTTCGCCTTTGTTGATTCGGATCAAAAGTGATGGCAAATCTATTCGCATTTGTGTAGATTATAGGATGTTAATAAGCCGTTCACACTACATTCTAAATCAAGTAGATTTAGAAGCTGTCAAAGTTAATCAGGTAAGCGTTCACACTATCCGACGTGATTTAGAATGGGGAGATTTAGAGAGAGAAATGTCATTCGAATTTATGTGTACAATTTTTTTTGCGCGAAAGTTGTTGAAAATGGTGCAGGAACATGCAAGAACATTTTCTTTTCACTTTGTACAACTCACATTTTCCTTTTTTGTTCAATTTTTGCTATTTTAGAACGAAATTCGAATGACATTTCATTCAAATCTACTGTGCCTCTCACGGATGGAATTCAGCACGCTCTGAGAACAATTCAACCGGGAAAAATTCACAATAGCACCTGATTTGTACTCGATTAACTCTAAATCTACTTGAGTAACTCTGTCAGAAGCCGAAAAAAATGTATGGGTAATCAGGTAGATTTAAGTTGATATAGCTCTATAATTTGAAAAATTCGCCACGAAATGTTTATCAGATGCTCTTAGGTTATGTGGTGTTTTGTGTCGATTCACTTTCGATACAATTGATTGACACAAAATGCAAGTTATAACTAAATATTAACACGCACAAAAAACTAACGTTTTATTCATATTTTAGCTAAAAAACCGCAAGTGAAATCTCGGTGAGTGTCGGCACTGCCTCGTGGAAACGTCAAATTGACTGCCATGACGTCACAGCGAGAACGACTACGTAGCCTGACGGCCCGTACTTCTAGGAGCCATTGGTCTGAGCTACTGAAAAATACTAAAAAGTGTCAAACGGTGTGGTGCGAGTAAATAGTTTCAAATGTGCGCAGCAAGCAACATATTTTTTGCGTAATGTTGCTATGAAGGTCGAATATTTTTGTGGCAATAATTTATTATCATTAAGGATGACTTTATAATCACTATTGCTCTCCCGAAAACCGAAAACTGAGACTTTCGGTTGTCAATTTTCAGGAAATACAATGAGAGCGTTCCCTTACTTTTCATGAAATTCCCCACCACATGATTCAGGAAAATTCAGTAAAATTCAGTTACTGAAAGTACGGGAACAGACCTATTGCTATAGCCAATGCCTCCTAGAAGTACGGGCCGTAATGCAGAAAGATGACGTCAGAGCAATAGGCCAAAATGTCGTGAATAACACACGCAGTCTTATGGGACGTCCGCGGGAAATCGTAAGTTGTACAGGTTATGTTGAAGTGAGTGAAGTGAAAACAAAGAGAGATCCGCGGAACAGTGCTAGTGAATACCTAAAACACAGATTAATGCGGTATAATGGGAAAAATTCGCGACGAAATGTTTATCAGTTGGTGTTAGGTTATGTGACGTTTTGTGTCGATTCACTTACAATACAATTAATTGGTACAAAATGAAAGTTATGTTAAGTAAAGCAATCCCACGACAACCCTCGTACGGGTCTAGGGGTTGAACCTGGTAGAGAGCTTCATTACAATTTTTTTTTAATCATTGTGAATACGAGTGTGGAGTGATTACTTCCACGACTCACTTTACCCCTGATTTAAATCAGGTACCTAATCAGAGCTAGGTGAACTCAAAGCTTGATGCGCGGACCCTCGTCCGAACCTGGATTCGAACCAGGGACCCCGCACGCAAGAAGCCAGTGCTCTACCCACTAGGCTACTCAAGCTTATGACTAAATAAAAGTTATGACTAAATATAATTATTACAACGCGTCCACGCACAAAAAACTAACGTTAAAATCATATTTTAGCTTAAAAACCGCAAGTGAAATCTCCGTGTGTGTCGGCACTGCCTCGTGCCTAGCATGACGGTCCGTACTTCTAGGAGCCATTGGTAAAGTGAGTGACATGAAAACAAAGTGGTATATGCGGAACAGTGCTAGCGAACAGCTAAAACACAAATTAATGCGGTGCGTGCGGCATAACTGCACAAATTCGCTACGAAATGTTTATCAGTTGTTGTTAGGTTATGTGAGGTTCCGTATCGGTTTACTATCGCGATACAATTGGTCGATACAAAATGAAAGTTATGACTAAATATTTTTATTACAACGCATCCACGCACAAAAAACCAATGTTTTATTCATATTTTAGCGAAAAAACCGCAAGTGAAATTTCGGTGTGTCGGGACTGCCTCGTGGAAATGTCAAAATTCCCTATCGCCATGACGTCACAGCGAGAACGATTACGTAGATTGACGGCCAGTACTTCTCGGAGCCATTGCTATAGCACAGTGGTGCCTCCTAGAAGTACGGGCCGTCATGCAGAATGATGACGTCACAGCAAGAGGCCAAAATGAAAAACACGTGAAAAACACACGCAGTCTTATGGAACGTCCGCGAGAAAATGCTAATTGTAAAGGTTGTGTTAAAGTGAGTGAAATGAAAATAAAGTGAGGTCTGCGGAACAAAGCTAGTGAACAGCTGAAACACAAATTAATGCGGTGCACGCGGTATAACTGGAAAAATTCGCTACGAAATGTTTATCAGCTGTAGTTAGGTTATATGCCGTTCACACTACACTTCTAAACCAGGTAGCTTTAGAACCTGTCAAGTTAATCAGGTGAGCGTCCACACTACCCGAAGTGATTTAGAATGAGGAGATTTAGAGAAAGAAATGTCATTTGAATATATGTGTACATTTTTTTGGCGTAAAAGTTGTGGAAAATGGTGCAGGAACATGCACAAACATTTTCTTTTCACTTTGTACAACTCACATTTTCCTTTTTTGTTCAATTTTTGCTATATTAGAACGAAATTCGAATGACATTTCATTCAAATCTACTGTGCCTCTCCCGGATGAAATTCAACACGGGGTGTGTTCAATGTGCATGCTATAGCTGCTATTAGCTGCTAATTTAGCAGCTCTGGCTGTCCAATGTCACGAAATGGCTACTTTCTGATGCTTACTTTTTGACAGTCGGGCTGTCCAAGATTCCGGAATAGCTGCTAAAGCATAGTACTGAGTTCGATTTCACGTGAAATTTTCATACAAAATTTCACGTGAAATCTGTTTCGGCGAAAATTTAGCTTGAAAATAAGCAAGTTTGGTACTGTGTTCTTAGCATGAAAAGTTGCTTTGAAGTTGCTTTCGCTTCGAAAACATAGATGGCACTAAAACATGTTGTCAATCATTTCACGCAAATTTAGTTTGTGCAGTTCATTCTTTCGAGCGAAAAAGTGACATTTAGTGTTTGAATTTGAAAATTGAGCAGTGCAAATGACTTTCCAATAAGAAAATCGATCGAAAATTGAAATTCTTGACATTTTATCCGTCAAGAATGAGCAGTGTCTCTGCTCTTCTCTGTTGTCAAAATTTTCGCTCGAAAGAATGTTCAGATATTGGGGAAATGTCAAAATTTCACGGGAACTCGAACTCAGTACCAGCCTTAAGGTAGCAGCTATTCGCTGCTCGTAGTCTGGAGGATAGCTAGAAAGTAGCTAAGGCAAAATGGCCGTGCGTACACAGCTGACATGCAGTTAAAACGTAATTTTCAATTGGAAATTGAAATGAAAAGAAGTTTTTGCGCTTTTGTGACACAGGAGATGAGGAATAAATTTGAAAATAGTGACAGCATAAATTAAATACAGGCTTTTAAACACTTAAACTCAACTCGATTTTCAAATTGGCTTGTACACAGCGCAGCCCATCTTGAGTTTTTAGAAGGCGAGCATGAAGCGTAAAAGGCCGGGTGCACTGATTCCTGTATTATCAAATTTTCAACGATTATCTTTTGCTCTTTTTCTCATATATAGCGTCAAAAGCCGTAAATAAGTGATAGGTTTTAAATATGTTCGGAAAATGTTAATGGATTGTGCAGCTGTATGTTGAAAGCTCTTAAATTTCATACAGTTTTCAAAGTGCAATGGAAGTATTGAACTGATCCACGAAAATGCAAAAATTACAATAAAAAATTGAAACAAAATGATTTTTGAATTTCCTGTGTAAAGGCTGACCTTCGTAGCAGCTCTTGGCTGTCCAACATCCATAGCTGCTTCACCTAGCTACTGCGAATTTTGACACTTGCTAAAGTGATGCAATGCTATGCTTTTGGAGCAGCTATAGCATGCACATTGAACACACCCACGCTCTGAGAACAATTCAGCCGGGAAAAAATCACATTGGTACCTGATTTGTACTTGGATAACTCTAAATCCACTAGCTTTCAACTGTCAGATGCCGAGAAAATTGTATGGGTAATCAGGTAGATTTAACTTGATTTAGCTCTAAAGCGATCAGCTGATCGAAATCGCCTGATTTAAGGTCTGTTCCCGTACTACGATTAATTGCAATGAAGCGTACTAAATTGGACTAAAAAACTCTGTTTTAGTACGCTTCATTGCAATTAATTGCAATTAATCGTAGTACGGAAACAGACCTTTAGAGTGTAGTGTGAACGGCATATTATATGTGGCAGTCCATTAACATAAAAGGAAGTTTTGTGGCAGCATTTTGTATGATCATGAATTATTAAAAGATGACGATTTGTCACTGACAGTTCAGTTTTTCCGGTCGATTGTTAAAGTTAAGTTTACTATTGGAATAAATGTGTATATTTTATATCGCAGTTTTATTGTGCCGCAGTAATGACAGAGATTCCCGAAAGTGGTGCCGTGACCAGGATCTTGGACCCGAGGTCATACGAAAGTCCAACAACTACAATTAATACAGAAGAGCCACATTCGAGTGCAATGTGGCCAACAAACACAAATCGATCGGTTGAGAGCCCCAACCTTGCACACTCGGCGATGGGGTTTGGCGGCGCACAGAGTGCAGAAGCAGTTAGAGGCAGCAGTCCAGATGCCGGACGCGGTATTGGCGGGAGAGGACCCGACCAGTGCGTTCCACGTGTTTTGTTCCCTTTGGATAGTACTACGACAGGTGGTGCAATCATGGCGTTGCACCCCCAGAAATTGCTTCCGCCGTTCATTCCTGGCGATGTTGCGCTGTGGTTTGATTTGGTAGAAATGGCATTCAAACGTCATAACATTCTACGTGATGCTGATCAGTTCTACAATGAGAGTAGAAAACTAAGAGGAGCGGCCTACCCCATCCTTCTGGCCCTACATTCCTGTCTGTGTAATAGGACAAAAACGGGCTCTTTTATTCTCTCTGGCTTGGGCCTGGTTGGGCTAAGCTGTCAAATTTTGCTGTCAAATGTACGCGCTGCCGGTTGTGGCTTCAGTGGAAGCTATTTAAAACACGATTAATTGTGTTGTACTGCAGTGATTTTAAACTTGATTAGTGGTTTCAGTTTACAATCATTTTCGATTTTTGTGTTTTAGTGCGTAAATCGCGAAATAGCAATAAATATAAACAAGAAAATCATGTAAAAGTGAGTAGATAGTTCTTGCTAAAATAAGCAAGGTTTCAGCGTGTTTGTAGTGACTTTTTTCAAAAAAATTATTCAATATCTACGTAATACGGTCTAATATTATCTCAGTGCGCAAGAAAATCTGCGGGACTTCTGCAGGTTTCGTGTAAAGTGAAAGAAAAGTTTGTGCATCGGTGAATTGTTTACATTGTCGGAAGTGACTTTTGCATCGCTGTGTTTACTATGGTTTCGGTCAGTGGCGCAGCTCATCATATCTTTATGAAGCAAGAGAAAATTATGTAAGTTGCTAAAATAAATCAAAATTAAACAGCTATGATATAAAATGTTTGATTAGCTTTCGGTAGTTTTGATATTTAATAGATTTGTCACATGTCTCTCATGTACGTTGGTTTTACTTCTCATGTAAAACCAACGAGGTTGAAATCAAAAATGACCAAATTCCACTGAAGTCGGTCCCAAGTCCGATTGCAAAATGTATAAGAAGGCTACAAATTTGATAATTTCTGAACGTTATACTTATGCTGTATATTTTCAAACAAGAAAACATGTGTATTTGGTTTCAAAAACATGTTGCTTATGTGCAATTCGGGAAACACTTATGCTACCTGAAAGCAAACAAATGAGCATTGTGCCGGCATTTGAAAATTCTGTTGAATTTCAAGACTTCACACAGCAATAAAATGTTCAAGGTACAAATTTTACTCTCTGTTAAAACACGCATGTATTTAAGAATCAGCAGACAAGTTTATGTGAGAACGTTTTGTTTCAAGCAAACACGTAAAAGCAAACATGCAGACGCAATAGTCGTATTCAAAGTTTTGCGCCAAGTGTTTGCCCCTTCTCAAATCACGAAAAATTAAATTAACTACGCCGTAGTCATTTTTACGTTTTTATATTTGTATGCGATTTTCGCCCTGTTGGCTTTACTGATGTTCCTCTCCTCATTAGTTCTCTACTCTCATGTTCTACAGTTTGATACAAACTATACCATCATCGGTTCTAACCTATATCGGCCATGTGGCCAAATCAGGCAGCCATACCAAATACAGTGAAGCAAAAAGCATTGTATAGCAAAATTTCACACGCAGCCAACCCAAGCGAATTCAACAATTGTTCTACAACACATGGTTTCATTCTGCTGTGCGGCCGTCACACATGATACAACAGATGCGCCGGTTGTCATACGGCACGTGCACTGAAGACATACTGAAGCATTTGTGGTTCGGTGAGTTACCGCAAGCGGCGCAAAGTACACTGGCAATATACTACAATAGTAATTTAAGCGAATTATCCAAACTCGCAGATTGCCAATATGACATCACTGCTACACCAAGCATGTGCTCAATCGATTCGAACTCTTCGATAGTACATAGTGAAGTAAGCAGTGCAATCAGTTTCAATGATAACGGTCACATTAGGTCTGTTCCCGTACCACGATTAATTGCGATTAATCGCGATTAATTGCAATGAAGCTGTTCCCGTACTCCGTTTTACTGAAAACTGAAAATTTCCCCTCTTTCAGTAATTTCAGTAGGGTCTGAGCTACTGAAAAATACTGAAAAGTGTCAAACGGAGTAAATATTTTCAAATGTGCGCGGCAAGCAACATATTTTTGGCGTAATGTTGCTATGAAGGTCCAATATTTTTGTGGCAATAATTTATTACCGCTAAGGATGACTTTATAATCACTATTGTTCTCCCAAAAACCGAAAACTGACACTTTCGGTTGTAAATTTTCAGGAAATACAATGAGAGCGTTCCCGTACTTTTCATGAAATTCCCCACCACATGATTCAGGAAAATTCAGTAAAATTAAGTTACTGAAAGTACGGGAACAGACCTATTGTAAAGCAACTTGACGAACTGCGTACTGAAATAGCAGCCATTCGAAGCGAACCGAGAGTCAACATACCAGCCTCGCCACAAGAGCAAAATTATACTAATAAACTCTTTAATGGATGTTGTTTTTATCATCACAAGTTTGGGACAGCGGCACGAAAATGTAAGCCAGGTTGCAAACAATTCGGCAAACGGCAACATAACCAATCGGAAAACGAATATCGGGAAGAGTGATTGCGGCAACATCTTCCCGAACACAAAATCAGGCATCGCCGCGACTTTTCATAAAGGAAAAGAGAACAAACATCGAATACTTAGTCGACAGTGGATCCGACATTACAGCACTTCCTAAAACATACTTAGACAAAAGCCCAGGTAGATCATCAGTCACACTTTATGCTGCGAACGGGTCACCTATAACGACATACGGATGAAAAAACCAAGTACTGGATTTGGGACTAGGTAAGCCCTACGAATGGGAATTTATTACAGCTGACATTAATAAACCCATTCTGGGAGCAGATTTTTTAAAAGCCAGTGCGCGAGTCAAAGGAGCCACGCATTTGTATAATTCACCACAACGAAGCTCTTGTGCCAATAAATATTATTGAAAAATTGATTCAACATTTCCCGAACATCACAAAAAGAGCTCAATTCATACAGTCTCCTCCGCACAAGGTATCACATGTACTGAAAACCATCGGACCGCCAGTGCATGCGAAAACACGGCGTCTTCGACCTGAGATATATAAGGCAGCAAAAGAAGAAATACAGCACATTATCAAACTGGGAATCTGTAAACCATCTAAATCCGCATGGTCTTCGCCTTTGTTGATTCGGATCAAAAGTGATGGCAAATCTATTCGCATTTGTGTAGATTATAGGATGTTAATAAGCCGTTCACACTACATTCTAAATCAAGTAGATTTAGAAGCTGTCAAAGCTAATCAGGTAAGCGTTCACACTATCCGACGTGATTTAGAATGGGGAGATTTAGAGAGAGAAATGTCATTCGAATTTATGTGTACAATTTTTTTTGCGCGAAAGTTGTTGAAAATGGTGCAGGAACATGCAAGAACATTTTCTTTTCACTTTGTACAACTCACATTTTCCTTTTTTGTTCAATTTTTGCTATTTTAGAACGAAATTCGAATGACATTTCATTCAAATCTACTGTGCCTCTCACGGATGGAATTCAGCACGCTCTGAGAACAATTCAACCGGGAAAAATTCACAATAGTACCTGATTTGTACTCGATTAACTCTAAATCTACTTGAGTAACTCTGTCAGAAGCCGAAAAAAATGTATGGGTAATCAGGTAGATTTAAGTTGATTTAGCTCTATAATTAGAAAAATTCGTCACGAAGTGTTTATCAGATGCTCTTAGGTTATGTGGTGTTTTGTGTCGATTCACTTTCGATACAATTGATTGACACAAAATGCAAGTTATAACTAAATATTAACACGCACAAAAAACTAACGTTTTATTCATATTTTAGCTAAAAAACCGCAAGTGAAATCTCGGTGAGTGTCGGCACTGCCTCATGGAAACGTCAAATTGACTGCCATGACGTCACAGCGAGAACGACTACGTAGCCTGACGGCCCGTACTTCTAGGAGCCATTGGTCTGAGCTACTGAAAAATACTAAAAAGTGTCAAACGGTGTGGTGCGAGTAAATAGTTTCAAATGTGCGCGGTAAGCAACATATTTTTTGCGTAATGTTGCTATGAAGGTCGAATATTTTTGTGGCGATAATTTATTATCATTTAGGATGACTTTATAATCACTATTGCTCTCCCGAAAACCGAAAACTGAGACTTTCGGTTGTCAATTTTCAGGAAATACAATGAGAGCGTTCCCTTACTTTTCATGAAATTCCCCACCATATGATTCAGGAAAATTCAGTAAAATTCAGTTACTGAAAGTACGGGAACAGACCTATTGCTATAGCCAATGCCTCCTAGAAGTACGGGCCGTAATGCAGAAAGATGACGTCAGAGCAATAGGCCAAAATGTCGTGAATAACACACGCAGTCTTATGGGACGTCCGCGGGAAATCGTAAGTTGTACAGGTTATGTTGAAGTGAGTGAAGTGAAAACAAAGAGAGATCCGCGGAACAGTGCTAGTGAACACCTAAAACACAGATTAATGCGGTATAATGGGAAAAATTCGCGACGAAATGTTTATCAGTTGGTGTTAGGTTATGTGACGTTTTGTGTCGATTCACTTACAATACAATTAATTGGTACAAAATGAAAGTTATGACTAAATATAATTATTACAACGCGTCCACGCACAAAAAACTAACGTTAAAATCATATTTTAGCTTAAAAACCGCAAGTGAAATCTCCGTGTGTGTCGGCACTGCCTCGTGCCTAGCATGACGGTCCGTACTTCTAGGAGCCATTGGTAAAGTGAGTGACATGAAAACAAAGTGGTATATGCGGAACAGTGCTAGCGAACAGCTAAAACACAAATTAATGAGGTGCGTGCGGCATAATTGCACAAATTCGCTACGAAATGTTTATCAGTTGTTGTTAGGTTATGTGAGGTTCCGTATCGGTTTACTATCGCGATACAATTGGTCGATACAAAATGAAAGTTATGACTAAATATTTTTATTACAACGCATCCACGCACAAAAAACGAATGTTTTATTCATATTTTAGCGAAAAAACCGCAAGTGAAATTTCGGTGTGTCGGGACTGCCTCGTGGAAATGTCAAAATTCCCTATCGCCATGACGTCACAGCGAGAACGATTACGTAGATTGACGGCCAGTACTTCTCGGAGCCATTGCTATAGCACAGCGGTGCCTCCTAGAAGTACGGGTCGTCATGCAGAATGATGACGTCACAGCAAGAGGCCAAAATGAAAAACACGTGAAAAACACACACAGTCTTATGCAAAGTCCGCGAGAAAATGTTAATTGTAAAGGTTGTGTTAAAGTGAGTGAAATGAAAATAAAATGAGGTCTGCGGAACAAAGCTAGTGAACAGCTGAAACACAAATTAATGCGGTGCACGCGGTATAACTGGAAAAATTCATTACGAAATGTTTATCAGCTGTAGTTAGGTTATATGCCGTTCACACTACACTTCTAAATCAGGTAGCTTTAGAACCTGTCAAGTTAATCAGGTGAGCGTCCACACTACCCGAAGTGATTTAGAATGAGGAGATTTAGAGAGAGAAATGTCATTTGAATATATGTGTACATTTTTTTGCGTAAAATTTGTGGAAAATGGACATGTCACTGACAGTTCAGTTTTTCCGGTCGATTGTTAAAGTTAAGTTTACTATTGGAATAAATGTGTATATTTTATATCGCAGTTTTATTGTGCCGCAGTAATGACAGAGATTCCCGAAAGTGGTGCCGTGACCAGGATCTTGGACTCGAGGTCATACGAAAGTCCAACAACTACAATTAATACAGAAGAGCCACATTCGAGTGCAATGTGGCCAACAAACACAAATCGATCGGTTGAGAGCCCCAACCTTGCACACTCGGCAATGGGGTTTGGCGGCGCACAGAGTGCAGAAGCAGTTAGAGGCAGCAGTCCAGATGCCGGACGCGGTATTGGCGGGAGAGGACCCGACCAGTGCGTTCCACGTGTTTTGTTCCCTTTGGATAGTACTACGACAGGTGGTGCAATCATGGCGTTGCACCCCCAGAAATTGCTTCCGCCGTTCATTCCTGGCGATGTTGCGCTGTGGTTTGATTTGGTAGAAATGGCATTCAAACGTCATAACATTCTACGTGATGCTGATCAGTTCTACAATGAGAGTAGAAAACTAAGAGGAGCGGCCTACCCCATCCTTCTGGCCCTACATTCCTGTCTGTGTAATAGGACAAAAACGGGCTCTTTTATTCTCTCTGGCTTGGGCCTGGTTGGGCTAAGCTGTCAAATTTTGCTGTCAAATGTACGCGCCGCCGGTTGTGGCTTCAGTGGAAGCTGTTTAAAACACGATTAATTGTGTTGTACTGCAGTGATTTTAAACTTGATTAGTGATTTCAGTTTACAATCATTTTCGATTTTTGTGTTTTAGTGCGTAAATCGCGAAATAGCAATAAATATAAACAAGAAAATCATGTAAAAGTGAGTAGATAGTTCTTGCTAAAATAAGCAAGGTTTCAGCGTGTTTGTAGTGACTTTTTTCCAAAAAATTATTCAATATCTACGTAATACGGTCTAATATTATCTCAGTGCGCAAGAAAATCTGCGGGACTTCTGCAGGTTTCGTGTAAAGTGAAAGAAAAGTTTGTGCATCGATGAATTGTTTACATTGTCGGAAGTGACTTTTGCATCGCTGTGTTTACTATGGTTTCGGTCAGGGGCGCAGCTCATCATATCTTTATGAAGCAAGAGAAAATTATGTAAGTTGCTAAAATAAATCAAAATTAAACAGCTATGATATAAAATGTTTGATTAGCTTTCGGTAGTTTTGATATTTAATAGATTTGTCACATGTCTCTCATGTACGTTGGTTTTACTTCTCATGTAAAACCAACGAGGTTGAAATCAAAAATGACCAAATTCCACTGAAGTCGGTCCCAAGTCCGATTGCAAAATGTATAAGAAGGCTACAAATTTGATAATTTCTGAACGTTATACTTATGCTGTATATTTTCAAACAAGAAAACATGTGTATTTGGTTTCAAAAACATGTTGCTTATGTGCAATTCGGGAAACACTTATGCTACCTGAAAGCAAACAAATGAGCATTGTGCCGGCATTTGAAAATTCTGTTGAATTTCAAGACTTCACACAGCAATAAAATGTTCAAGGTACAAATTTTACTCTCTGTTAAAACACGCATGTATTTAAGAATCAGCAGACAAGTTTATGTGAGAACGTTTTGTTTCAAGCAAACACGTAAAAGCAAACATGCAGACGCAATAGTCGTATTCAAAGTTTTGCGCCAAGTGTTTGCCCCTTCTCAAATCACGAAAAATTAAATTAACTACGCCGTAGTCATTTTTACGTTTTTATATTTGTATGCGATTTTCGCCCTGTTGGCTTTACTGATGTTCCTCTCCTCATTAGTTCTCTACTCTCATGTTCTACAGTTTGATACAAACTATACCATCATCGGTTCTAACCTATATCGGCCATGTGGCCAAATCAGGCAGCCATACCAAATACAGTGAAGCAAAAAGCATTGTATAGCAAAATTTCACACGCAGCCAACCCAAGCGAATTCAACAATTGTTCTACAACACATGGTTTCATTCTGCTGTGCGGCCGTCACACATGATACAACAGATGCGCCGGTTGTCATACGGCACGTGCACTGAAGACATACTGAAGCATTTGTGGTTCGGTGAGTTACCGCAAGCGGCGCAAAGTACACTGGCAATATACTACAATAGTAATTTAAGCGAATTATCCAAACTCGCAGATTGCCAATATGACATCACTGCTACACCAAGCATGTGCTCAATCGATTCGAACTCTTCGATAGTACATAGTGAAGTAAGCAGTGCAATCAGTTTCAATGATAACGGTCACATTAGGTCTGTTCCCGTACCACGATTAATTGCGATTAATCGCGATTAATTGCAATGAAGCTGTTCCCGTACTCCGTTTTACTGAAAACTGAAAATTTCCCCTCTTTCAGTAATTTCAGTAGGGTCTGAGCTACTGAAAAATACTGAAAAGTGTCAAACGGAGTAAATATTTTCAAATGTGCGCGGCAAGCAACATATTTTTGGCGTAATGTTGCTATGAAGGTCCAATATTTTTGTGGCAATAATTTATTACCGCTAAGGATGACTTTATAATCACTATTGTTCTCCCAAAAACCGAAAACTGACACTTTCGGTTGTAAATTTTCAGGAAATACAATGAGAGCGTTCCCGTACTTTTCATGAAATTCCCCACCACATGATTCAGGAAAATTCAGTAAAATTAAGTTACTGAAAGTACGGGAACAGACCTATTGTAAAGCAACTTGACGAACTGCGTACTGAAATAGCAGCCATTCGAAGCGAACCGAGAGTCAACATACCAGCCTCGCCACAAGAGCAAAATTATACTAATAAACTCTTTAATGGATGTTGTTTTTATCATCACAAGTTTGGGATAGCGGCACGAAAATGTAAGCCAGGTTGCAAACAATTCGGCAAACGGCAACATAACCAATCGGAAAACGAATATCGGGAAGAGTGATTGCGGCAACATCTTCCCGAACACAAAATCAGGCATCGCCGCGACTTTTCATAAAGGAAAAGAGAACAAACATCGAATACTTAGTCGACAGTGGATCCGACATTACAGCACTTCCTAAAACATACTTAGACAAAAGCCCAGGTAGATCATCAGTCACACTTTATGCTGCGAACGGGTCACCTATAACGACATACGGATGAAAAAACCAAGTACTGGATTTGGGACTAGGTAAGCCCTACGAATGGGAATTTATTACAGCTGACATTAATAAACCCATTCTGGGAGCAGATTTTTTAAAAGCCAGTGCGCGAGTCAAAGGAGCCACGCATTTGTATAATTCACCACAACGAAGCTCTTGTGCCAATAAATATTATTGAAAAATTGATTCAACATTTCCCGAACATCACAAAAAGAGCTCAATTCATACAGTCTCCTCAGCACAAGGTATCACATGTACTGGAAACCATCGGACCGCCAGTGCATGCGAAAACACGGCGTCTTCGACCTGAGATATATAAGGCAGCAAAAGAAGAAATACAGCACATGATCAAACTGGGAATCTGTAAACCATCTAAATCCGCATGGTCTTCGCCTTTGTTGATTCGGATCAAAAGTGATGGCAAATCTATTCGCATTTGTGTAGATTATAGGATGTTAATAAGCCGTTCACACTACATTCTAAATCAAGTAGATTTAGAAGCTGTCAAAGTTAATCAGGTAAGCGTTCACACTATCCGACGTGATTTAGAATGGGGAGATTTAGAGAGAGAAATGTCATTCGAATTTATGTGCACAATTTTTTTTGCGCGAAAGTTGTTGAAAATGGTGCAGGAACATGCAAGAACATTTTCTTTTCACTTTGTACAACTCACATTTTCCTTTTTTGTTCAATTTTTGCTATTTTAGAACGAAATTCGAATGACATTTCATTCAAATCTACTGTGCCTCTCACGGATGGAATTCAGCACGCTCTGAGAACAATTCAACCGGGAAAAATTCACAATAGTACCTGATTTGTACTCGATTAACTCTAAATCTACTTGAGTAACTCTGTCAGAAGCCGAAAAAAATGTATGGGTAATCAGGTAGATTTAAGTTGATTTAGCTCTATAATTAGAAAAATTCGCCACGAAGTGTTTATCAGATGCTCTTAGGTTATGTGGTGTTTTGTGTCGATTCACTTTCGATACAATTGATTGACACAAAATGCAAGTTATAACTAAATATTAACACGCACAAAAAACTAACGTTTTATTCATATTTTAGCTAAAAAACCGCAAGTGAAATCTCGGTGAGTGTCGGCACTGCCTCATGGAAACGTCAAATTGACTGCCATGACGTCACAGCGAGAACGACTACGTAGCCTGACGGCCCGTACTTCTAGGAGCCATTGGTCTGAGCTACTGAAAAATACTAAAAAGTGTCAAACGGTGTGGTGCGAGTAAATAGTTTCAAATGTGCGCGGCAAGCAACATATTTTTTGCGTAATGTTGCTATGAAGGTCGAATATTTTTGTGGCGATAATTTATTATCATTTAGGATGACTTTATAATCACTATTGCTCTCCCGAAAACCGAAAACTGAGACTTTCGGTTGTCAATTTTCAGGAAATACAATGAGAGCGTTCCCTTACTTTTCATGAAATTCCCCACCATATGATTCAGGAAAATTCAGTAAAATTCAGTTACTGAAAGTACGGGAACAGACCTATTGCTATAGCCAATGCCTCCTAGAAGTACGGGCCGTAATGCAGAAAGATGACGTCAGAGCAATAGGCCAAAATGTCGTGAATAACACACGCAGTCTTATGGGACGTCCGCGGGAAATCGTAAGTTGTACAGGTTATGTTGAAGTGAGTGAAGTGAAAACAAAGAGAGATCCGCGGAACAGTGCTAGTGAACACCTAAAACACAGATTAATGCGGTATAATGGGAAAAATTCGCGACGAAATGTTTATCAGTTGGTGTTAGGCTATGTGACGTTTTGTGTCGCTTCACTTACAATACAATTAATTGGTACAAAATGAAAGTTATGACTAAATATAATTATTACAACGCGTCCACGCACAAAAAACTAACGTTAAAATCATATTTTAGCTTAAAAACCGCAAGTGAAATCTCCGTGTGTGTCGGCACTGCCTCGTGCCTAGCATGACGGTCCGTACTTCTAGGAGCCATTGGTAAAGGGAGTGACATGAAAACAAAGTGGTATATGCGGAACAGTGCTAGCGAACAGCTAAAACACAAATTAATGCGGTGCGTGCGGCATAATTGCAAAACTTCGCTACGAAATGTTTATCAGTTGTTGTTAGGTTATGTGAGGTTCCGTATCGGTTTACTATCGCGATACAATTGGTCGATACAAAATGAAAGTTATGACTAAATATTTTTATTACAACGCATCCACGCACAAAAAACGAATGTTTTATTCATATTTTAGCGAAAAAACCGCAAGTGAAATTTCGGTGTGACGGGACTGCCTCGTGGAAATGTCAAAATTCCCTATCGCCATGACGTCACAGCGAGAACGATTACGTAGATTGACGGCCAGTACTTCTCGGAGCCATTGCTATAGCACAGCGGTGCCTCCTAGAAGTACGGGTCGTCATGCAGAATGATGACGTCACAGCAAGAGGCCAAAATGAAAAACACGTGAAAAACACACGCAGTCTTATGCAACGTCCGCGAGAAAATGTTAATTGTAAAGGTTGTGTTAAAGTGAGTGAAATGAAAATAAAATGAGGTCTGCGGAACAAAGCTAGTGAACAGCTGAAACACAAATTAATGCGGTGCACGCGGTATAACTGGAAAAATTCGCTACGAAATGTTTATCAGCTGTAGTTAGGTTATATGCCGTTCACACTACACTTCTAAATCAGGTAGCTTTAGAACCTGTCAAGTTAATCAGGTGAGCGTCCACACTACCCGAAGTGATTTAGAATGAGGAGATTTAGAGAGAGAAATGTCATTTGAATATATGTGTACATTTTTTTGCGTAAAAGTTGTGGAAAATGGTGCAGGAAAATGGACATGTCACTGACAGTTCAGTTTTTCCGGTCGATTGTTAAAGTTAAGTTTACTATTGGAATAAATGTGTATATTTTATATCGCAGTTTTATTGTGCCGCAGTAATGACATAGATTCCCGAAAGTGGTGCCGTGACCAGGATCTTGGACTCGAGGTCATACGAAAGTCCAACAACTACAATTAATACAGAAGAGCCACATTCGAGTGCAATCTGGCCAACAAACACAAATCGATCGGTTGAGAGCCCCAACCTTGCACAGAGTGCAGAAGCGGCGCACAGAGTGCAGAAGCAGTTAGAGGCAGCAGTCCAGATGCCGGACGCGGTATTGGCGGGAGAGGACCCGACCAGTGCGTTCCACGTGTTTTGTTCCCTTTGGATAGTACTACGACAGGTGGTGCAATCATGGCGTTGCACCCCCAGAAATTGCTTCCGCCGTTCATTCCTGGCGATGTTGCGCTGTGGTTTGATTTGGTAGAAATGGCATTCAAACGTCATAACATTCTACGTGATGCTGATCAGTTCTACAATGAGAGTAGAAAACTAAGAGGAGCGGCCTACCCCATCCTTCTGGCCCTACATTCCTGTCTGTGTAATAGGACAAAAACGGGCTCTTTTATTCTCTCTGGCTTGGGCCTGGTTGGGCTAAGCTGTCAAATTTTGCTGTCAAATGTACGCGCCGCCGGTTGTGGCTTCAGTGGAAGCTATTTAAAACACGATTAATTGTGTTGTACTGCAGTGATTTTAAACTTGATTAGTGGTTTCAGTTTACAATCATTTTCGATTTTTGTGTTTTAGTGCGTAAATCGCGAAATAGCAATAAATATAAACAAGAAAATCATGTAAAAGTGAGTAGATAGTTCTTGCTAAAATAAGCAAGGTTTCAGCGTGTTTGTAGTGACTTTTTTCAAAAAAATTATTCAATATCTACGTAATACGGTCTAATATTATCTCAGTGCGCAAGAAAATCTGCGGGACTTCTGCAGGTTTCGTGTTAAGTGTATTTTTGCTATTTTAGAACGAAATTCGAATGACATTTCATTCAAATCTACTGCGCCTCTCACGGATGGAATTCAGCATGCTCTGAGAACAATTCAACCGGGAAAATTTCACAATAGTACCTGATTTGTACTCGATTAACTCTAAATCTACTTGAGTAACTCTGTCAGAAGCCGAAAAAAATGTATGGGTAATCAGGTAGATTTAAGTTGATTTAGCTCTATAATTAGAAAAATTCGCCACGAAATGTTTATCAGATGCTCTTAGGTTATGTGGTGTTTTGTGTCGATTCACTTTCGATACAATTGATTGACACAAAATGCAAGTTATAACTAAATATTAACACGCACAAAAAACTAACGTTTTATTCATATTTTAGCTAAAAAACCGCAAGTGAAATCTCGGTGAGTGTCGGCACTGCCTCGTGGAAACGTCAAATTGACTGCCATGACGTCACAGCGAGAACGACTACGTAGCATGACGGCCCGTACTTCTAGGAGCCATTGGTCTGAGCTACTGAAAAATACTAAAAAGTGTCAAACGGTGTGGTGCGAGTAAATAGTTTCAAATGTGCGCGGCAAGCAACATATTTTTTGCGTAATGTTGCTATGAAGGTCGAATATTTTTGTGGCGATAATTTATTATCATTTAGGATGACTTTATAATCACTATTGCTCTCCCGGAAACCGAAAACTGAGACTTTCGGTTGTCAATTTTCAGGAAATACAATGAGAGCGTTCCCTTACTTTTCATGAAATTCCCCACCATATGATTCAGGAAAATTCAGTAAAATTCAGTTACTGAAAGTACGGGAACAGACCTATTGCTATAGCCAATGCCTCCTAGAAGTACGGGCCGTAATGCAGAAAGATGACGTCAGGGCAATAGGCCAAAATGTCGTGAATAACACACGCAGTCTTATGGGACGTCCGCGGGAAATCGTAAGTTGTACAGGTTATGTTGAAGTGAGTGAAGTGAAAACAAAGAGAGATCCGCGGAACAGTGCTAGTGAACACCTAAAACACAGATTAATGCGGTATAATGGGAAAAATTCGCGACGAAATGTTTATCAGTTGGTGTTAGGTTATGTGACGTTTTGTGTCGATTCACTTACAATACAATTAATTGGTACAAAATGAAAGTTATGACTAAATATAATTATTACAACGCGTCCACGCACAAAAAACTAACGTTAAAATCATATTTTAGCTTAAAAACCGCAAGTGAAATCTCCGTGTGTGTCGGCACTGCCTCGTGCCTAGCATGACGGTCCGTACTTCTAGGACCCATTGGTAAAGTGAGTGACATGAAAACAAAGTGGTATATGCGGAACAGTGCTAGCGAACAGCTAAAACACAAATTAATGCGGTGCGTGCGGCATAATTGCAAAAATTCGCTACGAAATGTTTATCAGTTGTTGTTAGGTTATGTGAGGTTCCGTATCGGTTTACTATCGCGATACAATTGGTCGATACAAAATGAAAGTTATGACTAAATATTTTTATTACAACGCATCCACGCACAAAAAACGAATGTTTTATTCATATTTTAGCGAAAAAACCGCAAGTGAAATTTCGGTGTGTCGGGACTGCCTCGTGGAAATGTCAAAATTCCCTATCGCCATGACGTCACAGCGAGAACGATTACGTAGATTGACGGCCAGTACTTCTCGGAGCCATTGCTATAGCACAGCGGTGCCTCCTAGAAGTACGGGTCGTCATGCAGAATGATGACGTCACAGCAAGAGGCCAAAATGAAAAACACGTGAAAAACACACGCAGTCTTATGCAACGTCCGCGAGAAAATGTTAATTGTAAAGGTTGTGTTAAAGTGAGTGAAATGAAAATAAAATGAGGTCTGCGGAACAAAGCTAGTGAACAGCTGAAACACAAATTAATGCGGTGCACGTGGTATAACTGGAAAAATTCGCTACGAAATGTTTATCAGCTGTAGTTAGGTTATATGCCGTTCACACTACACTTCTAAATCAGGTAGCTTTAGAACCTGTCAAGTTAATCAGGTGAGCGTCCACACTACCCGAAGTGATTTAGAATGAGGAGATTTAGAGAGAGAAATGTCATTTGAATATATGTGTACATTTTTTTGCGTAAAAGTTGTGGAAAATGGTGCAGGAAAATGGACATGTCACTGACAGTTCAGTTTTTCCGGTCGATTGTTAAAGTTAAGTTTACTATTGGAATAAATGTGTATATTTTATATCGCAGTTTTATTGTGCCGCAGTAATGACATAGATTCCCGAAAGTGGTGCCGTGACCAGGATCTTGGACTCGAGGTCATACGAAAGTCCAACAACTACAATTAATACAGAAGAGCCACATTCGAGTGCAATGTGGCCAACAAACACAAATCGATCGGTTGAGAGCCCCAACCTTGCACAGAGTGCAGAAGCGGCGCACAGAGTGCAGAAGCAGTTAGAGGCAGCAGTCCAGATGCCGGACGCGGTATTGGCGGGAGAGGACCCGACCAGTGCGTTCCACGTGTTTTGTTCCCTTTGGATAGTACTACGACAGGTGGTGCAATCATGGCGTTGCACCCCCAGAAATTGCTTCCGCCGTTCATTCCTGGCGATGTTGCGCTGTGGTTTGATTTGGTAGAAATGGCATTCAAACGTCATAACATTCTACGTGATGCTGATCAGTTCTACAATGAGAGTAGAAAACTAAGAGGAGCGGCCTACCCCATCCTTCTGGCCCTACATTCCTGTCTGTGTAATAGGACAAAAACGGGCTCTTTTATTCTCTCTGGCTTGGGCCTGGTTGGGCTAAGCTGTCAAATTTTGCTGTCAAATGTACGCGCCGCCGGTTGTGGCTTCAGTGGAAGCTATTTAAAACACGATTAATTGTGTTGTACTGCAGTGATTTTAAACTTGATTAGTGGTTTCAGTTTACAATCATTTTCGATTTTTGTGTTTTAGTGCGTAAATCGCGAAATAGCAATAAATATAAACAAGAAAATCATGTAAAAGTGAGTAGATAGTTCTTGCTAAAATAAGCAAGGTTTCAGCGTGTTTGTAGTGACTTTTTTCAAAAAAATTATTCAATATCTACGTAATACGGTCTAATATTATCTCAGTGCGCAAGAAAATCTGCGGGACTTCTGCAGGTTTCGTGTAAAGTGAAAGAAAAGTTTGTGCATCGATGAATTGTTTACATTGTCGGAAGTGACTTTTGCGTCGCTGTGTTTACTATGGTTTCGGTCAGTGGCGCAGCTCATCATATCTTTATGAAGCAAGAGAAAATTATGTAAGTTGCTAAAATAAATCAAAATTAAACAGCTATGATATAAAATGTTTGATTAGCTTTCGGTAGTTTTGATATTTAATAGATTTGTCACATGTCTCTCATGTACGTTGGTTTTACTTCTCATGTAAAACCAACGAGGTTGAAATCAAAAATGACCAAATTCCACTGAAGTCGGTCCCAAGTCCGATTGCAAAATGTATAAGAAGGCTACAAATTTGATAATTTCTGAACGTTATACTTATGCTGTATATTTTCAAACAAGAAAACATGTGTATTTGGTTTCAAAAACATGTTGCTTATGTGCAATTCGGGAAACACTTATGCTACCTGAAAGCAAACAAATGAGCATTGTGCCGGCATTTGAAAATTCTGTTGAATTTCAAGACTTCACACAGCAATAAAATGTTCAAGGTACAAATTTTACTCTCTGTTAAAACACGCATGTATTTAAGAATCAGCAGACAAGTTTATGTGAGAACGTTTTGTTTCAAGCAAACACGTAAAAGCAAACACGTAAAAGCAAACATGCAGACGCAATAGTCGTATTCAAAGTTTTGCGCCAAGTGTTTGCCCCTTCTCAAATCACGAAAAATTAAATTAACTACGCCGTAGTCATTTTTACGTTTTTATATTTGTATGCGATTTTCGCCCTGTTGGCTTTACTGATGTTCCTCTCCTCATTAGTTCTCTACTCTCATGTTCTACAGTTTGATACAAACTATACCATCATCAGTTCTAACCTATATCGGCCATGTGGCCAAATCAGGCAGCCATACCAAATACAGTGAAGCAAAAAGCATTGTATAGCAAAATTTCACACGCAGCCAACCCAAGCGAATTCAACAATTGTTCTACAACACATGGTTTCATTCTGCTGTGCGGCCGTCACACATGATACAACAGATGCGCCGGTTGTCATACGGCACGTGCACTGAAGACATACTGAAGCATTTGTGGTTCGGTCAGTTACCGCAAGCGGCGCAAAGTACACTGGCAATATACTACAATAGTAATTTAAGCGAATTATCCAAACTCGCAGATTGCCAATATGACATCACTGCTACACCAAGCATGTGCTCAATCGATTCGAACTCTTCGATAGTACATAGTGAAGTAAGCAGTGCAATCAGTTTCAATGATAACGGTCACATTGTAAAGCAACTTGACGAACTGCGTACTGAAATAGCAGCCATTCGAAGCGAACCGAGAGTCAACATACCAGCCTCGCCACAAGAGCAAAATTATACTAATAAACTCTTTAATGGATGTTGTTTTTATCATCACAAGTTTGGGACAGCGGCACGAAAATGTAAGCCAGGTTGCAAACAATTCGGCAAACGGCAACATAAACAATCGGAAAACGAATATCGGGAAGAGTGATAGCGGCAACATCTTCCCGAACACAAAATCAGGCATCGCCGCGACTTTTCATAAAGGAAAAGAGAACAAACATCGAATACTTAGTCGACAGTGGATCCGACATTACAGCACTTCCTAAAACATACTTAGACAAAAGCCCAGGTAGATCATCAGTCACACTTTATGCTGCGAACGGGTCACCTATAACGACATACGGATGAAAAAACCAATTACTGGATTTGGGACTAGGTAAGCCCTACGAATGGGAATTTATTACAGCTGACATTAATAAACCCATTCTGGGAGCAGATTTTTTAAAAGCCTTTCATTTATCACCTGATTTAAAATACTCAAAATTAGTGGACGGAAATACACTAGGCAGTATAAAAGGAACAGTGCGCGAGTCAAAGGAGCCACGCATTTGTATAATTCACCACAACGAAGCTCTTGTGCCAATAAATATTATTGAAAAATTGATTCAACAGTTCCCGAACATCACAAAAAGAGCTCAATTCATACAGTCTCCTCCGCACAAGGTATCACATGTACTGGAAACCATCGGACCGCCAGTGCATGCGAAAACACGGCGTCTTCGACCTGAGATATATAAGGCAGCAAAAGAAGAAATACAGCACATGATCAAACTGGGAATCTGTAAACCATCTAAATCCGCATGGTCTTCGCCTTTGTTGATTCGGATCAAAAGTGATGGCAAATCTATTCGCATTTGTGTAGATTATAGGATGTTAATAAGCCGTTCACACTACATTCTAAATCAAGTAGATTTAGAAGCTGTCAAAGTTAATCAGGTAAGCGTTCACACTATCCGACGTGATTTAGAATGGGGAGATTTAGAGAGAGAAATGTCATTCGAATTTATGTGTACAATTTTTTTTGCGCGAAAGTTGTTGAAAATGGTGCAGGAACATGCAAGAACATTTTCTTTTCACTTTGTACAACTCACATTTTCCTTTTTTGTTCAATTTTTGCTATTTTAGAACGAAATTCGAATGACATTTCATTCAAATCTACTGTGCCTCTCACGGATGGAATTCAGCACGCTCTGAGAACAATTCAACCGGGAAAAATTCACAATAGTACCTGATTTGTACTCGATTAACTCTAAATCTACTTGAGTAACTCTGTCAGAAGCCGAAAAAAATGTATGGGTAATCAGGTAGATTTAAGTTGATTTAGCTCTATAATTAGAAAAATTCGCCACGAAATGTTTATCAGATGCTCTTAGGTTATGTGGTGTTTTGTGTCGATTCACTTTCGATACAATTGATTGACACAAAATGCAAGTTATAACTAAATATTAACACGCACAAAATACTAACGTTTTATTCATATTTTAGCTAAAAAACCGCAAGTGAAATCTCGGTGAGTGTCGGCACTGCCTCGTGGAAACGTCAAATTGACTGCCATGACGTCACAGCGAGAACGACTACGTAGCCTGACGGCCCGTACTTCTAGGAGCCATTGGTCTGAGCTACTGAAAAATACTAAAAAGTGTCAAACGGTGTGGTGCGAGTAAATAGTTTCAAATGTGCGCGGCAAGCAACATATTTTTTGCGTAATGTTGCTATGAAGGTCGAATATTTTTGTGGCGATAATTTATTATCATTTAGGATGACTTTATAATCACTATTGCTCTCCCGAAAACCGAAAACTGAGACTTTCGGTTGTCAATTTTCAGGAAAGACAATGAGAGCGTTCCCTTACTTTTCATGAAATTCCCCACCATATGATTCAGGAAAATTCAGTAAAATTCAGTTACTGAAAGTACGGGAACAGACCTATTGCTATAGCCAATCCCTCCTAGAAGTACGGGCCGTAATGCAGAAAGATGACGTCAGGGCAATAGGCCAAAATGTCGTGAATAACACACGCAGTCTTATGGGACGTCCGCGGGAAATCGTAAGTTGTACAGGTTATATTGAAGTGAGTGAAGTGAAAACAAAGAGAGATCCGCGGAACAGTGCTAGTGAACACCTAAAACACAGATTAATGCGGTATAATGGGAAAAATTCGCGACGAAATGTTTATCAGTTGGTGTTAGGTTATGTGACGTTTTGTGTCGATTCACTTACAATACAATTAATTGGTACAAAATGAAAGTTATGACTAAATATAATTATGACAACGCGTCCACGCACAAAAAACTAACGTTAAAATCATATTTTAGCTTAAAAACCGCAAGTGAAATCTCCGTGTGTGTCGGCACTGCCTCGTGCCTAGCATGACGGTCCGTACTTCTAGGACCCATTGGTAAAGTGAGTGACATGAAAACAAAGTGGTATATGCGGAACAGTGCTAGCGAACAGCTAAAACACAAATTAATGCGGTGCGTGCGGCATAATTGCAAAAATTCGCTACGAAATGTTTATCAGTTGTTGTTAGGTTATGTGAGGTTCCGTATCGGTTTACTATCGCGATACAATTGGTCGATACAAAATGAAAGTTATGACTAAATATTTTTATTACAACGCATCCACGCACAAAAAACGAATGTTTTATTCATATTTTAGCGAAAAAACCGCAAGTGAAATTTTGGTGTGTCGGGACTGCCTCGTGGAAATGTCAAAATTCCCTATCGCCATGACGTCACAGCGAGAACGATTACGTAGATTGACGGCCAGTACTTCTCGGAGCCATTGCTATAGCACAGCGGTGCCTCCTAGAAGTACGGGTCGTCATGCAGAATGATGACGTCACAGCAAGAGGCCAAAATGAAAAACACGTGAAAAACATACGCAGTCTTATGCAACGTCCGCGAGAAAATGTTAATTGTAAAGGTTGTGTTAAAGTGAGTGAAATGAAAATAAAATGAGGTCTGCGGAACAAAGCTAGTGAACAGCTGAAACACAAATTAATGCGGTGCACGCGGTATAACTGGAAAAATTCGCTACGAAATGTTTATCAGCTGTAGTTAGGTTATATGCCGTTCACACTACACTTCTAAATCAGGTAGCTTTAGAACCTGTCAAGTTAATCAGGTGAGCGTCCACACTACCCGAAGTGATTTAGAATGAGGAAATTTAGAGAGAGAAATGTCATTTGAATATATGTGTACATATTTTTGCGTAAAAGTTGTGGAAAATGGTGCAGGAAAATGGACATGTCACTGACAGTTCAGTTTTTCCGGTCGATTGTTAAAGTTAAGTTTACTATTGGAATAAATGTGTATATTTTATATCGCAGTTTTATTGTGCCGCAGTAATGACAGAGATTCCCGAAAGTGGTGCCGTGACCAGGATCTTGGACTCGAGGTCATACGAAAGTCCAACAACTACAATTAATACAGAAGAGCCACATTCGAGTGCAATCTGGCCAACAAACACAAATCGATCGGTTGAGAGCCCCAACCTTGCACAGAGTGCAGAAGCGGCGCACAGAGTGCAGAAGCAGTTAGAGGCAGCAGTCCAGATGCCGGACGCGGTATTGGCGGGAGAGGACCCGACCAGTGCGTTCCACGTGTTTTGTTCCCTTTGGATAGTACTACGACAGGTGGTGCAATCATGGCGTTGCACCCCCAGAAATTGCTTCCGCCGTTCATTCCTGGCGATGTTGCGCTGTGGTTTGATTTGGTAGAAATGGCATTCAAACGTCATAACATTCTACGTGATGCTGATCAGTTCTACAATGAGAGTAGAAAACTAAGAGGAGCGGCCTACCCCATCCTTCTGGCCCTACATTCCTGTCTGTGTAATAGGACAAAAACGGGCTCTTTTATTCTCTCTGGCTTGGGCCTGGTTGGGCTAAGCTGTCAAATTTTGCTGTCAAATGTACGCGCCGCCGGTTGTGGCTTCAGTGGAAGCTATTTAAAACACGATTAATTGTGTTGTACTGCAGTGATTTTAAACTTGATTAGTGGTTTCAGTTTACAATCATTTTCGATTTTTGTGTTTTAGTGCGTAAATCGCGAAATAGCAATAAATATAAACAAGAAAATCATGTAAAAGTGAGTAGATAGTTCTTGCTAAAATAAGCAAGGTTTCAGCGTGTTTGTAGTGACTTTTTTCAAAAAAATTATTCAATATCTACGTAATACGGTCTAATATTATCTCAGTGCGCAAGAAAATCTGCGGGACTTCTGCAGGTTTCGTGTAAAGTGAAAGAAAAGTTTGTGCATCGATGAATTGTTTACATTGTCGGAAGTGACTTTTGCATCGCTGTGTTTACTATGGTTTCGGTCAGTGGCGCAGCTCATCATATCTTTATGAAGCAAGAGAAAATTATGTAAGTTGCTAAAATAAATCAAAATTAAACAGCTATGATATAAAATGTTTGATTAGCTTTCGGTAGTTTTGATATTTAATAGATTTGTCACATGTCTCTCATGTACGTTGGTTTTACTTTTCATGTAAAACCAACGAGGTTGAAATCAAAAATGACCAAATTCCACTGAAGTCGGTCCCAAGTCCGATTGCAAAATGTATAAGAAGGCTACAAATTTGATAATTTCTGAACGTTATACTTATGCTGTATATTTTCAAACAAGAAAACATGTGTATTTGGTTTCAAAAACATGTTGCTTATGTGCAATTCGGGAAACACTTATGCTACCTGAAAGCAAACAAATGAGCATTGTGCCGGCATTTGAAAATTCTGTTGAATTTCAAGACTTCACACAGCAATAAAATGTTCAAGGTACAAATTTTACTCTCTGTTAAAACACGCATGTATTTAAGAATCAGCAGACAAGTTTATGTGAGAACGTTTTGTTTCAAGCAAACACGTAAAAGCAAACATGCAGACGCAATAGTCGTATTCAAAGTTTTGCGCCAAGTGTTTGCCCCTTCTCAAATCACGAAAAATTAAATTAACTACGCCGTAGTCATTTTTACGTTTTTATATTTGTATGCGATTTTCGCCCTGTTGGCTTTACTGATGTTCCTCTCCTCATTAGTTCTCTACTCTCATGTTCTACAGTTTGATACAAACTATACCATCATCAGTTCTAACCTATATCGGCCATGTGGCCAAATCAGGCAGCCATACCAAATACAGTGAAGCAAAAAGCATTGTATAGCAAAATTTCACACGCAGCCAACCCAAGCGAATTCAACAATTGTTCTACAACACATGGTTTCATTCTGCTGTGCGGCCGTCACACATGATACAACAGATGCGCCGGTTGTCATACGGCACGTGCACTGAAGACATACTGAAGCATTTGTGGTTCGGTCAGTTACCGCAAGCGGCGCAAAGTACACTGGCAATATACTACAATAGTAATTTAAGCGAATTATCCAAACTCGCAGATTGCCAATATGACATCACTGCTACACCAAGCATGTGCTCAATCGATTCGAACTCTTCGATAGTACATAGTGAAGTAAGCAGTGCAATCAGTTTCAATGATAACGGTCACATTGTAAAGCAACTTGACGAACTGCGTACTGAAATAGCAGCCATTCGAAGCGAACCGAGAGTCAACATACCAGCCTCGCCACAAGAGCAAAATTATACTAATAAACTCTTTAATGGATGTTGTTTTTATCATCACAAGTTTGGGACAGCGGCACGAAAATGTAAGCCAGGTTGCAAACAATTCGGCAAACGGCAACATAAACAATCGGAAAACGAATATCGGGAAGAGTGATTGCGGCAACATCTTCCCGAACACAAAATCAGGCATCGCCGCGACTTTTCATAAAGGAAAAGAGAACAAACATCGAATACTTAGTCGACAGTGGATCCGACATTACAGCACTTCCTAAAACATACTTAGACAAAAGCCCAGGTAGATCATCAGTCACACTTTATGCTGCGAACGGGTCACCTATAACGACATACGGATGAAAAAACCAAGTACTGGATTTGGGACTAGGTAAGCCCTACGAATGGGAATTTATTACAGCTGACATTAATAAACCCATTCTGGGAGCAGATTTTTTAAAAGCCAGTGCGCGAGTCAAAGGAGCCACGCATTTGTATAATTCACCACAACGAAGCTCTTGTGCCAATAAATATTATTGAAAAATTGATTCAACATTTCCCGAACATCACAAAAAGAGCTCAATTCATACAGTCTCCTCAGCACAAGGTATCACATGTACTGGAAACCATCGGACCGCCAGTGCATGCGAAAACACGGCGTCTTCGACCTGAGATATATAAGGCAGCAAAAGAAGAAATACAGCACATGATCAAACTGGGAATCTGTAAATCATCTAAATCCGCATGGTCTTCGCCTTTGTTGATTCGGATCAAAAGTGATGGCAAATCTATTCGCATTTGTGTAGATTATAGGATGTTAATAAGCCGTTCACACTACATTCTAAATTAAGTAGATTTAGAAGCTGTCAAAGTTAATCAGGTAAGCGTTCACACTATCCGACGTGATTTAGAATGGGGAGATTTAGAGAGAGAAATGTCATTCGAATTTATGTGTACAATTTTTTTTGCGCGAAAGTTGTTGAAAATGGTGCAGGAACATGCAAGAACATTTTCTTTTCACTTTGTTCAACTCACATTTTCCTTTTTTGTTCAATTTTTGCTATTTTAGAACGAAATTCGAATGACATTTCATTCAAATCAACTGTGCCTCTCACGGATGGAATTCAGCACGCTCTGAGAACAATTCAACCGGGAAAAATTCACAATAGTACCTGATTTGTACTCGATTAACTCTAAATCTACTTGAGTAACTCTGTCAGAGGCCGAAAAAAATGTATGGGTAATCAGGTAGATTTAAGTTGATTTAGCTCTAAAGCGATCAGCTGATCGAAATCGCCTGATTTAGAGTGTAGTGTGAACGGCATATAAACCACATTACAGTGCCGGATCGATACCTGATACCTAATTTAGACGACGAGTTTCAAAAACTTGAAGGAAGTAAAATATTTTCGCACATAGATTTGGTACCAGCTTTCCATAATATACCAATGAACAAAACCGATGCCTAAAAAATCGCTATAACAACCTCTTTTGGGTTGTTTAAATTTAAACGCATGCCATTTGGATTAAGGAATTATCCTCAAACATTTCAGCGGTTCGTGGATCAAATATTTCAGGACTTACATTATCTATTCGTTTAACTGGATGACATTTCGATTTATTCTCGTAACGAAATAGAACATCACAAGCATCTCAAAAAAGTTTTTAAGAGATTGAATAAGAATGGACTGATGCAGTTAGAAGTTGTGCAGTTAGAAAAATTAAAAATTTGGAAAAAAAAGTTGAAATTCCTGGGGCACGAAATAACACCGGAAGGATATCAACCAACTGAGGAACGAAGAGAACTCATACAAAATTTAAAACCTCCATCTACAATTAGAGCATTGCGACGAGTCCTTGGAATTTTTAATTTTTACAGAAAATTTCATAAAAATGCTGCCGAAGAATTAGCAAGATATTACGTCTCTTACTCTCGTAACCTGCGTGGCCTCCGCCTCCCGATGGAGGGCAAAGGGAACAGTTCCGGTCGGCTAACTCCCGTGGAAACGGGGGTGGGTCATTTACAGGCGCCACTCGCTTTAAAAAATTCGGAACCGGAACCGTCTCTGAAACCACCGTCTATAAGCGAGAAATCGACGGCGGCGTACTGACTTTTACGATTTCAAAACTTCACTATAGGCACTCGATAATCTCTTAACCGTCCTGCCAGAAGGGCACAAAGGTGACACCAGCAATTTACAACATTACAAACATTTTATTGCTCGAAATTAATCCAATTCTACACCTATCGACGGCGCCGCGTTACTTAATCTACTTTCACTTATTTCAATAACAGCAAAGAAAACTTAGCCTACCTTGGACCTTCTTCGCACCAATAAGCTGCCAACACTCGCTCGTTCAGTTACAACAAAACCGGTGCTTCCCCGAAGCGTTGCTCCACTGCTGCCGTGGTTTGAACGTTGATCATCGATCTTACGTGCGCCGAGTTCACTTCACCGGCGCTCGACTGTCTCAGCTCCTCCTGCCACTCATCGTGTGCTTCCCCGCTTTGACGAAATACTGCCGTCGTTGTTGGCCCAACGATCTTCGCTGCGGCTTAAGTTGATGGTTCACGCCGTCGCTCGCCTACTATGAGTCGTATTCGTTTAACCGTTCCTCACCACTTGACTATTCGTCGAATTTCCGCAGCTAGATTCCTTCCTCGATACTCCTTTGGTTTTCCACACCACTCGGCTGTCGACCAATGGCTGTAGAAAAATTCACGTTCCTCGTCCCGTCCAGTCAGGTTTCAAATCAGAAAAAAGAAAATTTGTTAACAAAACGGAGCTTGCGCCAACGCGTGCGAGCCTCACCCTGGTTGCCAAAAGAAGAGAGCTCCCTAGCCCTGTCAACTCGCCACGAAACCTTTCCTAGAGGGATTTTCAACCGCTTCTGCGGTATTACAAATGCCGTTGCCGCCACCTCCAATTTATCATGTTGGCGGATGCATTGGCCCCTTGCACGCACATTCGAAAGTGCATTTTCCCGCAGTAGTAACGATGGCTAGCGGAACGCACCCCTTTCTGCCTTTTTGCCGCGTGGTGGCGGCTCCGTCGCTGCCAGTCACCATGTTGCCATCCCAACTGTCAGTTGGTATATTTTCCTTGTTTTCCCTGTGACCTTGTCTAGTGTATGAACGTTGAACCGAATGGTATTTTTGGCTGTCGTCATTTTCCGCACATTATCCACGGCCGCATCGTACTTTTTGGAATCTTCTCGCGGTAATTAATTTATAGGTACGTTTCGTTTCGTTTCGATTTGCTTTGCAACAATCACTTGAATTTCCAACAAGCAGCCATGTTCAATGTCAACATGAATTACGTTAGCAAATTAACAAGATATTCACAGCAACCTGTCGGCGTTGAACTATCACAATGTTGAATGCACTCTATTCCACGTTCTAGCGGCCAGATAATTACGAATGAAAACGATTAGAGTCCACTTCTCGTCAGTTTTGCAGAAATCATTTTACGTCAAAACAGTGCTCGTCAGGAAGTCAGGGATCTCTTGATTAGTGTTGTGCTTATATGGTGCTCGTTTGCCGAAGGCCATAACCGCGTGGGATTAGTTTGGTGGTTCCAGCAATAATTCGTTCCAGCTTAGTGGTTGAATTCATTGAAAATGGTTTGTTGTTTATTGGGTCGAGCCGTCGCCGCTCGTCTTATTTGAATCGCCGGCAATGATGCGACCTGATAGAAGACAAACTCAGAGCACGCCGGAGTGTCCGCGTTCATGCATTTTTCCAAATTTCCTTCCATCTACTTTTTACAATTCTACTTTTGTCTACAATTCTACTTTACTTTTTTACAATTCTAACCGTACTAAGCTTAAATTCTACTGCTCCAAATTCTACAATTCAAATATTTATGTACATTTTCTTTTCCTTTTTAAAACGATATTTGCTGGCGTTACATTTCCCCCTTCCCCAGAGAATTACGAGGTGGTTCTCGTCGTTATTCGCGCTGATCAATCTACGTTCGTTGTGAGTTTGAGAACCTAGGTCTTGCATCGCCTATCGGATAAGAGCTCCATGTCTTATGCGCGTTAGCCTTATGTTCTACCTTCGATTGTAATTCACAACCATTTCCATCGACAACACACGATCACACACACTCCTGCCATTTTTACGTACACTATTTCTTCCTCGTTTTATCCTACATGCAGCCTCTTTTCCTGTGTTGTTCCGTTTTCTCCTTTCCTTTTCTTTTTGTTCAGACCCTGACTGATACATGCTCTTAATGTTTTAGGATCTTGTCGAATGGAAGAAGAAAAGTAAAGAAAAAGGAAGAAAAGGAGAAAGGGAAAAAAAACAAACAAAAAACGCACAGCTGTCTGGAAAGAACCCGTACCAACAGTCCACAGAGGATTAGTGGCATTCATCGTTCTGCCGAAATTGGCTTAAATACACATCGGTTGAAAGGTAACATTGTTCTAATACGAACTATATAAATAAGACGCTTACTATTGTTCTAATCCTACCAATGGAATTAAATTTACCCTCCACCACGTTATGTTAGAGAATATCTACCTATTTATTCCAAATTCAATCCTATTCAATTACATTTACCCTCCACCAAATTTTAATAGAGTGTCATTAATTAATCCCATCACCTTAGTATTTACCTAATTCAGATTATTGCCCTGTTTCCCATCTCGGCTACAACTAATTCCTACTATTATATTCTTAAGTTCTGCCAGAACAATACCGTCTTCCAATCTCAGTGATTTAATCGGGTGTCGACCCTTTACGCCACATATCGTTTCAGGTCTTTGGAGTGCCATACCCCCATATCTTTTCCGTCGGCGTCTTCCAATGCATAGGTCCAACCGGATACTTGTTTCCGCACAGTAAAGGGTCCCACATATTCCGGTGCTAATTTGGCCGAAAAAAATTTGGAGGCATCAGATAGAACGAAATTACGCCGCCACACCAGATCTTTCGGTAGGAATTTCTCGTCTCGCCGGCGGAGATCGTACCTTGACTTCGCTTTAGCCGCCGCTTTCCTCAATCGTTCTCGCACCTCTTCTAGGACTACCTGCAGCCTTTCTGCCTTCTGAGCCCCATTTACGTCCGTGTCCCCTTTACCGTGTGCCTCCGGCCTGCTTAGAGTTCCCGGATGAATCACCATTTCTTTCTCAAAGTTCAAGAAGTATGGCGTAACTTTCATATCTTCATGGGTACATGTTCTTAGAGCGCAGCCGATTTGTGGAATCACTTTATCCCAATCTCTGTGGTTTTCGGATACGTATGACCGTAACAGTTGCTTGATGTTTTGGTTCACCCTTTCCGTGGGATTCGCCTGTAGATGGTAGAGTGCCGTGAATCGCAGCGTCATCCCGTGAGTCTCGGCCACCCTTGAGAGTTCCTTTGAGCGGAATTGAACTCCATTGTCGCACACCAGCACTCGTGGGACTCCAAACACAAACAGCACATGCTCCTCAAGAATACGCTTTACAGTGGTTCCCGTTGCCTTCCTCACAGGAAATATTAGCGGAAATTTCGTAGTATAATCTACCACCGTCAAAATATACGTATGTCCGTGCGACGAACGGGGTCGCGGACCTACTAGATCCACACAGATCATCTCCCAGGGCGATGTTATTTCCCCAACCCTCGATACTATATGTCCAGTTGGTTGCTTTCGCTCCACTTTCATCGACTGGCAAACCTTGCAACGCCTGACATACTTTTGTACATCCACGGCCATCTTCGGCCAGTAGCAACTCTGAGCCAGCCGGTCTAATGTCTTTCGTATCCCCAGATGACCTGCTGTGGGCACGTCATGGCACTGAAACAAAGCTGTTGAGCGTTCCGCGGACGGAACTACCCTCTTCCATGCAATGTCGGACTGGAGTGCTGGGTATCGCCCTTCCACATGTTTCCATAGATGGCCATTACTGATCCGCCAATTTAGGAACCGATCTGGATCCTCTTCTACTTCCTTCTTCATTCGCTCATACCATCGGTCACTCTTAATTTCGTCCCCTTGCACTTCCGCTACCTCGATGGACCGGGAGAGGGTATCTGGAACCAGATTCTCCTTACCCTTGCGATGGACGACTTCGAAATCGTACTGTTGGAGTTTCACCGCCCACCGTGCCAACCGTCCGCTGGGGTCCTTTAAGTTATTTAACCAAACCAGGGAGTGATGGTCAGTTATCACCCTGAACTTGGTTCCCTCCACATATGGTCTTAATTTTTCAATGGCCCATAGCATGGCCAGGCATTCCCGCTCCGCAGTCGAATATTTCATCTCGGCGCTAGTCAGGGCTCGACTCAGATAGCTAATCACTTTCTCGCCTTCGGGATGCTCTTGCGTCAACACCGCTCCCACCCCCGTATCTGAAGCGTCGGTCTGTACAATAAACGGCAGACTATAATCTGGACACGTCAGAATTGGAGCAGATGCCAGTTTGGTCTTAGCCTGGGCGAATGCTATCTCGCATTCCTCAGTCCAAAGAAATTTCCTTTGTTTCTTGAGGAAGTTCGTTAGTGGCGACATTAGCGTCGCAAACTCCGGAATAAATCTCCGATACCACGAAACCATCCCCAAGAATTGTCTGACTTCCTTCACTCTTCTTGGACGAGGAATATCCATTACTGCTTTGACCTTGTCCGGGTCCACACTCAACCCATCTCCATCGACCACATAGCCCAAATATCGCAGGCGAGAACGGCAGAACTCACATTTGTCTCTAGAGACCTTCAATCCCGCCTCGCGTAATCGTCTAAAAACTTCCTTCAAAATCTCCCGATGTTTGTGGAAATCCTGGGTGACTACCACTATATCATCCAGATAAGTGAAGACGAATGGCTCTAAATCTGGTCCCAAGACCCTGTCAATGAGTCGTTGCCAAGTTGCCGGTGCATTTTGTAACCCAAAAGGCATCCTACGGAATTGGAACAGTCCTCTGTGGGGAACAGTGAAAGCGGTGAGCTCCTTTGAATTTTCTGCCATCGGCACCTGCCAATTTAATTTTATTAATGTCCAGGGAAGATAAATATTTCGCGTCTCTTAATTTATCCAAAGTAGCAGTGACGAAGGGCAGAGGATAGGCATCTCTTTCCGACACCTTGTTGAGCTTCCGATAGTCCACACAAAACCGGAACGACCCAGCCTTCTTCTTAATTAACACAATCGGCGAAGCCCACGGGCTGCACGACGGTTCCACTATCCCAGCCTCAAGCATCTCATTAAGTTCCGCATCGATATGCTTCTGTACCGCCGGTGAGACGGGATTGTACCGCTGTTTGATTGGTAGAGAATCGGTCTTGATTATTTGCTCCACTCTATTAGTACAGCCAATCCCCTCACCCATCAATCCAAACTCCTCTTCGAGTAGCGCTTCTAGCTGACCTTCTTCTTCTTTCGTTAAATGCGTTCTGCTTACCAGCTGCTCCGGCTTAAGACCCTCTACCGATGCGACCATTTCCCACTGTTCCCTCGCTACATTTAGCACTATTCCGAAAAGTTTCAGAAAGTCTACCCCCAGTATGAGATGAGGGATCGCAGGTGCTACCAAGACCCCCAACCATCTCTCTTTCCCTTGCACTGTGATTGGGCAACACGCTACTCCTTCCACACCACAACCCACTCCGTTCGCCAACCGAATGTCTCTCCGACCGCTTTGTTGAAGTTTGACCCCTAGACTCCGGATCAGCTCCCACCCCGTCCCACCTATCACTGATTTCGACGTTCCTGAATCCACTAGCCCCAGAAATCTCTGACTCTGGACTGCTACCTCTAAGTAAGGGCGATTATCCCCCTCTGCGCTGTGCAGCATATACCCCACTTGAATATTTCTTGCGACATTCGAAATCGGACGAGGACCTAGTTTGTCGCCCACTAGGCCCGATTGCCGTTTCCCTGGCGACTAACTCCCGAAGTCGAATTTCGGTTATATTGGGCGGCCCTTGCTTGACCTCCATTTCCTCGTCCACCTTCCCTACAGTCAACACATCTCGCTCTAACCGTTCCCACTCTTCCACACCCGAAACACTTAGCAGGATCTTGACACTCCCTTGACGTATGTCCAGACTTCTTACAATTCCAGCACGTGATGCTTCTCGATACGCCCGGTACTTCCACTGTGGCTAAGTTTTGCGTCTCCAAATACGCCAGGTCCGGTTCTAGTACCCTCGGAGTTCTTCTTGGAGTAGGTGGCACGAATGACTCCACGGACACTCTCGTCGCCTCCAATGAACGCTCCAGCGTCACCAGTTATCCAATCGATTCGAATTTCACTAGAGCCAGCTGAGTCTGGTAAAAGGGAGCAATATTTTTACGGAGTATTTTCAACTTCTCCGCTTCGCTCGGTTGGTCACTCAATCGACGGAACAAACCCTCCATCACCGCCAAAAATACCCCGATTGACTCCGTGTTGCCCTGTGTACGACGTCTAATTTCATCCAGCAGCCTATCATCGTAGTCTGCGGGAAGGAATTCGGCTCGTAACTCCTTCACCAGGCCCTCTCAACTCTGGCAGATTGCACGGTTTGCCCGAAACCAGATTAGAGCCTTTCCTTCAAAGAGGTCCACGGCCGACCGGATCAGCTGCGCTTTTGTGAGTCCCTTCGCCTCCCTAAGCTCTTCCACCCGTTCGAGAAACGCGCTCACCGAGTATGGCGATTCTCCACTAAATTTCAACCCTCACTTTTGGAGATCTATCGGCTTTTGAGGCTGAAACATCGGGGTACTCGGGGCTGACAATGTTGGACTGTCCAGAGTCCATACCTCCTCAGACTCCTCGCTTTCTGTGCCGCCTGCCATTTACATGAATTGTTGAAATTACATCGCAAGGAAAATGATACAACGAAAATAAACTGGACATCCGAGTTGATACATATTTTCGAAAAATGTAAATCAAATCTCGCATAATGCATATCCCTTAGCTACCCCCAAGAAGAGGCTGAGATAACACTTACCATTGACGCCAGCGACGTAGCCATAGAGGCAGTTTTGGAGCAAAAAGTGAATGAGAAACAAAAACCTTTAGAATGAGAAACAAAAACATTTACCTTCTCAGCAAAGTTATATGAGACTCGAAAACGATACTCAACTTAGGATAGAGAATTATTTGCGATATACGAGGCTATAACACATTTCAGGCATTTACTGGAAGGCAGACGTTTTAAAGTGATTACAGATCACAAACCACTAACATATCTGTACAAAGCTAATTCAAAGCACACTTCGCCAAGAAGGATACAGCAAAGCGAATTTAGGTAAAACTGGACTTGATGCCCCACACAGCTGTTGCATGAATCTCGCCGATAGATGTCGGGCTAATATGTTTGTGCTTTTGTGGTTGTGCGTTTGCTTTTGGGGCTTCTTTTCTTTCTTTTTTTCTTTTCCTTAATTGTTTTATCTTCTTTTTTATTTTTTTGTATAATTTTGGCTGTTTTTCTTCATTTTTTCAACCCACCTTTTCGCCCTCTGGTGGCGGGATTTCCCGAGTGTGGGGCATCAAGTCCAGTTTACCCGCGAATTTATATCTCAATATGCAACAGAAACCATCCACGTAAAGGCTGGTACTGAGTTCGAGTTCACGTGAAATTTTGACATGTCTCCATTATCTGGTCATTCTTTCGAGCGAAAATTTTGGCAATGGAGAAAAGCAGAGAAAATGCTCATTTCTGACAGATAAAATGTCAAGAATTTCACTTTTCGATCGATTTTCTTATTGGAAAGACAAGACAACTGCGAAGCAACTTTTCATGCTAAGAACACAGTACCAAACTTGCTTATTTTCAAGCCAAATTTTCGCCGAAACCGATTTCACGTGAAATTTTGTATGAAAATTTCACGTGAAATTGAACTCAGTACTATGCTTAAGCGAAAAAAGTAACGTCATAGCAGATGCACTTAGTCGGTTAGACATGGATGGAATAGACGCTGAAATCATTCCAGCTAAGATTGCAGATGTACAAAACAAAGACGAAGAAATTAAGGAAATAGTGTGTAACGGGTACAAAAATTGGGAAGTGGTTTCAGTTCCGATCGACAAAAATTCAGTTCACGTATTAGTGTGCGTAACAAATAATGGGAAATTACTGCCAATTATCCCAAAACAGCTAAGGAAATCACTATATGCACAATTGCACAATCTAGCCCACCCAGAAAGAAAAGCTACGATTCGATTAATAAGAAACCGTTTCACATGGCCTAAAATGGCATACGATATCGACAATTGGGCGCGTGCATGTATAGAATGTCAGAAAAACAAGATTCATAAGCACACTAAATCACCTTTATCACGAATACAACATGCGGGAAAACGCCGACACCTACATATAGATATTGTAGGACCTTTACCATGTGCAGAAGACAAGCGATACCTTCTCACCATGTGCGATCGATTCAGTAGATGGATGGAAGCTATTCCCATTGCTGAAATAAATGCTGAAACTACAGCGAAAACTATTGTCAACGAGTGGATCGCACGATATGTAGTACCAGCAATTATAACTACCGATCGCAGTATCCAGTTCATCTTGGAGTTAACAGGCCAACTCATGGAACTCTTAGGAGCTGAACATATAACTACCACTGCGTAGCACCCTCAAGCAAACAATTTAGTAGAAAGATTTCACAGACGATTAAAATCGGCACTGCGAGCACATAAATCAACATGGACAACAGCTCTACCTATCGTTTTATTAGGACTCAGAACTGCAATACGTGAGGACGAGGTATTATCCCCTAGTGATATGATGTTTGGACAGGCGTTACGACTCCCAGGAGAATTCATGGGAAACAATAACGATCCAATACATACACAGGACTATGTCAAACAATTGAGACATATATTAAAATCATTTAAACCACAACCCTTTCTACACAAAACGAAGAACGAACCATTTATTCACAAAAATTTATCAGAAACCCTGCGTATTTTCGTAAGAAAAGATCGTATTAGGAAACCACTCGAACGTCAATATGAGGGACCATACGACGTTATAAAAAGAACAAATAAGTGGTTCAAAATCAGAACCAACGAAGGGATAACAAATACGGTGTCCATTGATAGATTAAAACCCGCGCATGAATTATCCGACGAAGAGCCAGTGAACATAATGGAACCAACCATCCCCACGAATAACACAACCTCGAACAATAGCAGAACAACGGCCAACTTTAATAACAATAGGTCTGTTCCCGTACCACGATTAATTGCGATTAACCGCGATTAATTGCAATGAAGCTGTTCCCGTACTCCGTTTTACTGAAAACTGAAAATTTCCCCTCTTTCAGTAATTTCAGTAGGGTCTGAGCATGGCCTTCATATAAAAGGCCTATCGCAAAAGCAATTAACCTACAAGATGGCGGACCTAAGCTACTTTTCCCAACCAGTCCACACAGTGATGTTTTTTTATGGTTATAAAGAAGTTCACGAGATCCACCTACAGGAGATATGAGGAAACTCATATGTCATGTCAATCAATGTTGTTCTGGGATCTTTCACAAGCAATTTAGATATAAAAAGTCTTTAGCATCAGACCTCAATTCATCGAGACACTTATCCGAAATATCGTTTGTGTAGAAGAATTTGCAGATTATCAAAATTTGATGATTTTTAAAGTGGAATAAATCCAACCAACCACAAACGGCAATTGTTTACAATACACATTGCCGAGAGTAGGTGGCAGGTATTCCAAATTGCAAAGTTCTCGGGTATACAGCACAATAAACACAACACTTTCACGACACTTACCCGAAATATCTTTTACGCGACAAAAACTTCGAAACCAGTCTCCGGATAATAAGAAAATAGACTCTTTTCGCAGATTCAACCGAGCAGCACCATTCACATTGCTAATATTTACTAATTGTCAGAGAAATGTCAAACAATTGTCATTGTGCAATTCCCAATAAATCTTAATAACCAGAGGACTACACCATTTTAAAAAGTAGCTTAATACCTGTCAGATTGCAAGTCGCGATAGGCCTTTTATGTGAAGGCCATGGTCTGAGCTACTGAAAAAACTGAAAAGTGTCAAACGGAGTAAATATTTTCAAAAGTGCGCGGCAACCAACATATTTTTGGCGTAATGTTGCTTTGAAGGTCCAATATTTTTGTGGCGATAGTTTATTACCGCTTAGGATGACTTTATAATCACTATTGTTCTCCCAAAACCCGAAAACTGACACTTTCGGTTGTAAATTTTCAGGAAATACAATGAGAGCGTTCCCGTACTTTTCATGAAATTCCCCACCACATGATTCAGGAAAATTCAGTAAAATTCAGTTACTGAAAGTACGGGAACAGACCTAATATCTTTATACCTACTCATCGAATTGAAGTTAATTCATGGGACGACGCAGCGACCTCAAACATTGAAGAAGACGTTAGGGTAATTGTTACTACGAAGATATCAAGACGAGGTCGAATCATTAACACACCTGTACGATACAGAAAAAAACTAGGTGTCCCACACCATTGGAGGGGCAATCCTGTGGCAGTCCATTAACATAAAAGGAAGTTTTGTGGCAGCATTTTGTATGATCATGAATTATTAAAAGATGGCGACTTGTCACTGACAGTTCAGTTTTTCCGGTCAATTGTTAGAGTTAAGTTTACTATTGGAATAAACGTGTATATTTTATATCGGGGTTTTATTGTGCTGTAGTAATGACAGAGATCCCCAAAATATGTGATGTTTTGTGTCGATTCACTTTCGATAGAATTGATTGACACAAAATGCAAGTTATGACTAAATATTATTACTAAAACGCGTCCACGCACAAAAAACTAACGTTTTAATCATATTTTAGCTTAAAAACCGCAAGTGAAATCTCCGGGTGTGTCGGCACTGCCTCGTGGAAATGTCCAAATTGGCTATCGCCATGACGACACAGCGACAACGATTACGTAAACTGACGGCCCGTACTTCTAGGAGGTATTGAGCACAGCAATACCATCTAGAAGTACGGGCCATAATGCAGAATAATGACGTCACACTTGACAGTCAAAGTGTCGCGAAAAACACACGCATTCTTATGGGACGTCCGCGGGAAAATGTTTATTGTGCAGATTGTGTTAAAGTGAGTGATTTGAAAATAAAGTGAGATCTGTGAAACAGTGCAAGCAAAGAGCTAAAACAAAAATTAATGCGGTGCGTGCGGTAAAATGTGAAAAATTCGCTAGGAAATGTTTATCGGTGGGTTTTAGGTTATGTGATGTTTCGTGTCGATTTACTGTCGATATAATTAATTGATACAAAATACAAGTTATTTGCAATAACTCAATGGGGTCAGCTTCATTGCAGAGCCTTTTCTTCCTAGCAGCAGTAAGCCGCTTAGTCAAGAAACAAGCAATTAAAATTATCATCATCCCCCGAAAGGAAATAGGATAGGAAAAGAATCCCAAACCACACTCTCGACACATTTAATTTGAAATTAAATTATATAATAATTAAAAAGAAAACATCAATAGGATAACTGGAGAATAAAAAAAGTAAGATAGAGTTAGTTGATGGGTAAAATGGATGGATAAAATAAAAAACATGCAAAGAAGAAGAAGCTCTTTCATAATATAAATAAAAATTAATTAAAGGATTTTCAAGAAGAAAACATAACGAGAGAAAGTGCTTTCCAGACAGCAACAGAGTGCTGGTGTGAGGGATGCAAAAAAAAAATTTTTACTCGTAGACTCGGACTCGGAGGGCATGGTTTCGACAGAAGCGGAGGAGGAGCTCCTTAAATCGCCTGAGCGAGGCAAAGGTGCTGGTCCCCACAAGAGGAACAGACCCAAGCCGAGCAAAGAGGGCAAAAAAGCCCTGGCGGAGTACAAATCGGCACTGCGCATTGTCGACAGGCTCAGCGGCAAACCAACCCCCTCCGCGGAGGAGAAGGATCAGCTAAGCTGGGCTCGGACGACGCACAGTTTCTATTTCACGAAAAAGGTGAACTTTATTCACATTATGGACTTTTAAGTATGAAGCTGAAACTTGGGGGTAATATTGTCCTATATGGCTCCCATTATTTGAGGTGATAATAAAGTTTCATAAGTTTAAGGGTAAGAGCACAGGTGCTGAAAACAGCCAAAAATTGCATCTGTCTTTTAACCTATTTTTACTAATGTTCGAAGAACAATAGTATTAATCTTGTTTCGCCGAAAATTCATATTTCTTTAAATATATATATATATATATATATATATATATATATATATATATATATATATATATATATATATATATATATATATATATATATATATATCAGCAAAATGATTAAGGGAGATAATCTCTGGAGTGGCCAATCCGATTGAGTTGAAACTTTCGGAAAACGTAGATGTACACAATAGGTAGGTCCACGACTTTTTTAAATTCAGATATCCTAAACCTTTAAGCGGCGACGAGTGTTTTAGTTAATTTTGAGGAACTTCTATATTTCCAAGCAGTGTAAATTTTTGTTAAAGAAAAGTATTGGGAATGAAAACTAATTATGTTTTTAGCTTGTCTATGATAAAGAATTGGAAATTTTGAGCCGTGTGTGGGTGCAGGGTGCCTAAAAATTGGCAAAGAATTGTTTTCAAATTTTGATTTGTTATTACTTGTAAGAAAAACAATGGATCATCGTGAAAATTACAGAGCGTATTGATGTTGACTAAAATTTGGCACATATAGATTTTTAGCATAAAGCGGGTAACCCTGTAGCTGTGGCAGGCTGGTGAAAAAAATCCTTCAAATCATTGATCTTCCTGAAAAATTTTTGATTTGTGACACAAATTTCAAATCTTTGATAAATTTTATCTTTTGTCCTTCATCTCAAGATAAAATTTTCAAAATTCCCATTTGCACAAGAACGGTAACCCATCTCCAATTTACCTCTGTTTTCAGCACTCGAAAGTTCTGTTCACGAGAACTGACGACCGGATAATCCGATCATAATGAAATTTACAGGATATGTTGGTATTAGCTAGGACCAGGTCTGATAGAAGTGATTTTGAAATGCGGGCAAATGAAAAATAACTGAGAAAAAAAACGTCTATTTGGCCTATAACTTCCGATTCAGCCATCAGATTTAGTATAGGGCTGGCAGCTGTGGTGATTTTTGCCTCATAAATCTTGCAAATTTGTTCAGAAAAATAAAGCTTTTTCCCTATAACTTCCAGTCCAGTGTATAAATCAAAACAAAATTCACGCAGTAAATGGACCTTAACAAAAATACAAAATACTTAACAAAAATTCGTACAAAAATCATGAAAGGGCTGCCAGCTATGACCATTTTTGTAATTTTGTGGAATTTCTTTACTGAGCAACTATGTCATTAGATTTGCAATTGAGACTGATCCTGCAATGAAAATTAACAACAAATATTCACGTTTCAAAAATTTGAAAAGTTTTGAGGGTGGTTACCCTAAAATTCTTTTATATATATATATATATATATATATATATATATATATATATATATAAATAAAGAAATATGAATTTTCGGCGAAACGAGTTTAATACTATTGTTCTTCGAATATTAGTAAAAAGTCGGATAAGGGGTTTTATGATCACTGTCACTGTTTTATAGTTGTCATTTCGGCAACAGTTGGGAACAACTTTGGAAAACACCCACCTACAAAAACTAGTATTTAAGTCTATTTGCACTTATTTGTCAGGTCAAATTTTTGATTTATATCATTTAGAAAGCAAAATATATACAATAAAGTTAGCAGAAAGTCTGAGTTTTTGTTAAAACCTTTTTGGTCAATTTGAGACAGAAAGGTCCGTGTGTAAAAGACTTAAAGACTACACAAAACTCATAAAATCGTAAGACATAGAAAAATCGTGCAATCTAATATTATATAAAGAAGGAAATAAAGAGGAGTTGCCTACGATAGTTTTGATATTCGGCCTTGTCTGTTCTATTTCAGCCACTCTTATATTCAGGTCTTTCATTTGGTATCTCATGTAATTTTGCACAAGTAAAAAAACAGCTATTGCAAAATTAAGTTTCCTTTCGATTTGTTTTGTTCATTTTGGCTTGCTCTGCTGCCTCAAAAAATGGCCAATTATAAAGTAACGCGGCGAATGGGTCATGATTTAATTATTTAAAATAATTACAATTGTTTCGATGAAACTATCAAATTTATAATACTGTCCGACTTCATTTGTGTCAAACGAATTTGAATAATCATTTCCACAGTATTTTTGCCTGCTGTCACGAATTTGATCCAAAATTTGGCAATTACGTCACTATATTGATAAAAATTGCGTTAGGAAAACATTCTTAAAATGATATTTTCCTCAACATTGAGGCACGATAGGCGGATTTAGACAGCGGTTTCGTGTTAAGCCAGCAAAAATACTATGGAAATGATAAATCACACTCGTTTATTAACAAGAAATTTTTTTTTCTTAAAAGTGAAGTTTTCCAAGTTTTGACCCTTTTTGGAAACTTTTTGTTAAAAGTTGGAGCCAACACAACCCCAGAAACAGATTTCCCATGCTTGAAAGCCCAAGAAACACTCAATTTCATACATCTAGTGGTTCTCATGAATAAAGTTCACCTTTTTCGCGAAAAAGACCACTGTGCGACGGTGGCAAAAGGCCGGGAGCACTTCGCTGGGAAAGAAAAGCTAGTGCTCAAGGGCTCTGCTTTCCATAACATAGTGGAGCAGAGTCTGTCTAAAATGCTAGCAGACAAAAGGCAAAGGTCGACCGAGGACGAAAAACCGGCGTCCAAGAGTCCAAAAAACGTGTCCAGGCGGCAAGGGGACCAAACACCCTCCAACTCCAAGCCGAAAAAGGCAATGAAGGCCAGCGATGTGGCAAAACAGCACCTCATCGTGGCTCTTATCGACCCTAGCAATCCCTTGGGTCAGTTGTTGGTTGAGAAGTGGAAGACCGTAGAGTCAGGCCTGCTCAACGCGATGATTGACCGGATGGAGAAGCATCCTGAGCTGGCTATGCCTTCGTTTGACGGGGCAGGCTGGTTCAGAGGTGCAAAAATTATTAAGGGCAATGACGAGCTCACGTTGCGCTGGTGCACGGCTGTAGTCCCGGAGCGACCAGGTCTATGGGAAGGAGCTCGACTTGAGATCGTGGACAGAGGGAATATCCCAACACTACCTAGAGCGAAGGTAACAATACCGCAGGTAGTGGAACCAGAGGTGGCCCTGAAGCTACTGCAAAGGCAGAATCCGGATGTTCGAACTCAAGATTGGAAGATCCTGGATGTAAGAAAACCGACAGAACAAGACGGTGGCAGGTCTACATTCTCCAAATTAATAAGGAGACTAACGACCTGCTCTATCCACGTTTTGGTAAAATGGTTTGGGGCGTAGGTAGTGTCTATCTGCGCCTGAAAAAACGCCACCCGAAGGATGGAAACATCAATACCCTGGAGGTTGGCGAGATCGAAAGGGACCTTGTGTCAACAAACCCGATCTGAGCGTGAGATAAGATGAACGGAGGTGAGGATGAGTATCAAGAGAGCGGTGAGTCAGTGCCGAAACGCAGCCGTATTGACATCGCGCACAAACCATTCATTGTCATTTTGATTAATATTAGCATTTTTCAATAAATCTTATCTAAAATTCCCGTTCTTGTTTCTTATTTAACAACTTCAGAAGTGGGATAAGAGACACAACGCGCCGTGTGAGTTATTAATATCCTCGAGTGATACCAAACATGTCAGTCCCTCTTGAATCTTTGTCGAGCAAAGACTTGAAGGCCGAGTTGGAGAAACGAGGCTTGTCTACAACCGGCACAAAGTCCGAGTTACAAATAAGACTAAGACAAGATATCAGTAGTGATGCGGTTCAAACTGGTGAAATGGTGCCCAAAACAGTGAGCCGCAGTGAGTTCGAAAAGTTAAAAACAGATATCGCGGAAATAACGTCGATGCTGTCCACGCTTGTAGCATCACAAAATGGTGGTGCATCGAACACAAGATCAGGTATAAGTAATAGTGCCGCTGACACCAATCCAACGGCAGTCGAACCGGACCGTGTATTCGGTTTTACGACCGATGTCGTGTTAAAACCCTACGTAAAAGGGACGAAAGAAGAGACCGAAGCAGACTCATGCATCAAACGACCGACCGCCAGCGCAGTGCCAGCCAATGAATTCCCGGAACGAGCATCATCCGAATCGCCGTGGACGAAGCCGTTCATCATTAGTGAGGTTGCAGAATTGTTGCCCAAATTCGATCCATCGTCGGAGTTTTCAGTCTCTACGCAGCAGTTTATAGATCGCATAAATATGCTGAGAGACATGTACAAACTAGAAGACAAGCTTGTCCTTCTTGCCATCCCGGAAGCCTCAAAAGCCTCTCAAAATTGTGGTATGATAGTCGGCCGATCGTGCATACTACATGGGACTTGTTCTCATACGAATTGTTGCGTGCGTTCCCCAGCGAAGTGGACGAAGGAGAAGTTCATGTGACTCTAATGAAAAGCGAACGGCAGCCAAACGAAAGCGTCGAAGGATATTACCACAGGATGTGTGCTATTGCCCGCCGAGGACACATTAGCGAAAAGGCGACGGTTAGGTACATTCGTATGGGATTCCATCATCAAGCTTTACAGAACTCTATCGCAGGTACTGATTTCAATACTACCGCCGAAATGCTAAATACCCATATCCATCACCAACGGTCGAAGAGCAACTATCGTTTATTGCCGGAAATCGTTATTTAACGACACTCGATTTAATGTCAGGGTATTACCAAATACCAATCGAGGAATCATCGAAGAGATTCACAGCATTTGTGACGCAAGAGGGCCATTACGAGTTCAACGTCATGCCTTTTGGACTTGTAAATGCACCAGCGGTTTTCCAGAAAGCATTATCGCAGCTCGTCAGTAAAATAAAAGGACAGGTTATCATGTATGCCAACGAAGTTATAATACCCAGTAAAAAAACGACTGAGGGTCTCGAAAAACTAAAGACATTCCTTAACATTTTACAAGATGCCGGATTGACACTTAGACTATAAAAATGCGTTTTCCTAGCTAAAGAAACTTCGTGTTGGGCCACCGCACATCAGGCGATTTAATCAAACCAGGATCAGACTAAACAACTGCCATTAAAGAGTTTGCTCGTCCTAAGACAGTCACTGAAATTCGCAGATTTCTTGGACTTACAGGATACTTCCGCAAATTTGTTAAAGACTACGCTCACATATCACGACCACTTACTCAATTGTTGAAGAAGGAAAATGTTGGCTTTTCATGGAACGCTGAGCATGAAAATGTGTTCCAAGAACTACGGAACATACTCTGTCGTGAACCTGTCTTAACGATTTACGATCCAAAGCAGCAGCATGAAATTCATACTGATGCTAGCAGTAAGGGCCTTGCTGGCGTACTTTTGCAGTCGACATCTGAAAACTCGTGGAAGCCTGTATTTTTCTACAGTCGATTATCTAACGAGAGTGAGCAGCAGCTGCACAGCTACGAGCTGGAAGTCTTGGCAATAGTTGAAACGCTGGACCGATTTCGTCTATATTTACTGGGAAAGCATTTCCGTATCGTGACCGATTGCTCCGCTATCAGCACGATGAAGGCGTCGAAACCGCTAGCACCGAAAATGGTTCGTTGGTTACTCCGCTTACAAGAATACGACTATGAAATCGTTCACGAACTGGGACAAATATGCCGCACGTCGATGCGTTGAGTCGTGCTCCAGTAGAACATCCGAAGGAAGCCACTGATGTGACCGAACGCATTATGCTGGTAACAACGGATACTGAAGACTGGGTGGCCGCTATGCAACTTCAAGATGTCACGCTCCGAACAATTATATCATCGCTTCGTGGAGAACTCAATTGTGAACAAGCCAGTCAGTACAAAAAGGAATATCGCTTAAGAAGTGATCGATTGTATCGGATCAAAGATGGTAAAGAAAAATTTGTTGTACCACGTGCCGTACGCTGGAAAATTTCAAAACTATACCATGGCGATATGGGTCATTTCGGCCTCGATAAGACTATCCAACGCATACGCGAACGTTTTTGGTTCCCCAGAATGCGTAACTACGTGAAGTCGTACATCGCTTCTTGCATTGAATGTTGCTACAACAAAAGTGTGAGAGGGAAAACAGAAGGTCAGCTACACATCAACGAGATTACTCAAGTTCCATTCCGAGTGCTGCACTTAGACCACTTAGGTCCTTTTCCAAAAAGTAAACGTGGAAATTTGTATGTCATCGCAGCATCAGATCCATTTAGCAAATACATAATTTTAAAAGCAGTAAAAACAACAAAGTCGAAGCCCGTGATTGAGATGTTAAATCAATTAACCGTATTATTCGGACTTCCCATCAGAATCATTATCGACCGTGGGACAGCTTTCACATCTCGTGAATTTGAAAGTTACTGTCGAGAAAATCAGATCAAACACGTAAAGACGGCTGTTCGCACGCCACGTGCCAATGGTCAAGTCGAAAGGGCCAATCAAAATATTTTAAATTTTTTTCGCATTTCAACTACTGCTCGTAACACTTGGGACCAAATTATCACAAACATGCAATGGTCGCTCAACACGATGAAAAACAGTACGACCGGATTTTCGCCAAACGAGATAGTATTTGACTTCGACCTAAGGGATGTTGTTCACAACAATTTACTTCTAGCTATCAATTCCGATCACCCCTACTCCGAAAAGAGTACGTTCGAGAGTAATGATTCCGAGTCGAAAGAACCAACAATGACAATTGCCGAAAAAAGGGAACGAGCTGCCGAGAAAATCATCGCCGAACGAGAAAAATGGAAGGCTAGATTTGATGACTCGCATCGAACACCTCGTCGCTATAGCCAGGGTGATCTTGTAGTAGTCGAAAACGCTTTACCTTCGACAGGCGAATCGCGCAAGCTAGAACCACGATATCGAGGACCCTATCGGATCAAGAAGGTTTTACGTTTTGATCGATACGTTATAGAAGACATACAGCCAAGAAATGCAAATCGAAACCAAAGATTCTCCACCATTTACACCAGTGAAAAAATGAAGCCTTGGTGTGAATTGGACGAATACAAGGACGTTCTTAAGCTTTATAAATCAGAAACTAGGAAAGCCAAATGGAACTCTTGGAAAGAGCTGTGCGGTAGGATCGAGACCACATCGGAAACGGCGAGACTTCGAAATCTGCTGGCTAAACGCCATGTCACGCCTAGCCTGGTATGTAAGCCGGATGGGGAGTGGACAAGCAATAGCTCAGAAACGCTGAGGGTCCTCGTAGATACTCACTTCCTGGGCTGTTTGGATGAATCCCCCCCCCTTCACTGGTCAACAGGCGTCCGTTGTACATGACATAAAAGGCATTGACGAAGTTGTCACCAAGCCAAGGTTTGTCTGGGCAATTAGCACCTTCAAGCCCTTCAAGTCCCCAGGTCCCCAGGTAAGTTTTTTCCTAATATCGCAATTTGCAAAACAAGAAAAATTGTAAGTGTTATTCATAGAGGAAATTAGTAGAGTTGTTAAAGTCTAACTTTCGCGGCGCCGTTTTAGGATAGTGCGTAAGTGCCGATATTGTGAGTCTAAAAACCTTCGCTAATAAACGGTAGTGTTATTTTTGTTGGAAACCGCTAGCGTGTATTTTTCTTGCACTCTGCATTTAGCGCGGAACCGTCGCATTTTCTCGCTTCCGAGCGTCGGCAAGCGTAAATTTCGGGGTTGTGAAGCGAGTGGCGCCCGACCCACCCCCATCTCCGGTGAGCATAGGCCCCCGAAATTATCGACTTGGGGTTCAAGAAAGTTAAACGCTTGATAAATACCACCGTAGAAGAAAAACGGTTACAAATTGGCGCCCAACGTGGGGCCAACGGAATTAACGGTGGAAAACGGTACGCGGAAAAATTTTTCAAGCCAAGTCCCAAATTGTGGGAAGGCTGTAAGGCGCATAATTTTGAATCTAAAAAGATCCGTAAGGCGTATTTGGGATCAAATTATACTCGAGTATCGGTTACCTGATCACTTTTTGAGCAAATAATTAAACCGTCGGTCGGATTAAATATTGAGTTGATTGTGGTTGAATATATATTAAATCATTACCGCATGTATGATTTGCATGAAAATTATTTATTTTTATATGGCATTTTTAACGACTTGAATTCTGGATTCATTTGAGTGTTGTGAGTGCAAGTGAATAATATTGAATTTTGAGTGTGTGGAAGTGTGTGTCTGATTTCTTAGGTTAAGAGGCACGAATTTTCAGGTGGATTTTGGTTTCTTTTAGCGAACGTATAGTTGGGAAAGAGTTAACATTCTATTGTGATTCGGTACTGGCCTAGGGCTCACCCTTATTGAGTTAGGCAGGGTGTTAAATAGTGTTTTAGCCGGGGGCTAGTAGCGTAGAAATATAATTTGAGTTGAGCGTAGCGGGAACTTATAGGGTAGCAAAAATGAAGATCCTCGTGGACCGCCTGAGCAAGGATGAGCTCATTTACGAGCTCGCCATCCGAGAATTTGCCGCAGATACGGTGGACAATATGCGCAAGTCACTGCGGGCCACGCTGAAAGCAGAATTAGAATTGGACACATTGTATGTCGAAACAGAATACCCGTTCGACTACGACACGGACTATGCCGAGCTATCCGCGAAGGCAGTTGAGATTGAAGAACTGGTGGCCAGAGTTTCAGGAGATCGGACGTCGTCGGACTTCATCAAGGTTAAGGTGAAGGTTGAATTTGGATTCCGTCGTTTGGCGAATTTACAGGCGGTTACCAAGGAACAAAGGGAAGCTGCAAAGAGTCTTCGGAATAGGTTGATTCTGGCGATGGGATCGTTGATGGAAAGAGTAGATGGTGCCAGCGACGACGAAGAAGGCCAACCAAATGAAGATCAAGGGACATCCTTCTCCCAGTCGGTTAGGGGCGCTAGTTTGGCAGAGGTTGCCAAGTGGGGGCTCAAATTCAGCGGGGATTCATCCGGATCAGTGAATGCCTTCTTGGAGCACGTCGAGGAGCTGCGTCAGGCAAGGGGACTTAGTAAGCCACAGCTTTTTAGGCTGCGGTCGACCTTTATGATTCTCGGGCCTTGATCTGGTTTAGGGCCAACCGAAACATTGTCGGATGCTGGGACGAATTGGTGGAGGAATTAAAAGCAGAGTTTTTACCCTCAGATTACGATGACCACCTCTGGGAGGAGATCCGGAAGCGAACTCAAGGGGAGAATGAGTCAATGGGGGTGAACGTTGCGATAATGGAGCGCCTTTTTAGTAGATTGAGGAAAGGTTGCTCGGAGGAGGAGAAGATGCGGACATTAAGAAGCAACATAGCGCCTTTCTATCAGCAACAGCTGAGTCTGAAGCAAGTGTCATCTATCTCTGAACTCGTCAAGATGGGACGCACTTTGGATGCCACCAGGGCTTCAGTGGTAGCATTTATACTGCCCACCACGCGAAACAGACGATGCTTGGAGCCAGACTTGGCGTACGTGGGAACGGAAAGCACTGTGCGAGTCGCTGCGATGTCAAATGCAGGCCGGATCCAATGTTGGAATTGTAAGCGAGACGGGAATATGTCGAGAGAGTGCCCGGAGCCACGGCGGTGTTTTGGTTGCGGTCGGCAGGGGGTAATGAGGTCGGCATGCCCAACTTGTCGGGCGAAAGCTGTCGGTGGGGAATCTCGACTCCGATCAAACCAACAGGCTTCGGGAAACGAGCAACGTGCTTCCTAAGCGGCCAGACAAGCGCGGGGATCAGGCCGCAACCGAGGACACAACGGCCAGTCGTGGACTACGCCCTTATGGAGAGTAGTAGTGATAGTCGTCCGCACATACAGGTGGATATTGAGGACGTAACTATGGGGGGGCTGCTGGACTCAGGGGCGAGCCGTACGATACTAGGCGGGAAAGGGTGGTCCCGCTTGGCGGATAAAGGCATAGTACTGGGCCATGAGCAGATTGAAGAGGTGCGATTAGCCAACGCCGTAGCCTGTGCGGTGTCTGGGGTAGTACGCTTGGAGTATACCTTGAACGGCCGAAGACACGACATAGACACATTGGTCATCCCGTCGGTTCCTCAAGAGGTGATTTTGGGGATCGATTTCTGGCAACGATTTGGAGTGGTATTGGATATGAAGGGTCAGCAATGGCATTCTTTGGCTGCGACGACGACGATTGCTGGAGGGGCTCTGCGATACCGGTCGCATTTATCTGAGCAAGAAAAGAGCGTACTGTCAGATTTGTTGGAGGAACAGTTTAGTTTGATGGGAGATGGATTAGGTTGTGCGACGGCGATTGAGCATACCATCAAGACTAGTGCCACTCCGATCAAACAGAGATACTATCCTGTTTCACCGGCGGTACAACGGCAGATTAACACCGAGTTAGACGAAATGTTGAAGTATGGAGTAGTTGAACCTTCCTCTAGCCCTTGGTCGTCGCCTATTCTCCTGGTGCGTAAAAAGGATGGGTCCTACCGTTTCTGTGTAGATTTCAGAAAGGTGAATGCGGTGTCCGAGAAGGATGCGTATCCTCTACCATATATTTCCGCCACTCTAGACAAACTACGGAACGCTAAATACCTATCCACGTTAGACGTGAAATCAGCCTACTGGCAGGTACCAATGGCGGAGGGGTCGCGACAGTACACAGCCTTCACAGTACCGGGACGGGGGCTTTTTCATTTTCTGAGGATGCCGTTTGGGCTACACAATTCAGGAGCGACGTGGCAACGACTAATCGACACCGTACTTGGTCCTTCTTTGGAACCATTCGTCTTCGCCTACCTTGATGATATTATCGTGGTGACAGAGTCTTTCGAGCAACATATGAAGGTTCTCCGGGAAGTTTTCGAGCGACTGAGAGTCGCGGGTTTGAGGGTTTCGAAAGAGAAGTGTCAGTTTTGTAGGGCGTAACTCAAGTACTTGGGATACCTGGTGGACGAGGAGGGTCTTAGGGTAGACCCCGAGAAGGTGCAAGCGGTGAACGAGTTTCCTCGCCCAACTTCTGTAAGGCAAGTTCGTCAACTTCTCGGAATGGTATCGTGGTACCGTCGATTCATTCCCGGTCATGCGACGATGGTAGCCCCCTTAAGCGATCTCTTGAAGAAGGGTCGAAAATTTTTATGGTCTGAGGAGTGCGAACAGGCTTTCGTGATGTGCAAGCGTAAGCTCACATCAGCGCCTGTACTAGCCTGTCCAGATTCCGACCTCCCATTTAAAGTCGAAACAGATGCCTCGGATGTGGGCATAGGTGCAGTACTCAGCCAGGCGCACCCAGATGGTGAGAAGGTTATCTGTTACCTCAGCAGGGCGCTTTCCAAACAGGAAAGAAGGTATTCAGTTACTGAAAGGGAATGCTTGGGGGTACTATGGGCAGTGGAGAAACTACGGCCTTATATAGAAGGAACAAGATTCGTGGTAATTACGGACCATCATTCCCTGGTCTGGCTGAATAATCTCAAGGACCCATCGCAAGGGGAAAGACCATCTAGTGCCCGACGCACTCTCGAGGGCTGTCGCAAACCTAGGCTGCGTCTCTGTCGCACAGACGACGGATGAGTGGTACCAAAGCATGATGAGGAGGGTGCAGAAAGACCCCGGCAAATACCCGAAATGGAAGGTGGTGGAAAACATGTTGTGGAAGTGGGTAAAAGGCCGGTATTCTGAGCTCCAAGTAGACAACCAGTGGAAAAAAGTAGTTCCGAAATACGAGCGGCCAAAGGCGTTGTTCCAGTGCCATGACGAACCTACTGCGGGGCACATGGGGGTTCAAAAAACCTTTGATCGATTGACACAAGAGTTTTATTGGCCGAAAATGCAGGCGAATGTGAGGAACTATGTCCGGAGGTGCAAGATTTGCCAGGTGGTAAAGGTAGATCGAAAGCTTCCCAGTGGACTGATGGTGTCAAGGAGTAGAGAGGCTACTTCCCCCTGGGAGATGATATGTGTGGACCTCGTGGGACCTCTACCACGATCCTTGCGGGGACACTCCTATGTTCTGACCGTGGTAGATTATGCGACCAAGATGCCATTGTTATTTCCCCAAAGGAAGGCAACCGGAGCGGCCGTGGTGCGTTTACTGGAGGAAAACGTTCTATTCTTGTTCGGAGTGCCACGAATAATTGTGTGCGATAATGGCGTTCAATTCCGCTCCAGGGAATTCGCACGGATGGCCGAAACGCATGGGGTTACATTGAGGTTTACTGCGTTTTATCACCCTCAGGCGAATCCGGCGGAACGAGTGAACCAAAATGTCAAACGTTTACTCCGAACGTATGCATCCGAGAATCATCGGGAATGGGACAAGGAATTAGCGAAGATTGGTTGTGCGCTGAGAACCTCCACGCACGAAGACATGAAGGTTACTCCGTACTTCTTAAATATCGGGCGAGAAATGACCATTCACCCCAAGAGTTACCAAGGCCCGGAAGTACAAGGAAGGAGAGATGGGCAGGATGAGGGAATCGAAAAGGCGAAATGGCTGCAAAAAGTCCGTGAAGAAGTCCGCGAACGGTTGAAGTCAGCTGCTCAGAAATCAAAGTCACGTTATGACCTGCGGCACCGGGATGAGCAGTTTTTACCGAAGCATTTAGTATGGCGTCGAAATTTCGTTCTGTTGGACGCCGCAAAGTATTTCTCCGCCAAACTGGCTCCCGAGTATGTAGGGCCGTTCTCAGTGAAGAGAAGGGTGTCCGGTTGGACATACGAACTGGAAGACTCCAGCGGGAAAGCTGTGGGAGTGTGGCACGCTAAGGACCTCAAGAGGTATGTGGGATAAGGCAACGTAGGCAGTGTCATAAATTTGCCACAGGGGTATTAATAACAAGAGAATTACCAGTGAATTTCAGATTTGTGGCGCTCTTATACTAGGGAATGGTGGTGGGACTAGAGGATAAGATGGTGTAAAATTAATGGTGGCGGGTTAAAATCCATAATCATTTGTGTTACAAGTATAGTACTGTTTAGAGGTGGTGGCGGGGTTAAGCAATAAGATCGGTAGCGTAGGTTAGAGGTAGTAATTTGGTAGGAATTTGCCTAAGTCGGTGGTGGTAGATATTAAGTTTTGAGTAGCATGAAGTGAGGAATTACTTAGAATTAAGTCCAGGTTAAGTTTAGGGTATTAGTAAGCTTCGAAGGATTAGTATTGATACTGAATATTAATTATGTTGATAAAGTAAGATTACCAAATATTCTCTCTGGGCGTATTCAGGGCCTTCCTTCGAGATCTACTGTTTTTTTTGTTATTGTATTGCGGTGGGGCTTTCACCGTTCGTCATTTTGGTAGTTGGTGTCCATTTAATAGAAATAAAAAGAAACGAGGTCGAATGGCATTATAATTTTTCATATTAAAGCAAAAAGTACCCACACCAGCTATCAAGTTACGGCACGACACTTGTAAACATGCAGGTGGATTTTGTTGAGAAGTTAGAATGAGGTCGCATGCATTAAACAGTATGAATGGAAAACAAAAAAAAAAGCGGATGTGGTAGTAGTTAGTAATTCAGGATAGGAAATCCAGAGTTCAAATGTGCCATATATGGGTATGATTTGGCAACACGGTTAAATAATTAAAAAAAAAAGAAAACAAAATCAGTAACTGAAGAATTGAACGAAATAGATTGTCGTCATATAATTAGAACAGAACGGTCTGGAATGTTAATTTATAGACGCGGACACGCTTACGGTATAGAGACGAAGGTTTGTTGTAAGCAATGGAATCGTAGGCTAAGTAATAATGTAGGTCATAGTGCAGGATTACAAATTGTATCGAGTCGTGGATTAGGCTTCGAGTCTCAGCGAACCCTGCCAAGAACGGCCAATATCAGAACCAAGGCGCGCACTCGCCAGGACCCGGTATTCCTCGAAGCTGATAGTGGGGCCGAGGTACCTCCCATGTCAATCGTGATATAAAAAAAAAAGAAAAAAGAAAATCGTCATAGTACTCACCCGACAGACGTCGAAATCGATATTACCATCATCGAAAGGTGATGCACCGAGGTCCGATCCGAGAAGGCAAAAATTAGCAGTGGTCGTGTTCCTAACTTGCTGGGCCAGTGAAATTGGCGCGAAATGGATGGAAAATCAATAATGGCCACGAGATTCGGGCCATTCGGGTCCGCCTACTTCCCGACAGTATCGAATGCAATGTCGAAACTTATAAAATCACTTCTTCATCTTTGCCTGCAAGAAAAATCACCAATGCCATCGTTCGTCGCCTCATCGTCGTGGATGACCGCCAATAGTATATTTGGAAAAGAATCGTCATTGGGGCCATCGTCGTCTTCATCGACTGATAATCACACGAACAATAATTATGCAACAAATCGACTTGCGGTTGGATCTGCAGCGATAAATTTGAATGTTCGAAAGACGCGTGTGTCATCATCATCAGGAGCAGCAGCATCTATGTCGTCGTCAGCATCGTCATCATCAACATCATCTACAAATATCGAACATAATAACTGTTGCGATAACAATAGTATGATGAAACGGCCGATTAATACTAGGAAGGAAATTAATATCCGTTTTGTGGCCTTGTGCCCGGGGAGTACAATGCAGTGGATAGACGTCTCGAAGAAATCTAGGAAAAAGAATCCCAGGCTGATCATTCACTGTGGCATGAACGGCAATACAAGGTGTATCTAGCTCGAGAAACTGACCTATCACAACAAATTCTGCCGGCCCGATTATTCGGGCAAGATTCTTGAGTATCCTCCAATCTGTTTGGGAAATTCTGGTTCGTGCTGAGATTGTATTTCAACCGAAATTGGTGAACTATCGATCACTCGAAAACTAGGCCGTGTCTTGGCGAAAGAAAAACATGATCTTGACAGTTCATGTGTCAATTGTAACTTGGCGGAACGCCAGAGGAACGGACCGCGTTCCGGGATGTACCAAGGCGTTGCCATGCATGTGTCTCGTCAGATCGAGCGCAATGCCAGGTGCAATGACCGAATTCACTTGGGCTGCACATGCACATCACGGCAATGCACATTAAGAACGTTAGTGCAATTGAACTGTGGGAGGAAATACGGTTTTCCCCGAAACTCCGCAAGCTAGTGCAACAAGTGGGATCGAAGGTGGCCTGCGAGCTGGACAGGCGATGGATAGGTTCTTTTTCAAATCTACCTCGGTAAGGAACAGACGAGTGTGCAGAGTGGTAGAATCGAAATACGAAGAGTCGAATTTTTCTTTATTACATGTACTTGGCGAGGAACAAGCTTGGTCAGTTGGCGGTCGACAAAGAATAGACATCGAGGGCGACAACTGCGGAAAAAGGGTTGAGAAAAAGAAAACGAGGATCGGACGGAAACGAGTGGTGTAGCTTGACGAGGCTGTAGAACGAAAAGGATTGAGGAGAAGGTCGAGTTTCCCGAACGGGTTAGTGTGGAGGTACGGGCGAAGTGACGTTGAATCAGGCGAACCGCGACGAGTCCAGCGAGGGAAGATCTTAAATTGTAAGTAGGTTAAGTTTTTTCCTAATATCGCAATTTGCAAAACAAGAAAAATTGTAAATGTTATTCATAGAGGAAATTAGTAGAGTTGTTAAAGTCTAACTTTCGCGGCGCCGTTTTAGGATAGTGCGTAAGTGCCGATATTGTGAGTCTAAAAACCTTCGCTAATAAACGGTAGTGTTATTTTTGTTGGAAACCGCTAGCGTGTATTTTTCTTGCACTCTGCATTTAGCGCGGAACCGTCGCATTTTCTCGCTTCCGAGCGTCGGCAAGCGTAAATTTCGGGGTTGTGAAGCGAGTGGCGCCCGACCTACCCCCATCTCCGGTGAGCATAGGCCCCCGAAATTATCGACTTGGGGTTCAAGAAAGTTAAGTGCAATGACCGAATGCACTTGGGCTGCACATGCACATCACGGCAATGCACATTAAGAACGTTAGTGCAATTGAACTGTGGGAGGAAATACGGTTTTCCCCGAAATTCCGCAAGCTAGTGCAACAAGTGGGATCGAAGGTGGCCTGCGAGCTGGACAGGCGATGGATAGGTTCTTTTTCAAATCTACCTAGGTAAGGAACAGACGAGTGTGCAGAGTGGTAGAATCGAAATACGAAGAGTCGAATTTTTCTTTATTACATGTACTTGGCGAGGAACAAGCTTGGTCAGTTGGCGGTCGACAAAGAATAGACATCGAGGGCGACAACTGCGAAAAAAGGGTTGAGAAAAAGAAAACGAGGATCGGACGGAAACGAGTGGTGTAGCTTGACGAGGCTGTAGAACGAAAAGGATTGAGGAGAAGGTCGAGTTTCCCGAACGGGTTAGTGTGGAGGTACGGGCGAAGTGACGTTGAATCAGGCGAACCGCGACGAGTCCAGCGAGGGAAGATCTTAAATTGTAAGTAGGTTAAGTTTTTTCCTATTATCGCAATTTGCAAAACAAGGAAAATTGTAAATGTTATTCATAGAGGAAATTAGTAGAGTTGTTAAAGTCTAACTTTCGCGGCGCCGTTTTAGGATAGTGCGTAAGTGCCGATATTGTGAGTCTAAAAACCTTCGCTAATAAACGGTAGTGTTATTTTTGTTGGAAACCGCTAGCGTGTATTTTTCTTGCACTCTGCATTTAGCGCGGAACCGTCGCATTTTCTCGCTTCCGAGCGTCGGCAAGCGTAAATTTCGGGGTTGTGAAGCGAGTGGCGCCCGACCCACCCCCATCTCCGGTGAGCATAGGCCCCCGAAATTATCGACTTGGGGTTCAAGAAAGTTAAACGCTTGATAAATACCACCGTAGAAGAAAAACGGTTACAACTCTTCGAAAATTCTTTATATCAAATTTTGATTTCATCAAATTTTTTACCGCTTCGCTGCTGCAAAGAAAAGCTTCTTGAGGCTTCGGTTTTGGTTTTATCTATCTTTTAATATCAATTGTCGAATCGCTGTTACATAAATCAGCATTTTTAGGTATTCTATTGTGGGTTAGATTATGCGCTTGCTCAGAGTTTCTTATGTTTTTGTACTGCCCGGTATTTTTCCTAATTTTCGAAGAAAATTAGTATTAAACTTGTTTCGCCGAAAATTCATATTTCTTTATATATATATATATATATATATATATATATATATATATATATATATATATATATATATATATATATATATATATATATATATATATATATATCAGTAAAATTATTTTCCGAGATAATCTCTGGAGTGGCCGATCCGATTGAGCTGAAATTTTCGGAGGACGTAGATGTATATAGTTGGTAGGTCCATAATTTGCTACAATTCAGATATCCTGAATTTCTTGGCGGCGGCGGCGAGCGTTTTAGTGAATTTTCAGGTACTCCTATATTTTCGAGCAGTGTAAATTTTTGTTAAAATAAATAATTGGGAATGAAAGCTTATTATGTTTTAAGCTTGTTTATGTTAAAAAATGAAATTTTGAGCCGTGTGTGGGTGCAGCATGCCTAAAAGTAGGCAAAGATTTTTTTTGAAATTATGATTTGTCATTACTTCTAAGAAAAACAATTAATCATCGTGAAATTCGCAGAGCGTATTGATGTTGACTAAAAATTTGCACACGTGGATTTTCAAGATAGTGCGGGCAACCCTATAGCTACGGCAGGCTCCTGAAATAAAATCCTTTAAATCATTGACCTTCCTGAAAAATTTTTGATTTTTCAAAACAAATTCAAATTATTGATAAACTTTAACCTTTGTTCATCGTGTCAAATTGAAATTTTCAAAATTCCAATTTGCACAAAATCGGCAACCCATCACCAAATTACCTCTATTTCCAGCACTCGAAAGTTCTGTTCACGAGAACTGACAACTGGATTATCTGATCATAGTGAAATTCGCAGGACGTGTTAGTATTAGCTAGGACCAGGTCTGATAGCAGTAATTTTGAAATACGGGCAACTCTGTGCCAGTGGTATCATCTTAAAAAATTACTGAGAAAAAAAACCGGTTTTTGGCCTCCGATTCAGCCTTCAGATTTTGACAAGATTCATACAGTACTTGGATCTTACCTTAAGTAGCATTTGGTGAAAATTTGACTGAAAACTTAGAATAGAGCTGCCAGCGTTGGTGATTTTTGTCTCATAGATCTTGCAAATTTGCTCAGCAAAATAAAGCTTTTTTCCCTATAACTTCCGGTCCAGTGTAGAAATCAAAACGAAGTACACGCAGTGAACTAAGTTGGACCAAATGTCGTAGAAATTTCGTACAAAAATCATGAAAGGGCTGCCAGCTATGACGATTTTTGTAATTTTGTTTAATTTTTTTACTGAGCGATTATGTCACTAGATTTGCAAATGAAAATGATCCTGCATTGAAAATTAACAACAAACATTAACGCTTTAAAAATTTGAAAAGTTTTGAGGGTGGTCACCCTAGAATTCTTTTCACCCGTATAACTTCCAGCGCATTGATTCAATCGAAACGAAATTTACTGGTTGGGTTTAACTTAACGTGAAGCAGATTTGGTATGTGTTCTGCTTTGCTGCTGACACAGGCAAACCAGCATTAGCCATTTCCGTAAATATTGCACCAACAGATGCTTCAAATTACGTTCTCATATGCAAAGCATTTGCAATAAAAATAAGGCATCAATTTTTAAATTTTCCGAGTTTTGAACATTTTTCGGATGGCAGCCTCAAACAACGTTTAACCGCTGTAACTTTTCAAATGATAAGTTGATTTGAGTATGAGCTTGTTATGGTAAACTTATTGCTGCTTCGTTCGGAAAGTGTTGCCAGCACTGAACATTTTCATCATTTGTGTTATAGTTGAGGTTTGTTGCTTTGGATAAGGAATGGTTGATATGATTCTACAAAACAGTGTATTACGTCTTTCCACATTTTTTTGTCACTCAAAGACAATTTCTTATGGTCTGTATGGTCAGAGCAGCACATTTTATACCCATTTTCAAGATTTTTTTTAGAAAACTGTTAATAGTAGCTTGACTGGGATAATACCTACAGTAAAGAACAACCTTTGGAGAGTATCCAAAAAAAATTTTATTGAAAAATATCGAAAATTAAGCTCGTGACATGAATTTGACATTTACGTTCAGGACAAAGAGTTGATTTGCGGTGAGACACATAACTAATGACTGGATCATCGTAAAAAAAACCCAAAAATATTTCGTTAGTTTATGAGTTTCTTGAGGTAACGCTGTCAAGTTTTTCCAAATATCTAGATTATTTAGTTTTTGGTATAAGTTTGAAGTCAAAAAAACGAAAATAAAACCGAAATTTAATTTTTTCGAAATTTCTGCTTTCAGTTGTAAAAAATTCCATAAATAAAAAAGAGGCAAGAAAAAAATATCTCGACAGCGTTATCTAGTAAATTGCCTACAGAAATAGTGTGTGAAATTTCAGAAAGATCGGTCGAGTAGTTTTCGAGTTACATGTTTCACCGACTTGAAAAATAAAATTCCTCAAAAAACGCGTTTTAAAATTTAAACTGTGCAACAAAAGTGCGTGAAAAATTACGAAACACGTGTACCGTAACTGCTCGATGAAATGAATGTAAACTTCTACAAGTCATATATATATATATATATATATATATATATATATATATATATATATATATATATATATATATATATATATAAGTGTTTTTTCACAAATATAGCACAGACAGGTGTGGATAGAGTGGGAAGACTCTACTATTACGTATATGAAAGCTGCTCGCGGCTAATAAAGCGGGAAAGGAACGCTATAACACGCAATTTGCGCGAAAATATGAATTTGAGTTATTTGTATTGTTAAGCCGATAGCTTCGTTAATTTTGCTCGGATCGATCTGAAATTTTGTATGGACACTCCTGAGTCACTATACACTAGTCAGTAAACATCAATAAAAAAAATCGATTTTCTGACCATACCCCCGCCCCCTTAAGCTACTTAAAGTTCACTTAATTGCATTATAGTTCTACCTTAATTCAAAATTAAAGAAATTAGTTTCATTTTGAAAGGTCACTAATGCATCGTGATCTTGCTAAAGAGGCGGTTAAATTCGCCATGTAAGTATTACATGCATAGTGATCAGTTAGGGAAGTAACATATATTTTTATAATATTACATGGCGATCTTCAAAACTACGATCCTGTGGATCGAGATTTAGCCGCTTACGACCCTGTGAGTCACGTCCCTACATTTTCCGAGCGCCTGCTAAATTGGAGCCCGGCAAAATTTTTTCAAGTGGATATTATTGGAAAGACGATCCTGCAAATTTCGAGCTATGCAGAATTCAACTGCTGAGACGACATCGAATCTTGGACAACTGTAGAAACTAAAAACATTATCATTGAAAAATTGATTTCAAATTATAGATAAACATTAACTGAACCAACTTCCTGCGAATTTCGGAACCTACAGATATTGGAACCAATGAATTTCGGATATAACGAGCTTCGAGTAATTGAGAATTTCAAATCTGATAAGTTTCGAACATAAAGAAAAATTAGTTTATAGATCAAAAACTAATTTATTTCAACAAAATCATTACAAATTAACTACAAAAAAAAATATTAAGAAAAACTGCTTGAAAAACAATACTTAGCAAAAAAAAAAAAATATTGTGAAAGTATTATGAATACAAAACATGAAAATTAAGTTTTGCAAACAGAAAAAAGACTTCGAAAATTGAAAATGACATTTTCAAGAATATTAAAAATTAAAATTCAATAAAATAAATAAAAGTATATCAAATTATTGTACAAATGAAAACAAATTCATATAATGAAACCTATAATGAAAAAATTAGAAACTGTAAGTTAAAGTTACAAACAACATGTTTTCAATAGAAAGAAAATTAAATGAAATTAATCAGATTTTACGAACATAATAAAATGGCTTTACGTATACAAAAAAAAAAGGAATTTAAATAGGTTGGCAAAAAGCATAATGGAGGTACAAAGAAAAGTTTGTATGGTCTCTGGTCTGAGAAACAAGTATGTGAAGAAGTAAAATATATATATATATATATATATATATATATATATATATATATATATATATATATACATATATATATATATATATATATATATATATATATATATAAATATATATATATATATATATATATATATATATATATATATATATATATATATATATATATATATATTATTTTAAAATGAGTCTAAGCAGCACACTTAAAGAGGAAAAATATATCTAATTAAAATATGAAACAAACGAGTCATTTATTTTTTCTGAAAATTTAGTTAATTGAAAAGATAGCAAGATGAGTGATTTTGATATTGAAATAGCGTAAGAGTGCATACCAATTTTTACTGGCAATCCTAAAGAACTTGAAGCTTTCCTAACAATAGTTAATTTAATAAATAACGAAATAACCTTAATGAGGACGGGAAGAACAAATTACTGAAATTTATGAAAAATGTGAAATTAGGAACAGTTGTTAAAACACAACTATAAATAGCTACGCGGAACTAGAAAGAGCTCTAACAAAAAGATATAAAATTAAGAAAAGTCAACAACAAACTTATACACAGCTATCCCAATTACATCAGTGCGAAACAGTTGAGAAATACGGCGAAAAATTATCTGAGCTTATTAACGAATTGAGCAATATTCAAATTAATAGCTTAGGTCAGAGCCCATCTCCAGCAGAGAAAGTAGCAATACGAAAGTCAAATGACTCGTACGCACTCATTATTTTTAAAAATGGTTTAGACGAATCACTCAAACCTACAATTTTCGCTGCACCGCCCAAAACATTCGCAGAAGCAATTTAAATAGCGGTTGAATTAGAATCACGCATAATTAAAGAAAAAAATACTATGCATGTAAATAGAAAAAACAATATACATCAAAAATTGAATAATAATTATAGCAACTGCCCAAGCAATAGCAACTGTCAAAGAAACTACTATAGCACATATAGGAACCATAATAGTTATAGTCAAAAACAAAACAAAGCAATAATTATAGAAATAACAACAGGAATAATGGAAACAACTATAATTCCCGAAACAATATAGCAAACCAAAACAATAACTGCAGAAATTATTACAGAAACAACAATAATCCAGAAACGATTGAGAAAAATACTATAAACCGGAGAAATAGAAATACAAAGAAAGAAATTGCGCCTGAAACTTACATAGAGCGTTCAATAATATAAGAAAAAACTCTAGCGCACCTGAACCGCTAGGAAACTAATTTTCGAAGAAATTGTCTTTGAGTGACAAAAAAATGTGGAAAAACGTAATATACTTTTTTGTAGAATCATATCAACCATTCCTTGTTCAAAGCAACAGAACTCAGCTATAACACATATGATGAAAATGTTCAGTGCTGGCAAAATTTTCCCAACGAAGCAGCTATCAGTTAGGAGGATTTCGTCGAAAGCTTAAGCGGTTAATGTTGTTTGAAGCTGCCATCCAAAAAATGATAAAAACTCGGAAAATTTAAAAATTGGTTTCTTAATTTTATTGCAAATGTTTTGCATATGAGTATGTAATTTGAAGCATCTGTTGATGCAATAGTTACGAAAATGGCTACAGCTCGTTACCCTGTGTCAGCAGCAGAGCAAAATATATACCAAATCTTCTTCACGTTAAACTAAACCCAACCAATAAATTTCGTTTCGATTCACTGCGCTACAAGTTATACGGGTGAAAAAATTTTAGGGTAACCACCCTCAAAACTATTCAAATTTTTAAAACGTTAATATTTGCTGTTAATTTTTATTGCAGGATCGTTCCCATTTGCAAATCTAATGACATAATCGCGCAGTAAAAAAATTCCAAAAAATTACAAAAATGGTCATAGCTGGCAGTTCTTTCACGATTTTTGTACGAAATTCCTATGACATTTGGCTCACATCAAAATCTATTTACTGCACAAACTTCATTTTGATATCATGACTGCACCGGAGTTATAGGGAAAAAAGCTTTGTTTTGCTGAGCAAATTTGCAAGACTTAGGAGACAAAAATCACCATAGCTGGCAACCCTATTCTAAATTTTCAGCCAAATTTTCATCAAATGTTACCTTAAATAAGATCCAAATATTGTGTGAATTTCGTTTAAATTTGATGGCTGAATCGGAAGTTATAGGCCAAAAAGCTGTTTTTTTTCTCAGTGATTTTTCAAGATGGCACCACTACCACAGGGTTCCCCGTATTTGAAAATCACTTCTATCAAACCTGTTCCTAATTAATTTCAACATGTCCTGTGAATTTCATTATGATCGGATAATCCGGTCGTCAGTTCTCGTGAAGAGAACTTTCAAGTGCTGAAAATAGAGGTAATTTAGTGATGGGTTGCCGTTCTTGTGCAAATCGGAATTTTAAAAATTTCAATTTGGCATGATGCACAAACGTTAAAAATTATCAATGATTTGAATTTTTTGTCATAAATCAAAAAAATTTCAGGAGGTTCAATGATTTGAAGAATTTTTTTTCAAGAGCCTGCCGCAGCTACAGGGTTACCAGCACTACCTTAGAGATCCATGTGTATTAAACTTTAGTCAAGATCGATACGCTCTGCAAATTTCACGATGATCCAATGTTTTCGTCAGAAGTACTGACAAATCAAAATTTGAAAAAAAATCCTTGCCTACTTTTAGGCACGCTGCACCCACACACGGCTCAAAATTTCCAATTTTTTACCATAAGCAAGCTTAAAACACAATAAGTTTTCATTTCCAATACCTTTTTCGAACAAAAAGTCACGCTGCTTGGAAATATAGGAGTACCTCAAAATTCACTAAAACGCTCGCCGCCGCCAAAAGGTTTAAGATATCTGAATTTTAGCAAGTCGTGGACCTACCTACTAAATACATCTACGTTCTCCGAAAGTTTCAGCTTAATCGGATCGGCCACTCCAGAGATTATCTCCCTTAATAATTTTGATGAATATATATATATATATATATATATATATATATATATATATTTATATATATATATATATATATATATATATATATATATATATATATATATATATATATATATATATATATATATATATATATATATATATATATATATATATATATATATATATATATATATATATATATATATATATATATATATATGTAAAGAAATATGAATTTTCGGCGAAACGAGTTTAATACTACTTTTCTTCGAAAATTAGTCAAAACATCAAGCACATCGAAGTACTAAATACAAATAAAGTAGATGCAGTGATCAATAATATTAAAAAATAAACTGAACCATTACAAAAATACCGATTGCTCGAAGTCGAGAGACCAGTAAACGAAAGTTTTACCGATAAACGAATAGTGAAACCTGGAATAAACAGCATTGAAATGAATCAATTGAGCTCAGGAGCATTGGCAACTATTAAACCAACTCAGAAAAACGATACCAATGACAACAAAGTATTTACATGTAGAAGGCAAATAGTCAAAAACAAAAAAAAAAATTAGCGCATCAGAACCGCTAGAAAACTAATTTTCGAAGAAATTGTCTTTGAGTGACAAAAAAGTGTGGAAAGACGTAATACACTGTTCTGTAGAATCATATCAACCATTCCTTATCCAAAGCAACAAAACTCATCTATAACACAAATGATGAAAATGTTCAGTGCTGGCAACATTTTCCGAACGAAGCAGCAATAAGTTTACCATTACAAGCTCATACTCAAATCAACTTATCATTTGAAAAGTTACAGCGGTTAAACGTTGTTTGAGGCTGCCATCCGAAAAATGTTCAAAACTCGGAAAATTTAAAAATTGATGCCTTATTTTTATTGCAAATGCTTTGCATATGAGAACGTCATTTGAAGCATCTGTTGGTCCAATATTTACGGAAATGGCTAATGCTGGTTTGCCTGTGTCAGCAGCAAAGCAGAACACTTACCAAATCTGCTTCACGTTAAGTTAAACCCAACCAGTAAATTTCGGTTCGATTGAATCACTGCGCTGGAAGTTATACGAGTGAAAAGAATTTTAGGGTGACCACCCTCAAAACTTTTCAAATTTTTAAAGCGTTAATATTTGTTGTTAATTTTCAATGCAGGATCATTTCCATTTGCAAATCCAATGACATAATCGCTCAGTAAAGAAATTCCACAAAATTACAAAAATCGTCATAGCTGGCAGCCCTTTTTGTACAAAATTTCTACGACATTTGGTTCATATTTGATTCCGTGTACTGCGTGAACGTCGTTCTGATTTTTACACTGGACCGGAAGTTATAGGGAAAAAAGCTTTAATTTGCTGAGCAATTTTGCAAGATTTAGGAGACAAAAATCACCATAGCTGGCAACTCTATTCTAATTTTTCAACCAAATCTTCATCAAATGTTACTTAAAGTTAGATCCAAATACTGTATGAATCTTGTCGAAGTCTGATTGCTGAATCAGAAGTTATAGGCCAAAAACCAGTTTTTTTTCTCAGTGATTTTTTAAGATGGTACCACTGCCACAGGGTTGCTTGCATTTAAAAATCACTTCTATCAGACCGGGTCTTAGCTAATACCAACATGTCCTGCGAATTTCGTTATGTTTGGATAATCCGGTCGTCAGTTCTCGTGAACAGAACTTTCGAGTGCTGAAAATAGAGGTAATTTGGTGATGGGTTGCCGTTCTTGTGCAAATCGGAATTATGAAAACTTTAACTTGACACGATGGACAATGGTTAAAATTTATCAATGATTTGAATTTTTTGTCAAAAATCAAAAAATTTTCAGGAAGATCAATGATTTGAAAGATTTTTCTCCAGGAGCCTGCCGTAGCTACAGCGTTATGCTTGAGTTACAATCAATGCAACCAACATTTGCTGCCAAGTTTTGTTGGTGGAACGAGTTACAATCAATGCAACACAACATTTACTGTCATCTGTCACTGGCTATATTAAAAAAATTGCTGTTCGATAATTTGGATCCTTTAAAGTCTCGGAAAGAGATATCAGTGAATATTTGAACCTCTAAAAGCTGCGGAGTATAATGTAAAGCGAAAATGAGACAAAAAAATACAAATTCTGATTGTCATTTACATATGACATTTCCCATTTCCCGGACTCTCATAGGAACAGGTGGAATTGGATATTTTCAAAAATGTTGTTGCCATGCCAAGTTTGAGATATGAGCAAACTCTGCTGCCAAGCAAAGTTGTGTTGCATCATTGTAACTGCTCTCATACGTTCTCATGGGTTCAAACTCATTTTGACGTGCAACAAATGTTGGTTGCATTGATTGTAACTCTAGCTTTACTTGCACTATCTTGAAAATCCCCGTGTGCAAAATTTTAGTCAACATCAATTTTTTTTCCCCTAGTGTAGATGGCAAAAAAAATCTGCTTATCAGATCCCCGGGTGACCTTTCACCACGGGGTATGTGAAGTTTGACTTACTAAAAAAAAGGACCATCTACAAGCCCACGAAGTTCCAAGTCGGGACCCGCCTAAGCACTGCTTCGACCCGGTCGTGCTGACTCACCCATTGGTAACCACGGACTTTAAGAACTACCACAGCTGATGGGTCGGTAAGACAACCCTCCTCCCGCTTTATGCGCAGCACTTTCTCAACGTTTGTTGAGACTGCGCGCCAGTTCTCCTCGTTTCGCAGCATTGCATCCACGATCGTCTGAGGCGCTACCAGGCCGATCGTGGACTCAATGGTACGCCTCAAACTTGCGAAGCGACTGCACATAAAGAATGTGTGCTGAGCATCATCGAGCTCAGTCACACAGTACCGGCAGTACGGTGTGACCACCTTACCCATTCTGTTCAGGTATTTCCTGAAGTAACACTGCCCTGTCAAAAATTGACATAGGTAAAAGTTTACCTCTCCGTGGCTCCTGTTAAGCCAAGGCTCAATAAGACCAATTAGCTTAGCCGTCCAGCGTCCTTTATCACTTTCACTCCAACGTTGTTGCCAAAGTTGGAGGGTCAGTGTACGCGCGTGCGTCAAAGCCTCCATTCTGTCCAGCTCTGAGCGATAGAGGTACCCTTCCTTGCGCTCTCGCGCTAGCAGATCGATCGGGATTACTCCCGATACAACCATCACAGCCTCTTCCGAGACCGTGCGGTAGCTACAGGCAATTCGCAGGGCACCTCTGCGCTGGACACTGGCAATGCGCTTCCGGAACTTCCTAGTTCGAAGCGCATCTCCCCAAATTTCGGCGCCATATAGCAAGATGGAATTGGTCGTCTCCATCAGCAGTCTCCGTCTCGTCTCACTGGGTCTGCCAACGTTGGCCATTAGCCTACTCAGCGAAGTGACGACTACTAGAGCCCTATCACATGCCCTGCGGATATGATCCCAATACGTCAGCTTGGTGTCCAGGATCACTCCCAGATACCTGGCCGACTTGCTGGTCTGGACCTCAACGGAGCCAACTGTCATGAGTATGACAGTTGGTATACTCCGCTTCGTCAGCATGACAATCTTTGTCTTTGAGACTGCCAGCTGGAGGCCGTGCTCAGTCATCCACCGATCCACTCTTCTCATAACTTGATTAAGTCTAAGTTGAGCGAAATCGGCAGATCTAGAAGTGATTACAGCTGCGACGTCATCAGCGTAACCTACTAGGAACACATCCGCAGGCATTTTCAGGCGTAGCAGATCATTGTACATGATGTTCCAGAGGTCAGGTCCTAAGATCGACCCCTGTGCCGCACCTGAGGTGACAGGCCTCCTTCTGACTCCGTCCTCTGTGTCGTAGAGCAACCATCGGTCCCCGAAGTAGTCCCTCATCATGGCCAGCAAGTAGCCAGTGATACTGAACCTCCCCTCAAGGGCCCGAAGGATGTCTGTCCACCTCGCCGAGTTGAAGGCGTTTTGCACGTCAAGCGTTACCAGCAAGACGACCGGTCTGGCTTGATGACATGCCTCTTCCGCTCTTGCTACAGCCCTAACAACCTCTGAGATGGCATCGATTGTTGAATGCCCTTTCCGGAAGCCGTGCTGCCTGCAAGAAAGATCACCAGCTGATCTCACTGCTGAGAGCAATCGCGACTTTAGTAACCCTTCGAGAAGCTTTCCAGCAGTGTCCAGCATGCACAGCGGGCGGTATGCTGATGGGCTGCCCAGGTCACCCTTCCTCTTGTCTACAAGTACCAGTCGAGCCACTTTCCACCGCGACGGGAAGACCCCCGCGACTAAACATGAATTATACAAATTCAATAATAGACGCGGTTGACTCTCCGCCACGACTTTAAGTGCCTCGACCGGAACTCCATCAGGCCCCGGGGCCTTCCGGTTCTTCATCCTGGACACCGCATTGCTCAGCTCCTCGTCCGTAAAAAGAGGAACATCCGCCTGGGGACGAGTATGGGCGCATCAATCCTTGGCGGATGCACCGGGAACAGCGAACCAACAATGCGCTCCATGGATATCGCATCCATGAGAGTGCTAGGTCACATGCAGCCAAGCCTGCGAGTGACCAATTTGTAGCCATCTCCCCACGGGTCTGAGTTGACCTCCTCACAAAGAGCCTGCCATTTGACACGTTTACTCCTCGTGATGGCCTTGGTCAGCTCCCTCTTTGCCGCAATGTGGGCAGCAGATAGCTCAGCCACTCCCGGCCTATTTCTGGCTCGCTGTGCCCTGCACCTGCACGCCAAAGCGATGCACCGCAGTTCGGCAATTTCTTCGTTCCACCAGTACGCATGTTGCCTCCTACGAAAGGGCTTCCGTTTGGGTATTGAAGCCTCACACGCCCTGCGAATCCACCCCATAGTGCTATTAACAGTGGCCTCTACTGCTGCACGAGTCACTGGGGTCTCAGATATTAGAGGCTCCCCTCCCAAGCTCGAAACGAGCGATGCGACCATATCGTTCCTGTTAAGTTTAGCGGCATTCCAGCCTAGCCACTTACAGGAAGAGCCTTGGCGTCTTTGCCTACTCTCAGCAATTTGGAAGGTGATGTAATTATGATCACTTGCAGTGTAATCTTCCATCACCTTCCAATCGCTGACGAATGCCGCGAGTCTCTCCGATGCCATGGTGACATCGGGAATGGATTCGCCAAAACCGGGCCTTCGGAATGTTGGCGTCGAACCCGTATTCAGTACCAACAAACCCAACCTCGATGCCATCTCAACTATGCGCCGTCCGCGAGTGTTTTCAGTGGGCATGCCCCACTCCAATGCCCTTGCATTGAAGTCACCCCCTACGATGACATTACCAGCGATGCCACGGAGAGAGTCTTCCAGTGAGCTAAGTTTGACTCCGAATTCCTGCATTGAGTCGTTCGGAGACAGGTAGCAGCTCACAAAGGTGATCCCTCCGTATGTCACCCACACGTGACCGTTCCCTGAGCCACGGGCGCCGATGCGAGCCCTCTGCCCGTCAGCGATCCAAATCGCCGCATACCCCGTAGCATCTGCCAGCCAAACGGACGAACTCCTGCCCCTATAAGACTCGCTGATCAATATGATCTGAGCCTTATGTTCGAGGACTAGTTGCGTTAAGAGGTCGTCCGCAGCTCTGCAGCCCTGCAGGTTGCCTTGAAGGACTCTCATGTCCTACCCTGCTTTTTCTTGGCATCGAGTGCGTCTCTGAAAACCCGACACGCACTCGATCCCATCAGATGCTTAGCGCCATTCGCACCATGTTTCTCAGTGCATAATATGCACTGAGCCAGCGCAGAGCAGTCTGCTGCCCGGTGGCAAACCTGTCCACACTTCCAGCAGCTGGCGCTCCGGTCTGGACCTTTACAGCTACGCCTTCTGTGGTCGTAGCCTAGGCACCGGTAGCGGCGTGTCACCTCAGCCCACCTTCGCACTCGGGCACTTATCATTCCTACCCGGACTCGACCAGACTTGAGGATTTTGGATGCTGGTGCCTCATCCAGCTCCACCACGGCTCTCCTCTGTTCCCTTGTGTTGGGAGGGAAGAGTGTGGTTTTCACCTCGCCGGCTCCTTCCTCTCCAGCCTCGCGTTTGATGAAGGATGTCACCTCTTCGCTTACTGTGAGGCAATCGAGGTCGAGAAGCTCGATCTTAACTCTAGGAGTCATAAGCTTCACGTCCCCATGGCCATCTACGGCGGCCCGGATCGAATCCTGCGATTTCGCGCGGTCATCGCAGCGCGCGATTTCCAAAAGGACCCTTCCTTCTGCTGTCTTTCTGATACGCTTTACTAGCGTACCAGTTTCATCCGGAGAAACACTTTGGCGGATGGCCTCCAGGACCTCCGCGTAAGTCTTCCCCGGAGCCGGTTTTACTAAAACAGCGTCTATTTTTTCCCTCGTCGTCTTTGTCTGTTATTCTTTTTTTTTTTCTTCGGCACTGCTTTCTAACCGGCCTGTGTTGTACACTCTTTCGGAGCCTTTTCCGGCCCAGCGGGTGTCACTGGTGTTTTTGTGATGCTGCCCTTTTTCTTTTTGTGGGTCACCCACTTCCTGAGGCCAGAAACTGGCACCTCCTTCCTCACCCGGACTTCCTGAATATCTTCAGGGCTAGATTCAGCCACGCGCTTATTTTGTCGTGGCCGATTTACTCCCGGGGCCTCTATAAGAGTGGCTGATTCAGCGATCTCTTCCTCCAAGACCCGCTGGTAGTCTACCTCTGCCTTCTGCCAGTTCGCCCGGCAGGTGAAAATGACCTCAAAGGCCTCCTCCAGATCCAACATACAGTCCTTGACGTGCTTTGAGATATTCCTCTGCGCGTTGGCGGCTTGAAGCATTTTATGAAGGATACGTTGACACTTCCTCAACATATCCTCCTCAGCCACTCGCTCACGCTTTATGTACTCCTTTCTAGGGGATACACGTGCAAGTGGCATATTTTCTTCTGGAGCTCTTTCTGGAGCTCGTTTCAGTGCTCTCTCGTGGATGACTCTTTGGGATCTCCACATCGTTACGAGCGAGTTCAGCGGTTTCGGCTTCCGGCGCATTTACTGCGCACCCGGAACCGATCAATCCCTCAATTCGCGTTGAATTGTTCGTCGGAGGGGGAGTCCTCTGGACCCTTAGCCTCCTCGCAAACACAGAACGGTCGATGGTGGCGCCTCCTTCGCCCTGCATCGCCGCTGTCGTCCCCATGTTCTGTTGTCCGTCTGTCTTGTCATTTGTGTCATTTTGTGTATGTAGTGTACTCAGTTTTTTTGGGTCCCAACTCAGAGCCGCTATCTCCACCCGGATGTGCACTCGCCTTAATGACCTCGTGGTAATCTATGCAGAGCAGGGAGGCCGACGCGAGGGTTGATCACCAGCCTTCATGCGTCAGCGCTAATCGGGAACAATGTCAGCCGAACCTGCACCACCAAATCAACGGTGCGGGCTTTGAACGTACTCTGAGACTTGCCAGGTTTTAACGGGACGGAGACGGCATGACGGAAACGGCCTGCAGCCGTTCACGCTCGGATTTCACTCCGGCGGTACCGCGAATAGATCGACTAGGTCCAGAATGCCATAACCGCCAGCCCAGATACATTTTTCGCTGATCGTCGATCGTGCCTTAAACCATTAAGCCAAGCCAGGTCATGCCATAAAAAATCCTTGCTGCCATTGCCAGAAATTCCAATCATCAATCAAATCGTAAAGCCATGAGAAAAGCCGAGTCGTCCCGGTTGTTGGGCCATTTGGCGTTACCCGGGGTGCACCGCGACCCAACATTACACCCAACATCAATACGCTCTGCGAATTTTACGTTGATTCATTGTTTTTCTTAGAAGTAATGACAAATCATAGTTTGAAAAAAAATCCTTGTCTACTTTTAGGCATGCTGCACCCACACACGGCTAAAAATTTCCAACATTTGAACATAAACAAGCTTAAAACATAATAAGTTTACATTCCTAAACATTTATTTTGACAAAAATTTACACTGCTTGGATATATTGGAGTACCTGAAAATTCACTAAAATGCTCGCCACCGCCAAAAAATGTTGGATATCTGAATTTTAACAAATCATGCACCTACCTACTATATGCATTTACGTCTTGCAAAAATTTCAGCTCAATCGGATCGGGCGCTCCAGAGATTATCTCGGAAAATCATTTTGCTGATATATATATATATATATATATATATATATATATATATATATATATATATATATATATATATATATATATATATATATATATATATATATATACATATATATATATATATATATATATATATATATTGTACAAAATCATATACTCTATTAAGAACAACATCTTGAGCATATCATGTGTATGAATTCATACAATAAAATCTAAATCATATTTCATAAAAACAAAATCTTCATCGTGTGATGCGCTCGGCAATTTTATAAATTTAAAATTGCCTCAATCAATCGTTACTGGTCCCAGTTGGAAGAGCAGCAACAAAATATTTATGAAATCGGCATAGATCCTGAAGCCAACGGATTTGACCTAGCCAACCACATAAACTTAGAAGAATTGTCTCAGGGCTGGCTTATACAATTAGAACATAAGCTTGATGATCTGATCGAGACATCTGCCCAGCCAGCCTCAACAACGATATGTCCTGGGTTGAACCTACCGAAAATTAATCTACCAAGGTTTGACGGGGACTATCTCCAATGGCGACAGTTTCACGATCTATTTACCCAAATGGTACATAACCAACAGTTATCAAAGTGCCAAAAAATGTGGTATTTAAAGGCAAATCTCACAGGAGAGGCAGAAAAACTTATACGGAATTTTGCGCTTTCCGAAGACAACTACGAGGCCGCATGGAAGACCCTAAACGAACGATACGAAAATCGCAGATTATTGGTTACTGCTCTCCTCAATAAGTTTATGGCCCAACCATCTAGCGCAGGCGAAAGACCCTCTGCAGCCGCGGTGAGATCTTTACACGACACCACGCTAGAATGCATAAGAGGTCTGGAAAATATCAACATAACTACGCAAGATTGGGATCCGCTACTTCTTTACATCCTCATCAAAAAGCTCGATACTGCTACCCACACGTTATACGAGCAATCCTTGGTCAACCCACGCCAGCTCAAGTCATTAAAACAGTTTCTAGCATTTTTAGAATTACGCTTTCAAGCATTAGAAGCACTTGGCAATCAAACGAAGAACCCTCAAGAAACTCGTAAGAAAAACGTGAAATCTACTAATGCTGCCGTCACTATGCCATCATGTCTGGTATGCAATCAAGCTCATCCAGTCTACTATTGCCCAGATTTTCTGCGCTTCACCCCATCAAAAAGGTTAAAAATTGTCCAAGCGAAGAAGTTGTGCGTCAACTGTTTCCGAGAGGGACACAAGGCTTTGCATTGTTCATCACGAGGTTGTAAGGAGTGTTCCAGGAAACATAATAGCCTGCTGCACTTAGGGATATCTTCCAAGCCCAACCAACTAAAAATGACACCAGAAGGCTCAACATCGTCCACAGACAATCATGAAGCCAAACAAGATGGTGCAGCCCTCTCCTTGACCACGCTTAATAGGCAAGGAGAGACGAAATATGTGCTCCTAAGCACCGCGGTTGTCACGCTAGTTGGCAGCAATGGCAAAACGATAGAATGCCGAGCGGTACTGGATCCGGGTTCTCAAATAAACCTTATTACTGATCGAATAGTAAGGAAATTAGGTCTTGCGTCAACTCACCGCTCTACCTTCATTGAGAAAGTCGGCGGATCGACAGAACGAGCACAGAAAAGGGTTAACATCACCCTTCAGTCAAGGTTGAATGGATATACCACGCGTTTGGAAGCGTATGTAATGGAGAAGATTATATCTCCTCAACCCTCTGTGGAATTGAACATATCACAATGGTCCATACCGAAAAACTTGAAGCTGGCCGATCCAAACTTCCATCTTACGGAACGAGTCGATCTCCTATTGAGTGCCGAACATTTCTACGACATGTTGTCTATCGGTCAAATAAAGTTAGGCAGCGACTTACCAATTTTGCAAAACACGCTTCTTGGATGGATAGTCGCTGGTAAAATTAGCTCAGCCCAATCCTCGTCTGTAACTTGTGGGGTTCTTGCTGAGGATAAAAAATTGAGTGACACTATTGAAAGATTCTGGAAGTTGGAGGAAGTGGCGGAGAACAAACCCCAGTATACTTTGGCGGAAAAATCTTGTGAAACGCACTTCTGCCAGACAACACAAAAAACCCACGAAGGTCGATTCATGGTAAGACTTCCGTTCAAGGATGACCCTGAGAGGCTGGGCGAATCACAGGATATCGCCACTCGTAGATTCTTTGGGATAGAACGGAGGCTACAAAAGAACGCTGAGTCGAAGCAGCAGTACGAAGAGTTCATGAACGAGTATATCAACCTTGGCCACATGCAGGAGGTAGCATTGCATTCATGTGAAGGATCACGGTATTTCCTTCCACACCACTGTGTCTTGAAGCCCGACAGTAGCACAACTAAACTCAGGGTCGTGTTCGATGCCTCTTGCAAGACATCTACAAACCTCTCGTTAAACGACATTCTACATACCGGGCCGACTATCCAAGACGATTTGTTTTCAATCTTGCTCCGCTTCCGACTACCTCGCTATGTTTTTACAGCCGACATAGAAAAAATGTACCGGCAAATAGTGATGCATCCTGAAGACCGCAAATATCAGCTATTGATTTGGAGAACTGCGTTAAACCAGCCACTACGGTACTACCAGTTGAACACCGTTACATATGGAACAACGTGCGCTCCATATTTGGCAACCAAATGCCTCCAAAGACTCGCCCAAGATGAAATTCAACGGTATCCACTAGGCGCCAATGTCCTACAACGAGACCTGTACGTGGATGACATTATGACCGGGTCCAATAATTTAGCAGTTCAAACACAGGCTGAACTGATTGAAATGCTAAGAAGTGCCGGGATGAAGCTTCGCAAATGGTGTGGCAGCCATCCTCGCCTTTTACACAACATTGCACCTGACGACAAAGAGGTGCAACTAGATTTTAACAGTCACACTGAAGACTTTATTAAAACGCTTGGCCTAACTTGGCTCCCTAAAGTAGATGATTTCCAAATACGCATTAATCTGTATCCAAAAGATACCAAGATAACGAAAAGGACGGTAGCCTCTGACATCGCTAGAATGTTCGATCCACTGGGAGTTATGGGACCTGTCATCGTTACAGCGAAACTATTTCTGCAGGACATATGGCGTTTGGAGTTGGATTGGGATGCAGCCTTGCCGGAACGAATGTTCACCAGGTGGAACGATTTCCGCAAGAGTTTGCAATCATTGCAGAAGGCACAATTCCCTAGACACGCTTTTGCAAAAGAAGTCCCCAAACAAACTCAGCTACACATCTTCTGTGACGCTTCAGAAAAGGCGTATGGAGCTGCAGTGTACACTCGAGCCACCCTAAACGACGGTAGAATCATCGTACGGCTTTTATGCGCTAAATCTCGAGTTGCTCCTATTCAAAATATAACTATTCCACGCTTGGAACTCTGTGCTGCTAAACTCGGAGCTGAACTGGCTCAACGAGTTAAGACTGCGCTGCACATGAAAGAGGTGGTTCATTTTTTCTGGAGTGATTCAGAAATTGTTCTCGCGTAGATGAACTCGACAGCTTCTTCGTACAACACGTTCGTCGCAAATAGAGTATCTGCAATTCAATCGGTTTCGATACCTAGTCAATGGCGACATGTTGACTCAAAAAGCAACCCAGCTGATATTCTCTCACGAGGTATTGCACCAGCAGAATTGGCTGTATGTAATATTTGGTTATACGGACCACCCTTTTTACATGGGTCCAAATCGCTATGGCCGCCCGAGTATGCAAAGAAATCGTCATGTGAGTTGGAAAGAAAAAAAACAGCCATGGTTACCACAACAAGGCCATCAAATCACTTCATTGACGGTATTGAACATGGCAACTCATTCAAAAGGCTGCAGCGAATCACAGCCTATGTGTTAAGGTTTATCAATTGCATCACTAAACGGTTTGACCCTAAAACGAAGATGAGAATGTCGTTAGCAAGTCAAGAGCTGGACCGAGCGATGGACGTAATTATCAAATATATTCAAAAGGACGAATTTCGCAATGAAATCCAAAATCTGGCACATCAACGGCAAATTGACAAAAAAAGTCCTTTGTTGTCCATGACAACCTTCCTTGACAAGCAAGGAATATTACTTGGGGGCGGACGACTGCAGGCCTCAAATCTAAATCCGAGCGCTAAACATCCGATATTACTCCCCTACAACCATCCATTGACCAAGCTGCTCATGACTGACATTCACCAAGACAACTGTCATGTTGCACCAGCGGCACTACTGAACCTAACAAGACAAAGGTTCTGGCCAATAAAAGGCAAAACTTTGGCTCGATCTATTGTTCAACGATGCATACGATGCACTCGTGCCAACCCACAACTGGTGTCCCAAATTATGGGAAACCTACCAGCAGCGCGTGTACAGCCTGCACGACCGTTCCTGAATTCAGGAGTCGATTTCTGTGGTCCATTAATGGTCCATTACCGTGGTAGAGGAACACGACCCCAAAAGGGCTACATCGCAATATTTTGCTGCTTTGCCACAAAGGCCGTACACCTGGAACTGGTGAGTGATCTCAGCACTGAAGCGTTTCTCGGCTGTCTGAAACGATTCATTGGAAGACGTGGCCATTGTAGAAATTTGTATTGCGACAATGCAACCAATTTTGTGGGAGCCAATAATCAGCTAAAAGAGCTATCAAACTCTGTATACTCCGAGAAGGGACAAGAAGATATAACAGCAGTGTGCAGTGTCCGGAGTATCGACTTCCATTTCATACCACCTCGTGCGCCTCATTTTGGTGGATTGTGGGAGGCGGCAGTCAAGTCTGCTAAATCCTTACTACGAAGGGGAGCTTCAGCAGCCAACTTAACCTATGAAGAACTACACACGCTGGTGGTGGAAGTTGAAGCCATTCTAAATTCACGGCCGATGACCCCATTGCCATCAGATCCCAACGATCTCGCAGCGTTGACGCCAGGACACTTCCTCATCGGAGAACATCCAACCGCTATGGTTGATGCCAAGGCAGAGCCTCTGAGGGTGGGACTACTGACTCGATGGAAACTTGTAAGCCAAATTAAAAACGAATTTTGGCTTCGCTGGTCAGAAGAATATTTAAATCAACTTCAGCATCGATCAAAATGGAAGCAAAATAGTCAGGATGCTCGGCCCGGTTTGGTTGTACTCATCAAGGAAGACAACACTCCGGTAGCAAAATGGCCACTCGGACGGATTATAAAGGTCCATAAGGGTGATGATGGTCATGTTCGAGTCGCCGACGTGAAGACTTCTTCAGGTGTCTTAAAGCGAGCCATTCATCGTCTTGCTCCATTACCACTTGATGAGGATACTCCCTGCGTGGAAACCATACCAGAGGCGAAAATGACTGAGTCTAAAAAGCGCACATTTATCCAAGAAGAACCACAACCCACTTCCTCAAAGGATCAGCCCAAAAAACGGAGACTAGGGGCGTCGTTGGTCTCACTCTTACTGACCTGCTTACTGGTACCGTGGGTGAATGCAGAACCTGTTAAGATCACAACTGTTGGGCCTCATCCAGGATTGCATTTTCAATCACTAGGAAATGCATATTTGTCAACAAGTGAATGGAGGCTTGTCATATACTATGATCTCCGACCATATTGGACAGAGCTTGCAACATTAGAAAACGGGACGAACATGCTGCAACAGCTTTGTGAACGAGGAACATTCAAGACCAGTTGTTTGACGCTAAACGACCACTTCACGCATTTGCGACATGAACTTTCAAACATTAATCAGTTGCTCAAGGTCAGAACTAAAAGAGGAGCTTTCAATATTGTTGGAAATGTCGCGAAATCTTTGTTTGGTGTTCTGGATGAAGACTATGCCAACCAAATGGCACACACAATCAAGGGTATAAAGGGAAACCAGGAAAAATTATACTTCTTGCTGAAGAACCTAACGTCTATCATCGACTCCACATTAAATATCATCGCAAAAATCGAACAGACGGCCCAAGAAAGGTTCAAGGTGATATAACAAGAACTGGGTCAACTGACCAACATGGTAAGAGGCCCAAACCCTGAGGATAGTCAGAATAAGGTGACAAATTTCATCATGACCTTGTCGGCTCAAATGACACTGATTACCATCAATCTGCAACGTACTCAGGCCTCTATAGTAAGCACCATCACCAACACCCAACACGGAAATTTTAATCCATTGTTGTTGTCGCAGAAACAACTTAGCTTGGAGATATCCAACATAAAGGAGCATTTGCGGGACACACTGCGGTTCCCAACAACACACGACAATTTTCTAAGGCTGTTCAAATTATCTTCGATTAGCGCCAGAGTAACCGAAGACATGGTTATATTCGAGTTTAAGATCCCACTCATCAACACAATTACCTTCGACCTATTCAGACTCTATCCCATACCAGTAGCAAGGCATAACCGACTGGTGGCAATACTTCCCGGCTCCAGATACTTGATCGTCAGTCAACACCGTGATTTGTACTATCCGCTCACAGAGGAAAAATATGCGACATGCAACCGAATCGAACCAACCATTCACATGTGCCAACAATCTCACCCATTGTATCATAAGGAAGCCAATATCAGCACCTGTGAAGTCACTCTCTTGAAGGACATTCAATCCCCAGTCGAATGCAGTTTGACGGAACTTAAACCTTCATCACTGTGGAGCCAAATTCTTTTTTCGAACGAGTGGATATATGCATTCACACGAAATGCAATAATTCATCTTGTTTGCGGTGGCAAGCCCTCAACCATGACATTGGAAGGCTCCGGCATTCTCAAAATGGACTCAGATTGCACGCTCAAATCTGACACAGTCACCATTCAAGGTCGTCAAGTTTACACAAGCGAACTTGGCGCATCTTATACACGAGTCCATCGGCCCAACACGAACATTGAATTAAATGCCAATTCAGTCAATAAAACTTCACACCACCATCAAACCTATGCTGCGGAACTTGAAGAGCTAAAGCGACAACTACACGCTCAAGACTCTGCTATCTCTAATGGATTGGACAGCCATGATATCCATCAATATACGATTGGATATATCAGCTTCGCTTTGATTATTGCCATTGCACTTTATTTAGGCTTAAAATTGCATAATCATCAACGCGGCAATCGATGTAAACGGCCAATACCACTACCAAAAAGACACAGCTTGCCAGTAAGCCAAGGAGAGGTTTGAACGGACCGTTCAACGCGGGGAGGATGTACAAAATCATATACTCTATTAAGAACAACATCTTGAGCATATCATGTGTATGAATTCATCCAATAAAATCTAAATCATATTTCATAAAAACAAAATCTTCATCGTGTGATGAGCACGCAACCCGAAACGTACTTTGTCTAGCGCGTCTGACATTACGAAATTGTGGAATTTGCTTGTGCGCGCTAGACAAGGTTCCCACAGCGAGCGCAACGTGACCTGTTTGTCTGCAAACAGATTAGGTTGCGCTTGCAATTTGGATGGGAACCACGTTCGGGTGAGTTTTTTTTTGCAATGTAGAACTATTGTTAATTAGATATAAGTGAAGTAGAATTCAATAAAGTGTCAGTCTAGTTTCAGTCATCAAGAGAACGTGTTCCCTTTTTTTTGAAGACTTCTTTCAGTGTTTAGAATCGCGGCAAGTTTGTACAAGTTAACGTACTTGTGCAGATATAGCTTCTCGTCCAAGTTTATGCACTTGGGCAATAAGCACCTATAGTGGAAGCAAGTTGTACAAGTGAATACACTTGTGCAAATACAAGGTTTTGTCCAAGTTTATGTACTTGTTCAAGTAGTACGATTGGATTCAGTCCAAGTACTCGAAATATTGGCAAGATCTTGATCAACAAATTTGAGAAAAAGCATTTAGCCAAGGTAAAGCAGCCTTGACTCAAAACATATATATATATATATATATATATATATATATATATATATTTATATATATATATATATATATATATATATATATATATATATGTATATATATATATATATATATATATATATATATATATATATATATATATATATAATATATATATATATATATATATATATATATATATATATATATATATATATATATATATAATATATATATATATATATATATATATATATATATATATATATATATATATATATATATATATATATATATATATATATATATATATATATATATATATATATATATATATATATATATATATATATATATATATATATATATATATATATATATATATATATATATATATATATATATATATATATATATATATATATATATGTATACAGCCTTGGCCAAAAGTTTGAGCCCACCCTAGAAAAGTAACAAAAATCAAAGTGCTTTGATATTGGTTGAAAGAAAATGTCAAATATAATTAGTATTCATATTGTTTTATTAAAATAAGTCAATATTTTGTTGGACCTCCTTTGGCTTTAATAACTGCAGCGATTCTTTGTGGCATAGTAGAAATTAGGTGTTTGCATTCTTCCGAAGCAATTGATTCCCACTTTTCTTTCAAAGCCCAAATTAAACTTGCTTTGGAAGTTATGGGTCGGTCATGGATCCTTCTTTTCAGAGTGCTCCATTAATGCTCGATCGGGTTAAGATCTGGAGACTGAGGAGGCCATTCTAACAAATCAACACCATGCTCACGGAAACAGCTCATCGCAACACGAGACTTGTAGCAGGGTGCGTTGTCTGGCTGGAATCGAACATGATCAAGGTAGGTTTCCCCAAAAATCTTGACGGCCGATTCGAAAAGTACATTTTCAAGTATTGAAATGCATTTTGAAGAATCCATTCGATTTGCACACAAACACAAACTTCCAACTCCGCTTGAAGCCATGCAACCTCAAACCATTATGCTGCCTCCTCCGTGTTTCACAGTTGGTACCACACACTGTGGTTCGTACGCTTCACCAATTCGTCGTCGCACAAAGACCGCATCCAGTATTCCAAAAATCTGCAATAAGTGCAAAAAAACATATCCTTGAAAATAGCCCATTACATAAAATGCATCTAACCTTGAGCTTATTAGATGCTTTCAGATAAAAACAAACAACATTTTGAGAACTTACTTTAACATTACATTCGCCTGACCAGATAATATTCGACCAATCTTCTTCGGTGAGATGTTGATGCCTCCGAGCCCAGTCTAGTCGAATTTTCTGATTTTTTGTGATAGCCACGGCTTCTTTCTCGCCTTACAGCCTCTCAGCTCTTTTTCGCACAGGCGTATCCGTACTGTTCTGGATGACAAATTTTTCCCAAACTCGTCGGACAGCTCAGCAGCTAACTTGGCAGATGTTTTTTTCCGATCTCTCAAAGATGCACGTACCATCAAACGGTCCTCCTCTACGGTTGTTATTCTCTTTCGACCGCTCCTTGTTAAATCCTTATGCGCACTGGTTTGCTCAAATCGTCGAATAGTCGAGCGAACCGCTCCGCGCGAACATCCAAGGCGTACGGCAATTTTTCTCGAACTGAACCCTTCTGCATGTAGCAATTGAATTTGTGCACGCATATCTGAACTTACCTCCTTTGTTTTGGACATTTTCGAGAACAAAGAATTTTAACTCACTAAATGAATCACTGTTGATTGTTTAAACAGCGTACGCAAACTGTAACAGATCAACAAACTGCAAAGGCTTATGTAGGAAAATTTCGGAATTTTCCAATATTACCCATTCCGTGTCCGGGTTTTTCAAGAAACTTTCTAAAATCATTTTATTGCAGTTAACAAGTAGCCTCGCTGATGAGGAACAACCGATGAATAACGAGCATTTAAGTATTTTTAATCTACAGCCGAAAAATAGGGTGGGCTCAAACTTTTGGCCAAGGCTGTATATATATATATAAAGAAATATGAATTTTCGGCGAAACGAGTTTAATACTAATTTTCTTCGAAAATTAGTAAAAAAATATTTCAATTTTAATCATCCCGGAAAAACAATTCCAATTTGATTCGGCTTCGGAGGCCGCAAAACGATCGAGTTTCCCGTATCAATATTCTCTGCTTTGATAAGCTTTAGAGACGATATACGCTGTCTATGCTGATTTATAGACCAGAAGGGAACCATAATAACAATCAAATACCCTTTATAAATAAAAGGTCTGTTCGCGTACTACGATTAATTGCAATTAATTGCAATGAGGCCGTTTTTGAGCTCCATTTTACTAAAAACTGAAAATTTCACCTCTTTCAGTAAATTTCAGTAGGGTCTGAGCTACTGAAAAATACTGAAAACTGTGAAATGGTTTTTGGCGTAATGTTATTATAAAGGACGAATATTTTGGTAGCGATAATTTGTCACCGCTTCGGATGACTTTATAATCACTATTGTTCCCCCTAAATCCGATAACTGACACTTTTGTTTGTCAATTTTCAGGAAATGCAATGAGAGCGTTTTCGTACTTTTCATGAATTTCCCCCACCGCATGACTCAGGAAAATTCAGTAAAATTCAGTGACTGAAAGTACGCGAACAGACCTAAAATATTCAAATATTTCACATACCTATTATTGCTCCTACAGTACCGCACACGAACGATCATTACTTCTACCTCTTGCAAAAATAGCAAGCGATCCACGAAAACGTATTAAGTCTGTTCCCGTATTTCAACAAACTGCAGCAGTAACAGAATTTGGCAGCTGGCTTCTTTCTGCTGCAAAATTTGGCTTGCATTTGGCTTGCAGCAAAAGTAAGAAAATGACTTCCTGCGACTCTATTTTAATATATTATAATAGATTCAAGTAGGGGAACAGTCCTATTCCAATATTTTACGTGCCTTCTATTGGTCGTAGTCGTTACACATACCTCCTGTCGAATTTACTTAAGTGATGTACGGTTCCAGTCGTACGCCACTTAAGTGGCCCGAATTGAACGAAACTTAACGAAACGGCAGATAAGTACATTATGGGTATGCCGCTTGTTTTCTATGCAACCGTACTATCACTTAAGCTACTTAAAGTTCACTTAATTGCATTATAGTTCTACCTTAATTCAAAATTAAAGAAATTAGTTTCATTTTGAAAGGTCACTAATGCATCGTGATCTTGCTGAAGAGGCGGTTAAATTCGCCATGCAAGTATTACATGCATAGTGATCAGTTTGGAAAGTAACATATATTTTTATAATATTACATGGCGATCCTCAAAACTACGATCCTGTGAATCGAGATTTAGCCGCTTACGACCCTGTGAGTCACGTCCCTACATTTTCCGAGCGCCTGCTAAATTGGAGCCCGGCAAAATTTTTTCAAGTGGATATTATTGGATAGACGATCCTGCAAATTTCGAGCGATGCAGAATTCAACTGCTGAGGCGACATCGAATCTTGGACAACTGTAGAAACTAAAAACATTATCATTGAAAAATTGATTTAAAATTATAGATAAACATTAACTGAAGCAACTTCCTGCGAATTTCGGAACCTACAGATATTGGAACCACCGAATTTCGGACATTACGTGCTTCGAGTAATTGAAAATTTTAAATCTGATAAGCTTCGAACATAAAGAAAAATTAGTTTATAGATAAAAAACTAATTTATTTCAACAAAATCATCACAAATTAACTACAAAAAAAAAATATTAAGAAAAACTGCTTGAAAAACAGTACTAAGCCAAAAAAAAAAATGTTTGTGAAAGTATTACGAATGCAAAACATGAAAATAAAGTTTTGCAAACAAAAAAAGACTTCAAAAATTGAAAATAACATTTTCAAGAACATTAAAAATTAAAATTCAATGAAATAAATAAAAGCATATAAAATTATTGTACAAATGAAAACAAATTCATGTAATGAAACCTATAATGTAAAAATTAGAAACTGTAAGTTAAAGTTACAAACAATATGTTTTCAATAGAAAGAAAATTAAATGAAATTAATCAGATTTTACGAACATAATAAAATGGCTTCTCGTATACAAAAAAAAAGGAATTTATATAGGTTGGCAAAAAGCATAATGGAGGTACAAGGAAAAGTTTATATGGTCTTAGGTATGAGAAACAAGTATGTGAAGAAGTAAAATATATATATATATGAATATATATATATATATATATATATATATATATATATATATATATATATATATATATATATATATATATATATATATATATATATATATATATTATTTTAAAATGAGTCTAAGCAGCACACTTCAAGAGGAAAAATATATCTAATTAAAATATGAAACAAACGAGTCATTTATTTTCTCTGAAAATTTAGTTAATTGAAAAGATAGCAAGATGAGTGATTTTGATATTGAAATAGCGTAAGAGTGCATACCAATTTTTACTGGCAATCCTAAAGAACTTGAAGCTTTCCTAACAATAGTTAATTTAATAAATAAGAACCTTAATAAGGACGGGAAGAACAAATTACTGAAATTTACGAAAAATGTAAAATTAGGAACAGTAGTTAAAGCACAACTGTTATCATTAGATATAAATAGCTACGTGGAACTAAAAAGAGCTCTAAAAAACTCTAGCGCACCTGAACCGCTAGAAACACTAATGTTCCAAGAACAGTAGAAGAATCGTGCAGGTTTTGAGTTCATATTCCACCACATGCGCTGCTTATTACGGCCAAATTGTTTCAAATGCCACGTTTTACTTTTGTCTCAAGAATGCATTATAACTCATATGGTAGAAGGTTTCAGATACTACCACTAGCATGAATTTCAACGTTTATGAGAGCAAAACATGGGTTAATTATATTCGTTATCAGTTGCGTATATCACAAAATTCTTAAAGCAGCATCTCATATAATATCAATTAAGAAAATGCTCAGTGCCTGCAGCACTGTAACTGAAGTTGGAGTTTGGGGCTGCGATCCGAAAAATTTGCAGAACTTTGGGAATTGAAACATCGGTTATTTAATTTCATTGTAAATGTTTCCGGTATGAATACTAACTGGAAGCATTTATTGATACAAAAGTAGCACAACCGACTCGTGCTGGAAACCTTCTGCCAGTATCAAAGCCAAGAATATATAACATCTGCTTCACGTTGTTATATAACATTTGAAGTTATAGGAGTATAAATAAATTAAGGGTTACCTGCAGCGAGTTTTTTCAAATAATCGAATATATAATATAATATTTGCTGTTTATTGTCACTACAATATCATAACCAATTGAAAATTCTACGAAAAAACCGCTTAATAAAGATATTGCAAACAAACACAAGACCTGCAATAGCTGGCAACCCTATCGTGGCTTTTCAACCAAATTTGGCCTGAGTAATGTTTATAGTAGGTTCCTTTAATTGCATCAAATTCGTATTGATTTCATGACTGCGCTGGAAGTTATAGGGCAAAAAGTTTTATTTTCCTGAGCGAATTTTCAAATCCAAAGACACAAAAATTACCATAGCTGGCAGCACCATTCGAATTTTTGAACCAAATTTCTACCAAACAGAGTTTAGAGTAAGGTTCAGAGTAAGGTAGAGTAAGGTTCTACTGTGTCAATTTCATGAAAATCTGGTTACTTATTCAAATTTCATAGGGCAAAAAGCAGTTTTTTTTCTTTGTAATTTTTCAAGATGGCACCACTGGCACAGAGTTGCCCACAATTCAAAATCGCTTCTATCAAGCCTGGTCCTACTTAAGTCCAATGCATTCTGTAAATTTCAATGGTATCTGATTATTGATTCGTGAGTTCCCGTGAACAGAAATTTTTGATGCTAAAAATATAGGTTGACTGGGAAAGGGTTACCGTTCTTGTCCGACATGAAATTTCCAAAGTTTTTCTTTGAACGTGTAGATAAAGCATAAGATATGTATACAGATTGGTTTTATTGTAAGAAACGGACAGTTTTTGGAAATTCGATGGTTTAATAATTTCAATTCCAAATTTTTATTTTTTCAAATTTAAGACACCAAAATTATCATAGCTGGCAGCTCCAACCGAATTTTTCAACCAAATTTCTATCAAACGTGGTTTGAAGCTAATTCAAACTACTGTGTGAATTTCGTCAAAATCGAACGATTCAGTCAGAATTTATAGGGCTAAAAGCAGTTATCTTTTTTAGTGATTTTTCAAGATGGCACCACTGACACAGAATCACCCGTATTTCAAAATCGCTTCTATCAGACCTGGTCCTGCATAAGACCAATACATTCTGTAAATTTCAATAAATTCTGCTCATTGGATCGTGAGTTTCCGTGAACAGAAGTTTTTGATGCTAAAAACATAGGTAAATTGGGCAAGGGTTACCAGGCGTGCCCGTTATACCATATCAAATGTTTTTTTTGTTTATGTAAACAAAGCACAAGATTAACATATGAGTGGCTTTTTTTTGAAGAAGCGGCAGTTTTTCAAGAGAAACGATGATTTGGAGGTTTTCACTTTCAGTGCCTGCCCTAGCTACAGAGTTAACAGCACGCTCATTAAAACCTACACAAATCTACAACTGAATAATACCAATACGTTCTAAAAATTTCGTAATTATTGAATGGCTGTGTCAAAAGTTATCGCAATTTAAAAATTTTCAAGTTTTCCCGTTTTCTTTTTAGGCACATTCCAAAACATTATCCGATTCACATGTAAAACACGTTCGAAATTTATTTCGTTAACTTTATTTTTGCAAAACTTATTTGTGTACGGAATAATAGGTATATTAAAAATATCACTAAAATGGCCGCCGGCGCCAAAGGGTTAAAGATTTTTGTGAGACCTGGCACTATTCTGCATACACACCAATGTGCCCTGAAAATTTCAGCTAAATCGAATGGCGCTCCTGAGATTTTTTCACTGAAATTTTTTGATGATATATATATATATATATATATATATATATATATATATATATATATATATATATATATATATATATATATATATATATATATATATATATATATATATATATATATATATATATATATATATATATATATATATATATATATAGAAATATGAATTTTTGGCCAAAGTAATTTTAATACTAATGTTCTTCTTCGAACATTAGTAAAAATATTATGCATGTAAATAAAAAAACTCTAGCGCACCTGAACCGCTAGAAAACTAATTTTCGAAGAAATCTTCTTTGAGTGACAAAAAAGTGTGGAAAGACGTAAAACACTGTTTTGTAGAATCACATCAACCATTCCTTATCCAAAGCAACAAAACTCAACTATAACACAAATGATGAAAATGTTCAGTGCTGGCAACCCGAACGAAGTAGTCCGAACGAAGCGTCCCTTCGGCAGTCCGAACGAAGCAGCAATAAGTTTACCATAACAAACTCATACTCAAATCAACTTATCCTCTGAATTTCGTTCTCATCGCAGGATTTTATCGAAATTTTCAGCGGTTAAACGTTGTTTGAGGCTGCCATCCGAAAAATGTTCAAAACTCGGAAAATTTCGAAATTGGTTTCTTATTTTTATTGCAAATTCTTTGCATAAGCGAACGTAATTTGAAGCATCTGTTGGTGCAATATTAACGGAAATGGCTAATGCTGGTTACCCTGTGTAAGCAGCAAAGCGAAACACATACCAAATCTGCTTCACGTTAAGGGGGGAAATACATGTAAAATGGAAAAGAAATTGCCAATTTCAGATTGACTTAAAATATATATATTGTTTATTCAGAAAATTTTTAATATTAAATCCTCAAAGTACATATCTTATAGTAAATGAAAATATTTTTTTAATAACTTTTTAACACAAAATGGAGGCGATGCGAGCAAATAAAAAAACACATCAAAAACAGCCTCGTACAACTTAACGCCTTTTCCGAAAAACTTGCAACGTTCAGAGAAAAAAAAATATACTAATGAGATCTATAATTCATAGGTGAACCAATAAAATTTAGAAAAAAAAATCAAATTTTTACATTAATATTAGATTTAAAAAAAAAATCGATTTTTTTTCAAAAAAATCACGTTTTAAACATTGGTAAACTAATTATTTTTCCAAAATTACAAGAAAATGTAGGTTCAACGATGAGATAATACTCTTTTGTACATGTGATATAAATTTGAGCCGAATAGGTTCAATATTTTTTGAGATATCTTGTACGGCAATTGAAAAAGTACTACTTTGAGAAAAACGCGTTTAAAGTTCTAAAGCTCCAGCGATCTGGGGAACGCCGCGCTGTCTATAACTGGCTATAACTCGAGAACTAATACGAATATCGCTTCAAAACTTTTTTTGGTATATTTTAAGAGTATTTCAAACACTTTGATGCAATAAAAAAAAATCGTTTTTGTTTTAGCAGTTACATGTATCTCCCCCCTTAAGTTAAACCCAACCAGTAAATTTCGTTTCAATTGAATCACTGAGCTGGTCGTTATACGGGTGAAAAGAATTTTAGTGTTATCACCCTCAAAGCTTTTCAAGTTTTTAAAGCGTTAATATTTGTTGTTAATTTTGATTACAGGATCATTTCCATTTGCAAATCTAATGACATAATCGCTCAGTAAAGAAATTAAACAAAATTACAAAATGGTCATAGCTGGCAGCCCTTTCATGATTTTCGTACGAAATTTCTACGACATTTGGTTCATATTAAGGTTCATTTACTGCGTGAAGTTCGTTGTGATTTATACACTGGACCGGAAGTTATAGGGAAAAAAGCTATATTTGCTGAGCAAATTTGCAAGATTTAGGAGACAAAAATCACCATAGCTAGCAACTCTATTCTAATTCTTCAGCCAAATTTTCACCAAATGTTACATAGAGTAAGATCCAAGTATTGTATGAATTTCGTCAAAATCTGATGGCTGAATCGGAAGTTATAGGCCAAAAACCAGTTTTTTTATTAGTGATTTTTCAAGATGGTCCCAGTGGCACAGGGTTGCCTGCAATTCAAAATCACTTCTACTAGACCTGGTCCTAGCTAATATTAACATGTCTTGTAAATTTCACTATGATCGGATAACCCGGTCGTCAGTTCTCGTGAACAGAACTTTCGAGTGCTGAAAATAGAGGTAGTTTGGTGATGGGTTGCCGTTCTTGTGCGAATCGAAATTTTGAAAATTTTAATCTGACGTGATGAACAAAAATTTAGATTTATCAATGATTTGAGTTTTTTGGCAAAAAGCAAAAATTTTTCAGGAAGGTCGATGATTTGAAGGATTTTTTTTTTAAGAGCCTGCCATAGCTACAGGGTTACCTACACGGTCTTTAAAATCCTTGTGTGCTAAGTTCTAGCCTACATCAATACGCTCTATCAATTTCACAATGATTGAATGTTCCTGTCAGAAGTTATGACAAATCAAATTTTGAGAAAAATTCCTTGCCCACTTTTAGGCACTCAGCACCCACACACGGCTCAAAATTTCCAATTCTTTATCATGAGCGAACCTAACACATAAAAAGTTTTTATTTCCAATAATTTTTGTTACAAAAATTTTACACTGCTTGGAAATATAGGAGTACCTGAAAATTCACTAAAATGCCCGCCACCGCCAAAAAGTTAAAGATAACTGAATTCGAACAAGTTATGGACCTACCTACTATATACATCTACGACATCCAAAAATTTCAGCTCAATCGGATCGGCCACTCCAAAGATTACTTCTATTAACCAATTTGCTGATATATATATATATATATATATATATATATATATATATATATATATATATATATATATATGTATATATATATATATATATATATATATATATATATATATATATATATATATATATATATATATATATATATGTATATATATATATATATATATATATATATATATATATATATATATGTATATATATATATATATATATATATATATATATATATATATATATATATATATATATATATATATATATATATATATATATATATATATATATATATATATATATATATGTATATATATATATATATATATATATATATATATATATATATATATATATATATATATATATATATGTATATATATACAGTAAAGCACGGATAACTGCAATACGCTTAAGTGCACAACACGCATAAGTGCACAGGAAGTTCATGCACCGATTTTTTCTGGTTACTTTTCATACATTTGAGGTCGGATAAGTGCAACACGGTTAAGTGCACAACATGTGTAAGTGCACATTTTATTTTGTATTGAATCGAACATTTACGCTCAGTTCTACACGGCTAAGTGCACATGTTTTTGTATGGCAAAAAAAGTTTCATTAGAATGCATACATTCACAATTTTAAATATTCAAATTTGATGATTCAGAGTTTCAACCTCATTTTTTTTCTTTGGCAAAGACTCAGAATGGGCTACATTTGTAGTAGAACTGGGCACGCAAACAACAATAACAACAAATGCATTGCTTCATACCCGAAGCGCAAGAGCATGTGCGACCGTCTATGTAACCTTTAACATACCTGTATTTTGGAAACAATGCCTGTCTTTTTTTATGTGAGTGTCGGCTTGGGCAATAGCAAAGAAAATAGGAAGCAATACCACGGAAACTAGCCATAAACTGCATGTGCCAGCCAACTGTTTAAATAATATGAGATAAACCCATTGCACGTAGTAAAATATTAACAGATAATTGCATGCATAGAGTTGTAAAGGATGTGACCGTAAAAGGTGGTATGTAATTGGTAGTTTGTAGAGCATATGTAACAAGAGTTAGATAAAACGGCCGTTCCTTGTTTCGGTTTCCTGATTACATTACACAACGCGAGTTAGGCAGTTGGTGGAATCGGGTTCGTCTTTTCTCATTCGTAACATCTATGAAATTCTCCAAGTGTAATTGTTTCGATTTTATTCTGCTAAGTTGTGCGAGTAGCCTTTAAAGCAAAACCAAGAAGTCCGCACTTTCTTAAGTTGCGCCAAATTTGTGATTTTTTTTCGTTAAAGCGGAAGTATAGTTTACATAGAAACCGTGAAGGTTACACTTCCGCAAGTTGAAATTGTGGTAAGTTTATCTGTTTCTTTCATTAGGTTTTGTTTGTACATATTCTACGAAACCCCTAACCACAGTCTTTTGCGGTTTTCATTAGTTTCATGGATATTTTTATCCCGCTAATATTATTGGTGTATGTATACATATATGGTGTACATATATCTTTTATTGCAGTATTATGGCAACCAAAAGAAAATTAGTAACGTTAACTATACAGCAAAAAATCGAAATTTTGGATAAATTAAGCAGCAAAACCATGAAGGAGCTCGCTATTGAGTACGGGTGTGATGTGTCAACGATCTCTAGATGTAAAAGCAATAGTGAAAAAATTCGTAAAATTGCTATGGAGAATAAAAATGTAGAAAGAAAGAGGATTCGTAGTGGCCATCATGAAGATTTAGATGAGGCTATGCTGATATGGTTTCAGCAGATGAGGGTTAAAAACGCAGTTGTTTCGGGGCCAATGATATTAGAGCAAGCATCTAAAATGGCTATAAAAATGAGTATAGATAACTTTGAACCCAATCAAGGTTGGTTACACCGCTGGAAACTAAAAAATAATATTAAATATTTCAAATTTCATGGAGAAAAATCAGCATATGATGAAACAACTGCCGATTACTGGATTAAAAATGTACTGCCAGACATCATCAAAGACTACGAGGCTGAAGATATATTTAATGCGGATGAATCTGCCTTACTGTATAAGGCCCTACCTAGTGGTACTCTTGCTTGCGGAAAAGACTCTGTGAAAGGCGGGAAAAGCCAAAAAGACCGCGTGTCTCTATTATTTGTGACAAATATGAATGGATCGAAAAAATATATTCATGTCATTGGTCATTTCAAACAACCTCGATGCTTCCGTGGAAAACAAATTCCTCTCCCATATTATTCAAATAGCAAAGCTTGGATGACAAGCAAAATATGGACGCAAATAATCAAAGCATTTGACGCAGATGTAACGAGAAATCATAGGAAAGTTGTCCTTTTTGTAGACAATGCTGCTTGTCATAAATTTGATGAAGCAGTTCAGTTGAAAAGTATAAAAATTGTTTTTTTACCACCCAATACGACAGCACTTATTCAACCATTGGATCAGGGAATCATCCGTACCTTCAAAGCGTACTACCGACAGCAAATAGTCCGGAAGCAAATTTTGGCTATTGAAACATGATCTTGCATTCAGAGTTTTGGAAAATCATTAGATATCTTACAAGCAATTAACTTGATAAAAAAATCTTGGTGGTTAGTTACGCCGACAACTATCCAAAACTGCTTTCGTAAGGCTGGATTTGATCAACAATCTTTGCAGGAAGTGAATGATGGTCCAGAAGAAATTATTGAACTACCAATACCGGAGGATCAGTTCAATGAACTTTTAGCCTGCGACGATAATCTGAATTGCTATGGAGAGTTAAACGAAGATGAAATAATCGAGGAAGTGCGTTCAAAAAATGTAGATGATTCCGATGATGAAGAGACCATCGAAGAGATCCCTGGATTGACCTCAACTACAGATACGCTTCAGGACGCACTAATTTCTCTTTCAACAATCAGGCGATATATGATGAAAAAGGGGGCCGACTTATCATCTCTAGACAAGGTGGAAGAGGTTCTAATTAAATGTTCGGGCAAACAAATCGTCCAATAAAAGATATCTGACTTCTTCAAAAATTAAAAACTAGCTACAAACATATAAAATTTAAATTTTGAACACATGTTTAAGTATAAAAAACTTTAATTTTGTTTTCCCGTTTTTCATATGAATAGAGTCTTATTATTTTGTAGATGTTTTCATTTACTATTGATTTTTAGAGTAGACAAATTTAACAAAACACTAATAAGTGCACAACACGGATAAGTACACAAAATCTACGTGGATCATCAATGTGTACTTATCCGTGCTCTACTGTATATATATATATATATATATATATATATATATATATATATATATATATATATATATATGTATATATATATATATATATATATATATATATATATATATATATATATATATATATATATATATATATATATATATTTATGTATATATATATATATATATATGTATATATATATATATATACATATATATATATATATATGCTCCATGATATATATATATATATATATATATATATATATATATATATATATATATATATCAATCGTTTCTGGATTATTGTGGTTTCTGTAATAATTTCTGCAATTATTGTTTTGGTTTGCTATATTGTTTCGGGAATTATAGTTGTTTCCATTATTCCTGCTGTTATATCTATAATTATTGCTTTGGTTTTGACTATAACTACTATGGTCTATACTAGTTTCTTTGACAGTTGCCATGCTTGGGCAGTTGCTATAACTATTATTCAATTTTTGATGTATATTGT
>OZ022263.1:137973005-137980505 GCA_963978885.1 Nemotelus pantherinus
TAGTGCCAGGTCTCACAAAAATCTTTAACCCTTTGGCGCCGGCGGCCATTTTAGTGATATTTTTAATATACCTATTATTCCGTACACAAATAAGTTTTGCAAAAATAAAGTTAACGAAATAAATTTCGAACGTGTTTTACATGTGAATCGGATAATGTTTTGGAATGTGCCTAAAAACAAAACGGGAAAACTTGAAAATTTTTAAATTGCGATAACTTTTGACACAGCCATTCAATAATTACGAAATTTTTAGAACGTATTGGTATTATTCAGTTGTAGATTTTTGTAGGTTTTAATGAGCGTGCTGGCAACCCTGTAGCTAGGGCAGGCACTGAAAGTGAAAACCTCCAAATCATCGTTTCTCTTGAAAAACTGCCGCTTCTTCAAAAAAAAGCCACTCATATGTAAATCTTGTGCTTTGTTTACATAAACAAAGAAAAAAATTTGATATGGTATAACGGGCACGCCTGGTAACCCTTGCCCAATTTACCTATGTTTTTAGCATCAAAAACTTCTGTTCACGGAAACTCACGATCCAATGAGCAGAATTTATTGAAATTTACAGAATGTATTGGTCTTATGCAGGACCAGGTCTGATAGAAGCGATTTTGAAATACGGGTGATTCTGTGTCAGTGGTGCCATCTTGAAAAATCACTAAAAAAGATAACTGCTTTTAGCCCTATAAATTCTGACTGAATCGTTCGATTTTGACGAAATTCACACAGTAGTTGGAATTAGAAAACCACGTTTGATAGAAATTTGGTTGAAAAATTCGGTTGGAGCTGCCAGCTATGATAATTTTGGTGTCTTAAATTTGAAAAAATAAAAATTTGGAATTGACATTATTAAACCATCGAATTTCCAAAAACTGTCCGTTTCTTACAATAAAACCAGTCTGTATACATATCTTATGCTTTATCTACACGTTCAAAGAAAAACTTTGGAAATTTCATGTCGGACAAGAACGGTAACCCTTTCCCAGTCAACCTATATTTTTAGCATCAAAAATTTCTGTTCACGGGAACTCACGAATCAATAATCAGATACCATTGAAATTTACAGAATGCATTGGACTTAAGTAGGACCAAGTCTGATAGAAGCGATTTTGAATTGTGGGCAACTCTGTGCCAGTGGTGCCATCTTGAAAAATTACAAAGAAAAAAAACTGCTTTTTGCCCTATGAAATTTGAATAAGTAACCAGATTTTCATGAAATTGACACAGTAGAACCTTACTCTACCTTACTCTGAACCTTACTCTAAACTCTGTTTGGTAGAAATTTGGTTCAAAAATTCGAATGGTGCTGCCAGCTATGGTAATTTTTGTGTCTTTGGATTTGAAAATTCGCTCAGGAAAATAAAACTTTTCGCCCTATAACTTCCAGCGCAGTCATGAAATCAATACGAATTTGATGCAATTAAAGGAACCTACTATAAACATTACTCAGGCCAAATTTGGTTGAAAAGCCACGATAGGGTTGCCAGCTATTGTAGGTCTTGTGTTTGTTTGCAATATCTTTATTAAGCGGTTTTGTCGTAGAATTTTCAATTGGTTATGATATTGTAGTGATAATAAATAGCAAATACTAAGCTTTCCATTATTTGAAAAAACTCGCTGCAGGTAATTCTAAATTTCTTTATACTCCTATAACTTCGAATGTCATATAACAACGTGAAGCAGATGTGATATATTTTTGGCTTTGATACTGGCGAAAGGTTGCCAGCACGAGTCGGTTATGCTACTTTTGTATCAATAAATGCTTACAGTTAGTATTCATACCGGAAATATTTACAATGAAAATAAATAACCGATGTTTCAATTCTCAAAGTTCTGCAAATTTTTCGGATCGCAGACCCAAACACCAACTTCAGTTACAGTGCTGCAGACACTGAGCATTTTGTTCATTGATGTTATATGAGATGCTGCTTTCGAAATTTTGTGAAATAAGCAACTGATAAAGAATATAATCAACCCGTGTTTTGCTCACAAAATCCTTGAAATTCATGCCAGTGGTAATATCTGAAACCTTCATTGGATCATTTCCATTTGCAAATCTAATGACATAGTCGCTCAGTAAAAAAATTAAACAAAATTACAAAAATGGTCATAGCTGGCAGCCCTTTCATGATTTTTGTACGAAATTTCTACAACATTTGGTCCAACTTCCGGTCCAGTGTAGAAACCAAAACGAAGTTCACTGCGTGAACTTCGTTTTGATTTCTACACTGGACCGGAAGTTATAGGGAACGAAAGCTTTATTTTGCTGAGCAAATTTGCAAGATTTATGAGACAAAAATCACCAACGCTGGCAACTCTATTCTAATTTTTCAGTCAAATTTTCATCAGATGCTACTTAAGGTAAGATCCAAGTACTGTATGAATCTTGTCAAAATCTGAATTCTGAATCGGAAGTTATAGGCCCAAAACCGGTTTTTTTTCTCAGTGATTTTTTAAGATGGTACCACTGGCACAGGGTTGCCCGTATTTCAAAATCACTGCTATCAGACCTGGTCCTAGCTAATACTAACATGTCTGCAAATGTCACTATTATCAGATAATCTGGTCGTCAGTTCTCATGAACAGAACTTTCGAGTGCTGGAAATAGAGGTAATTTGGTGATGGGTTGCCGATTTTGTGCAAATCGGAACTTTGAAAATTTCAATTTGGCACGATGAACAAAGGTTAAAGTTTATCGATAATTTGAATTTGTTTAGAAAAATCAAAAATTTTTCAGGAAGGTCAATGATTTGAAGGATTTTTTTTTCAGGAGCCTGCCGTAGCTACAGGGTTGCCCACACTATCTTGAAAATCCACGTGTGCAAATTTTTATCCAACATCAATACGCTCTGCGAATATCACGATGATTCATTGTTTTTCTTAGAAGTAATGACAAATCATAATTTGAAAAAAAATCTTTGCCTACTTTAAGGCATGCTGCACCCACACACGGCTCAAGATTTCATTTTTTAACATAAACAAGCTTAAAACATAATAAGCTTTCATTTCCAATTATTTATTTTAACAAAAATTTACACTGCTTGAAAATATAGGAGTACCTGAAAATTCACTAAAACGCTCGCCGCCGTCACAGGTTTAGGATATCTGAATTTTAGCAAATTCTCCCTTAATCATTTTGATGATATATATATATAAAGAAATATGAATTTTCGGCGAAACGAGTTTAATACTACTTTTCTTGGAAAATTAGTAAAAAAAACTCTAGCGCACCTAAACCGCTAGAAACACTAATGTTCGAAGAACAGTAGAAGAATCGTGCAGGTTTTGAGTGCATATTCCACCACATGAGCTGCTTATTACGGCCAAACTGTTTCAAACGCCACTTTTTACTTTGGTCTCAATAATGCATTATAACTCATATTGTAGAGTTATAATGCATTCTTGAGTTATTACCACTGGCATGATATATGCCATATTCAGATATTCAGATATTACCACTGGCATGAATTTCAACGTTTATGAGAGCAAAACACGGGTTAATTATATTCGTTATCAGTTGCTTATTTCACAAAATTTGGAAAGCAGCATGTGATATAACATCAATGAAGAAAACGCTCAGTGCCTGCAGCACTGTAACTGAAGTTGGTGTTTGGGGCTGCGATCCGAAAAATTTGCTGAGCTTTGGGAATTGAAACATTGGTTATTTATTTTCATTAAAAATGTTTCCGGTATGAATACTAACTGTGAGCATTTATTGAAACAAAAGTAGCACAACCGACTCGTGCTGGCAGCCTTCTGCCAGTATCAAAGCCAAGAATATATCACATCTGCTTCACGTTGTTTAATTACATTCGGAGTAATAGGAGTATAAAGAAATTTAGGGTAACCTGCAGCGAGTTTTTTCAAATAATCGAAAACTTAATATTTGCTGTTTATTGTCACTACAATATCATTACCATTTGAAAATTCTACGATAAAGCCGCTTAATAAAAATATTGCAATTAAACACAAAACCAACAATAGCTGGCAACCCTATCGTGACTTTTCAACCAAATTTGGCCTGAATAATGAGTATAATAGGTTCCATTAATTGCATGAAATTCGTATTGTTTTAATGACTGCGCTGGAAGTTATAGGGCAAAAAGTTTTATTTTCCTGAGTGAATTTTCAAAACCAAAGACACAAAAACTACCATAGCTGGCAGCACCGATCAAATTTTTCAACCAAATTTTCAACCAAACAGAGATTAGTGTAAGGTTCAGTTACTGCGTCAATTTCATAAAAATCTGGTAACTTATTCACATTTCATAGGGCAAAAAGCAGTTTTTTTTCTTTGTAATTTTTCAAGATGGCACCACTGGCACAGAGTTGCCCACAATTCGAAATCGCTTCTATCAGATCTGGTCCTTCTTAAGTCCAATGCGTTCTGTAAATTTCAGTTGTATCTGATTATTGGTTCGTGAGTTCCCGTGAATAGAAATTTTTGATGCTAAAAATATAGGTTATCTGGCAAAGGGTTACCGTTCTTGTCCGACATGAGTTTTCCAAAGTTTAACTTTGATCGTGTAGATAAAGCATAAGATTTGGATACAGATTGGTTTTATTATAAGAAATGGAAATTTTTTAGGATATTCGATGGTTTGAATGTTTTCACTTCCAAAGTTTGATTTTTACTAATGTTCGAAGAAGAACATTAGTATTAAAATCACTTTGGCCAAAAATTCATAATTCTATATATATATATATATATATATATATATATATATATATATATATATATATATATATATATATATATATATATATAGATATATATATCATCAAAAAATTTCAGTGAAAAAATCTCAGGAACGCGCCATCCGATTGAGCTGAAACTTTCAGGGCACATGGGCGTATATGCAAAATAGGTCCAGGTCTCTTTAAATATCAATTATCTTTAACCCTTTGGCGCCGGCGGCCATTTTAGTGATATTTTTAATATACCTATTATTCCGTACACAAATAATTTTTGCAAAAACAAAGTTGTCGACATAAATTTCGAACAAGTTCTGCATCTGAATCGGATAATGTTTTGGAATTTTTGAACCCGATGTGTGCACTGGGTGCCTAAAAAGAGAACGGGAAAATTTGAAAATTTTGAAATTGCGATAACTTTTGACAGGACTATTCTATGATTACGAAATTTTCAGGACATGTTTGTTTTATTTAATTGTAGATTAATGTACGTTTTAATGAGTGTGCTGGCAACCCTGTAGCTAGGGCAGGCACTGAAAGTGAAAACCTCCAAATCATCGTCTCTCTTGAAAAAATGTCGTTTCATAAAAAAAAGCCACTTATATGTAAATTTTGTGCTTATGTTACATAAACAAAAAAAAAAATTTGAATTGGTACAACGGGTACGCCTGGTAACTCTTGCCCAAGTTACCTATATTTTTAGCATCAAAAACTTCTGTTCACGGAAACTCGCGATTCAATGAGCAGAATTTATTGAAATTTGCAGAATGTATTGGTCTTAAATAGGACCAGGTCTGATAGAAGTGATTTTGAAATGCGGGTGATTTGGTGCCAGTGGTGCCATTTTGAACTAAAAAAGATAACTGCTTTTAGCCCTATGAATTCTGATTGAATCGTTCGATTTTGACGAAATTCACACCGTAGCTGCACCTTACTTTAAACCATGTTTGGTAGAAAGTTGGTTGAAAAATTCGGTTGGAGCTGCCAGCTATGATAATTTTGCTGTCTTAAATTTGAAAAAATAAAAATTTGGAAGTGAAAACATTCAAACCATCGAATATCCTGAAAAATGTCCGTTTCTACAATAAAACCAATCTGTATACAAATCTTATGCTTAATCTACACAGTCAAAGTAAAACTTTGGAAATTTCATGTCGGACAAGAACGGTAACCCTTTCTCAGTTAACGTATATTTTTAGCTTCAACAACTTCTGTTCACGGGAACTCACGAATCAATAATCAGATAAAATTGAAATTTACAGAATGCATTGGACTTAAGTAGGGCCAGGTCTGATAGAAGCGATTTTGAATTGTAGGCAACTCTGTTCCAGTGGTGCCATCTTGAAAAATTACAAAGAAAAAAAAATGCTTTTTGCCCTATGAAATGGGAATAAGTCACCAGATTTTCATGAACATTGACACAGTAGCTGCACCCTACTCTAATCTCTATTTGATAGAAATTTGGTTGAAAAATTGGATTGGTGCTGCCAGCTATGGTAATTTTTGTGTCTTTGGTTTTGAAAATTCGCTCAGGAAAATAAAACTTTTTGCCCCATAACTTCCAGTGCAGTCATGAAATCAATACGAATTTCATACAATTACTGGAAAATATTATAACCATTATTCAGGCCAAATTTGGTTGAAAAGCCACGATAGGGTTGCCAGCTATTGTTGGTTTTGTGTTTGTTTGCAATATCTTTATTAAGCGGTTTTATCGTAGAATTTTCAATTGGTTATGATATGTAGTGACAATAAACAGCAAATATTAAGCTTTCGATTATTTGAAAAAACTCGCTGCAGGTAACCCTAAATTTCTTTATACTCCTATAACTTCAAATGTTATATAACAACGTGAAGCAGATGTTATATATTCTTGGCTTTGATACTGGCGAAAGGTTGCCAGCACGAGTCGGTTGTGCTACTTTTGTATCAATAAATGCTTACAGTTAGTATTCATACCGGAAACATTTACAATGAAAATAAATAACCGATGTTTCAATTCCCAAAGTTCTGCAAATTTTTCGGATCACAGCCCCAAACTCCAACTTCAGTTAGAGTGCTGCAGGCACTGAGCATTTTCTTAATTGATATTATATGAGATGCTGCTTTAAGAATTTTGTGAAATAAGCAACTGATAATGAATATAATTAACCCGTGTTTTGCTCTCATAAACGTTGAAATTCATGCCAGTGGTAATATCTGAAACCTTCTACCATATGAGTTATAATGCATTCTTGAGACAAAAGTAAAACGTGGCATTTGAAACAATTTGGCCGTAATAAGCAGCGCATGTGGTGGAATATGCACTCAAAACCTGCACGATTCTTCTACTGTTCTTCGAACATTAGTGTTTCTAGCGGTTCAGGTGCGCTAGAGTTTTTCAAACTAAAGACACTAAAATTATAATAGCTGGCAGGTCCAACCGAATTTTTCACCCAAATTTCTACCAGACGTGGTTTGAAGTAAGATTCAGTTAGTGCGTGAATTTCGTCGAAATCGAACAATTTAATCAGAATTTATAGGGCTTAAAGCAGTTATCTTTTTTAGTGATTTTTCAAGATGGCGCTTCTGGCACAGAATCACCCGCATTTCAAAATCACTTCTATCAGACCTGGTCCTATTTAAGACCAATACATTCTGCAAATTTCAATTAATTCTACTTATCGGATCGTGAGTTTCCGTGAACAGAAGTTTTTGATGCTAGGTAAATTGGGCAAGGGTTACGTTATACCATATCTAATTTTATTTTTTGTCTATGTAAACAAAGCACAAGATTTACATATGAGTGTTTTTTTTTGAACAAGCGGC
>OZ022263.1:137983005-138085505 GCA_963978885.1 Nemotelus pantherinus
ACAAAATGTTTTCGTATAAAACATTCGTACCGCACGTAACAGACAAATTGATTGAAATTTGGAGTCAACTTAATGTTGAAATTCTAACCAAACAAAGTGTTGTTAGAAAATTGGGTACATTGATTGACAAGTATCAAATCGAAACTAAACATTCAAATATCGCCTCATTCAGAACGTTCGAGCAATCTACAAAAGAATTATTTTACATCGGCAAATGTCAATGTGACTTGAAAGCAGAATTATGCTCATGTGGATTGATTCCAGATCATTTGAAAGAGTTCATGCGAGATCAAAATAATGACAGAAGATTGACGATACCGGAATTCGTGCTAGAAGTTGAAGAGCCAGCACCAACGTCAACAATAATACCAACAAGCGTTGAACAGAGCCATTCAGCATATGAACCAAGTACTGATATAGATCAGCCAAGTTCAAATCCACAAGATATTCCGCCAATGATACGAGGACCGTATACTCCCAGATACGATGCTTCGAACTTCGCTGCGATGTGTGATCGATTTGGTGTGTCTGATAGAATAGCAGCAGCACTCGCAACATCTCTTATGCAAGACATTGACGTAAAAGATGCACATGGCAATCCTATCATCATGGATAAAAATAAAGTGCGTCGAGAAAAGGCCAAATGCAGAGAAGAACTGCTTCGTAAGCAGTATGATGCATCCAATTTGATAGCATTTTCATTCGACGGCCGAAAAAATGATGCTTTAACAATGGAAAAAATCGATGAGAAGTTGCATGCAAGGATGGTGAAAGAACCACATCTAGTTGTTTTGAAGGAACCAAATTCTCAATTGATAGGCTACACAAAAGTCGAAAATGAAGATGCTGAACACAAATTGATGACATTTAATGCATTCTTCGTCGAAAAAGAAATTGCTCTCGATGCATTAATCGGCATATGCTGTGATGGTGAGCCAACAAATACTGGCGTAAGAAATGGGATTTTGCGTCGATTTGAATTGCATTTGAATAGACCGCTGCATTGGTTTGTGTGCATGCTGCACTTTAACGAGCTGCCATTTCGTCATTTGTTTGACACTTTGGAAAGATCATCGACCACTGGACCACGAACAACAACTGGAACGTTGGGCAAACAAATTGAAACTTGTGAAAATCTTCCGGTATGTATCATTTGTCATTTTTCTCATCGATTTTTTCCATTATTAAATGGTAAAATTTAATTCATCTCATTTCTTTTTTTTCAGCTTGTAGATGAATTCGAGATAATCGTGCTAGAGAACATGCCACCTGATTTAGATCCATTTGAATTATCCACCGATTCAAAGTACTTATACAAAATGGCCAATGCAATTTCGAATGGTGTTGTTCCTGCGGATTTATCTCACAATAAACCAGGACCAATAGCACATTCACGTTGGCTCACCAAGGCGAATAGATTGTTGCGGTTGTATGTGTCAACTGAAAATCTATCAAGGAATTTGAAAATTTTGGCAACATACATAATGAAAGTGTATGTGCCGATGTACTTCAACATCAAGTACTATAATTCGGTGGTCTTCGGTAGTGTATTATTTTACAAATTCATTCGTTGGACACAATATTTGGATACAAACCTACGCGGAGTTGTGAATAATGTCATTAAAAACAATTCATATTACGCACATTCCGAAAATATTTTGTTAGCGATGTTATTTGATGATAAAAAAGAGACACGAAAAATCGCAATCAAGAAAATTTTACACTACCGAAGAAATCTGTACGACCCGGCACATCTTAGAGTTTATCAAAAACCTTTGATAAACTTCAATTGTACAGATTATACGAATATGATTGATTTAAATAGAGATGATGTCTTATTCGAACCACCGTTTACGTATAGCATTCCGTATGATCATTTGGAACAATATTTAGAATGCGATGATCCACCATTGCCTGATCCAAGAATTCCGGTACACATACAAGCAACGGAAAGACATGTTCAATTGCTGGCTAGCGTTTCTAAACGTGTTTTAGAAAAGAGTCGACACAGTGTTATGGCAGTTACATCAGAAAGCCGTGCAAAATACCCCCGACTTGAAAGCAAAAAAGACTTTCAAAAATAAGTTATTTCGCTTTTCTTCCACTAAATTCATTTTTTTTTTTATTTTTTACACATGTTCTTATTTTTTAAGTTGAATTTTTGTTGAAAAAAATAAAATAAAGATCAATTTTACCGAAAAACTTGTAATTTTTCTCGGAAAATAGACGAAAAATAGTTAAAATATGCATGAAACGCCCTCTGGCGGTAGTTATAGGTAAAAATAAAGATCAGAAATGAATTTCTCGACCCCAAAAACCCCCCATATACACATAAAAAAGATAATATAACGATGAATAAAAAAACGAATTTTGAATCAAAATGATGTTATAGGGAAAAAATCTTTTTTTGAAAAGTGGGAGACTCGAAAATCGAGATAGACCTATGGTTCCTTCGGCAAAGTTGCTTAGAATTGTCCATATAATCATAGGGGGCAGGTCTAATCGACACAAAATTTGGCCCGCCCTAATATATATATATATATGTATATATTTATATATATATATATATATATATATATATATATATATATATATATATATATGTATATATATATATATATATATATATATATTTATATATATATATATATATATATATATATATATATATATATATATATATATATATATATATACATATATATATATATATATATATATATATATATATATATAGATGAATATATGTATATATATATATATATATGCATAATTATATATATATATATAATTAGATATACATATATACATATAAATAATTATATATATACATGTATATAGATATATATATATATATATATATATATATATATATATATATATATATATATATATATATATATATATATATATATATGAATATATGTATATATATATATATATGCATAATTATATATATATATATATATATATATATATATATATATATATATATATATACATATAGATATATATATATATATATATATATATATATATATATATATATATATATATATATATATATATATATATATATGTATATATATATATATATATATATATATATATATATATATATATATATATATATATATATATATATATATGTATATATATATATATATATATATATATATATATATATATATATATATATATATATATATATATATATATATATGTATACATACATATATACATATATATATATATATATATATATATATATATATATATATAAATATATATATATATATATATATATATATACATATATATATACATATATATATATATATATATATATATATATATAAATATATATATATATATACATATATATATATATATATATATATATATATATATATATATATATATATATATATATATATATATATATATATATATATATATATATATATATATATATATATATATTGAAATAAAACTCGAGTACTGTTAAGTACCGGGACTATGGTTAAATAAGACGCAGCACGGTTATAAAATACACGTTTATTCAAAGGTTCAAAGAAGACTGAGTAACTGAGTTATGTTAAGTACAATATGAGAGTAGTAGTAGTAATAGTTCAATATAAAATTCAATTTGTTTATACATACAAAGAAAATAAATACAAACAAAGTAGAACATTATGATGAATTTATTTACGTATTTACTGGAATACAAAATTAGCAATTTAATTTTGAACATCTTCCGGCGGCCGGTAATGTGAAGATATTTCTAGTGGGTAGAGAAGCTGGATAGGTCTCTTGAAGCTGGATCCGTTCGACAATCTGACTCGGCACGCTCGTACTTTATTGTCGCGTCCAGGAAATAATTCTTCTATTACAGCTAAGTGCCACAATGTACGCGGTAGCGCTACATCCTGCAATAAAACGACGTCACCGACTACTAAATTTGACGACTTCTTTGGGCTCTGGAGATGTAAACTTCTTAACTGTGGTACATATTCCTTATACCATCGTTTTTTGAAAATCGATATGCTGCGTAATCGCTCCTTCCAGTATTGCCGAAGCTTATTGGCAGAAAGCTCATGTGGCTGATTTTTATCTTCATCGTCATAGTAGGAGCATAGGAGAAAGTGGGCAGGCGTTAACGGGGATAAATCAAATGGATCTTCTGATAAATATGTTAAAGGTCGCGAATTTACAACGCCTTCTACCTCCGTTGTTAAAGTCTGCAGTCACTCCAAGTTCAATGTTGATCGACCTACTGCTGCCTTCAATGCATTTTTGACGACACCTGTCATTCGTTCCCAAAAACCGCCCCACCAAGAAGCACGTTCCACTATGAACTTCCAAGTTATCCCCTTATCACTGAGAAACCCATGAAAACGTTCATTGTTAGTTGCCATGCATAGCTTTTTTATTTCGGCTGCCGCTTTCTTAAATGTAGTTGCGTTGTCAGAATAAATCACCAAAGGTACACCGCGTCTGGCTATGAATCGCCTAATTGCTCTCAGACAACTTTCCGTTGTTAAATCGCAGGTAACTTCCAAATGGATAGCACGTACAGCAGCACAAGTGAACAATAAAATATACACATTTTTTCGATTAGAGTTCTCCACGATATATAAAGGACCAGCAAAATCCAAACCAGTAGTTTCGAATGGTCTTGACAGAGTGATTCTCTCATGACGAATCGGCGCAAAGGGTTGAGATGCCGCTCTACCCTTCAGTACCTTACAAATTAAACATCTCCTCATAATTGACCGCACTAATTGTCGACCTTTTACAACCCAATATTTTTGGCGCAAAATCGTTAAAGTAATAGAAGCACCAGCATGAAATGATTTTTCATGTATGTCCATAACTATTAACCAGGTTACATAAGATGATTTTGGTAATATTATCGGGTGAAGTATTTCTTCCCTCGCTGATAGGAATCGAAGGCGGCTTCCAACGCGTAAAATTCCCATCTTTTCATCCAGAATTGGATTCAACGTTAAAATATTGGAACTTAACGGAACATTTTTCTTTTGACGCAACAATGCAATTTCGCGTTCCCATAATTGGGTTTGCGTGTCTATAAACCAATAATTAGATGCTCTTTGAAGTTCTTCTGCTGATAAGCATCCGATATGAGATGGTCTTTGCTTAAATAGCTCGATTGCTCGATATACATATGCTGTTACCCGCAATAATCGTTTCCAGGAGCTATATTTCCTTGGTTCGATAAACGTTTCCTTCTCTGTGGCTATTAACATTAAACTTAAATCGTCTTCAGTTGAAGCAGATAATAAAGTCATTTCAGTATCAATAGTTATTTTTGGCCAATAACTATCATTTTTTCTTAACCATGAAGGCCCACTTTTCCACAGAAAAGAATCGACAAGCTTCTTTGCCTTTAATCCGCGCGTGACTAAATCGGCCGGATTATCAATTCCAGGACAATATTTCCAACATCTGATATCTGAAATGGATCTTATTTCTTTTACTCGATGCTCAACATAGGGTGGATTTCGGCGTTTTGATCCTAAAATCAAAAAAAGTGCAATTTTCGAATCGGACCACAAAATTTCCTCATCGAATTTCATCCTCCAATTTTTCCGCAGGTATACGAGCAATCGCGCACCAATTAACGCTGCAGTTAGTTCAAGCTTTGGAATAGTTAATTCATTTGAAGTATCAGTTCTGAGAGGTGCGATTCGGTTTTTCAAACAGATAAATTGAGAAGCTATTTGTCCATCTTCCGATATAGTTCGTAAATAGGCCACGGCTCCATAAGCTTGAGGACTGGCATCCACAAAAATGTGTACTTCGTAGCGGATAGTGTTTTCAAAATCACTTAAACATCGTGGAATAGATAATTCGTTCAAGGCATCAGTATCGGATATCCAGGCATTGATAGAATTTTTCATTTCGAGAGGTAATTTGTCAGCCCAATTATATTGCTCGCGCCAAGCATTTTGAAACATTATTTTTAACTTGACAACCCAAGGACCTAATAGTCCTAACGGATCGAATATTTTTGAAATAATTTTAAGTAATTTGCGCTTAGTTAGCATCATTTCCCAAGCTTTTATTTCACTCTTTATATTATCAACATCGACTATCAGCTCGTCCGTAGACACTACCATTGTCCCAAAACCTTTTTGAGTTGCGACTCTGAACTGGATACACCCATTTGAGAACGTACAAATTCACTATTAGCCGACCATTTACGCAGGTTCATACTGGCGCTTTTAAAGATCGCACGAGCATCTCTATAAATTTCAATAGCTTCTAGCTCATTACCGCAACTAATTATTAGGTCATCCATATACAACGAATCTTTAAGTTTCTCAATTACATTTGGATAAATTTCTTTATTGTCTTGCAATACTTGACGAATGGTCGCTCCAAGCAGAAAAGGGCTAGACATAATGCCAAAAGTAACTCGAGTCATTCGATAGGACACAATCGATGGAAGATCACCACTAATAGATGTTTCAACAGAAAACCATAAAAACCGGTGACTATCTCTATCAGCTGGATTCAACAAAATTTGCATAAAAGCTTTCTCGATATCCGCTGTTGAGGCTATTTTCCCGCAACGGAAATTTAATAAAATTTTCAACACATCTGGCAGAAAATTTTCTCCTACTTCCAAACAGTCATTAAGCGATAATTCATTAGGATCACTCGCTGATGCGTCAAACACAATCCTTACTTTAGTTGTTTCTTTGTCTTCGCGGTATACCGCTCGATGTGGCAAATAATATATTCGGTTAAGTACGTTATCGTTAGGAACAGGCTCGTAAAATTCATTACGAAACATTTCTCTCATACAGGCGTCGTATTCCGTTAATTTATTTTCGCGGATTAGCTTTCGAATCAAACTTTTTAATCGAAGTAATGCAACAGCTTTGTTATCATTTAATGAGCCGCAATCACTTTTCCAAGGAAGAGACACAGAATATCGATCGTTGATTTTCTTTACTTCGATTAAGCTATTAGAATCGCTTTTATCAATCGTTGATATACCTATTGCTTCTAAGTCCCAAAATCTTTTGGCATTCTCATTACACACTGAGTGAAGCAACTTGGTTTTGACAGCTCGGAGACTCGTTTAACGCAGGGCCCTGCAATGTCCAACCAAATTTGGTTTCAATAGCTGTTAGCCTGTTTGATAAACGCACAAATTTGCCTGTAATAATTTCCCAGTAAACATCAGCGCCAATAAGTATACTTATGCCATTTTCAATATATAATTATCTTTAATAAAAGATTTCTCTTTTTAAAAATTTGAGTAATGATTTCACTTGCTTGTCACCAATACATTGCAGCGAAGATGAACACGCCGTAACAACAGAAATCGAATCACTTTCATCTTTTTTATTGCTACAACACTCTTCAACTCTCTCATCTAGGTTATCGTAATAGCGATGAAATTCAACTCTTAAATCGTTCGGCAAGCAACGTAAGAGAACACCATTTAACATGACGAAATAACTAGATGTTGGTATACCGAGGGTTTCTAACGAGCGTGTGGCTGTTATCACTGTATTGTAGAGTTTCCTAAGCCCAGATATATCAGATTTGTAGGCAATGGAACGAACAGCCAGCAGTTCCTGCATTGTATTATCAACTATTTTTCCTGTATCGACATATTCTTCTTTAAGCAGCAATATAGCGCTCTCATAGCATGCTTCCGACGGAGTGAAGCCCGATATTGTATCAGCCGCTCTACCACATAGAGCTGATTCCAAATAATTGAACTTATCAATTACTGAGAGCAGGTTATTCTCATGAACCATCGTTCTGAATTGCTCCCAGAACGGAAGCCAGTCTTTATAGTCTCCTGAGAATTTTTTCAGCTGTAATTTTTGCAAGTTCGTAGCGTTATTAAATTGTTTCGATATCGATGCAACAGGTTTAGCTGCAGCGTTTTCAGCTGATCCCGTAGTTTTTCTTGGATTCTATTCACCTTTTTTAAGCATATTTCGACACGCGTCATGGTAGAAATAGCTTTATCAGAATATTCTGCTGCTGTTTTTGCTTCGTTATCACAATCTTCCGATTTGATGGTGTTTCGTAACTCCTGATTGGCTTTTTCTAAATTTTCATGCGCTGCCTTTAAACGTTCTAGATATACAATAAAGTCTTCCTGGATCGTTTCTAACTTCTCTAAGTCATCATTAGGTATTTCCAGGTATTGAAGGTAATCTATAATGTTTTTCGTTAATTTGGTCACTTGGCCACGAAATGCAGCTCGAGATGCGGCGTCCATGACGATCGTTAATCCAACGTCTTCTTTCTTGATTCAACCGTAGTGTTTACTTACGTTTATCGTTCACACCATATATTGCCGGGAGTTTATCGTTCACACCGTATATTCCCGGGTTCCGGCACCATGAAATAAAACTCGAATACTATTAAGTACCGGGACTATGGTTAAATAAGACGCAGCACGGTTATAAAATACACGTTTATTCAAAGGTTCAAAGAAGACTGAGTAACTGAGTTATGTTAAGTACAATATGAGAGTAGTAGTAGTAATAGTTCAATATAAAATTCAGAGTAGTTTATACATACAAAGAAAATAAATACAAACAAAGTAGAACATTATGATGAATTCATTTACGTATTTACTGGAATACAAAATTAGCAATTTAATTTTGAACATATATATATATATATATATATATATATATATATATATATATATATATATATATATATATATATATATATATATATATATATATATGTATATATATATATATATATATATATATATATATATATATATATATATATATATATATGTATATATATATATATATATATATATATATATATATATTTATATATATATATATATATATATATATATATATATATATATATATATATATATATATATATAGATATATATATATATATATATATATATATATATATATATATATATATATATATATATATATTATATACATTACACATATTACACATATTACACATATACACATTACACATACACACATATGCAAATATACATATAATATATATACATATAAATATATATATATATATATATATATATATATATATATATATATATATATATATATATATATATATATATGGTATATATATATATATATGTATATATATATATATATATATATATATATATATATATATATATATATATATATATATATATATATATATATATATGTATATATATATATATATATATATATATATATATATATATATATATATATATATGTATATATATATATATATATACATATATATATATATATATATATATATATATATATATATATATATATATATATATATATATATATATATATATATATATATATATATGTGTGTGTGTGTGTGTGTGTGTGTGTTTGTTGTATAGTATTAATTTGACAGGAGTCCGATTTTTTTTTATCGGGCTATTCGGAGTATTTTATCAGGCTGCTTCTTATGAATTGCTTTCGAAGAGCGTATTTGTATTTTTTTGCAATATTTTTTGTGCAGTTAAAACATGTCCAAATAATACCTGCACATAAAACAATTGTTTATATTATTATAATTCTTTACATTGCTAACTAGTGTTCTACCCATATCTAAATTGCTTCTCGAAATTTTCAAACAAATTTAATTTACAAATCATATGCCCCTATGCATCATCTTCTTACTTACGCCATTGACCTTCGACAGTCCTCGCACCATCTTGAAAAAGTAAAATCGGGCTGCTGTCAAAGTGTCGCGTTCAAAGACGCTAACTCGCGGAGTCAATCGGGATATCGGCAATAATTTCTATTCAGCGTATTATTTATAATTGGAAGTTGTCGGATTTCGTTCAGAACCTTACAACAAGTGCTATAGTGGAAAGTTTCTTGTGAATTAACATTTCAAAAGTGAGATAGTGCTATTTGTTTGAGCGATGTCTCGCTGCTCAGTTGTCTTTGCCTTTTTGTTAATAACTTTAGTCTATATCGCTTCTATTTCCAATACTCTGGTGCTTATGCATACTTTTTCCAGTCACGTAGCATAGCTCGTTTTGTAAAAAGCCTCTTTTCATTAGTTGTTTCACATCGATTTCTATTGCGTGTCGCTAGATTGTTTACATTTGCCTTACGTGGCTAGCAAAATTTGACAGCAGCCGGATTTTGTGCTCCCATGTAGTGATAGAGTGAAAGGCAAGGGGGAAGGCACAAACTCGCGACACACACCTACAGGCGTTTACAGTGTTTCTGCTAATCTTAATATCTTTATACTCTAAGATAAGACCAGAATATGACACAATAAAGTCAGTTTGGTTCGGGATGCCAAATCGCTCGGAAACCAATCAGACTAATTCAAAATTAAAGAAACTAGTTTTATTTTGAAAGGTCACTAATGCATCGTGATCTTGCTAAAGAGGCGGTTAAATTCGCCATGCAAGTATTACATGCATAATGACTAGTTAGGGAAATAACTATATTTTTATAATATTACACTTTGATACAGTTAATCATATCACTTTGCTAGAAAATCTAAGCGAACTTGGAAAAAGAGGCTTGGCACTGGCGTAAATTGGTAGTTTCCTAAAAGACCGAAAAATCCTGGTTAGGTTTAATGATGAAATAAGTAAACAACGAGTAGTTAACATTGGTGTTCCTCAAGGGTCAATACTAGGGCCAACTTTATTTTGACTCTATATATATAATTTACTTTAATAACTCTTTAATTTAATAACTCTATATTTATAAAAATATAATATTATTTATGCTGATGAACTTCTGGAGCGACAAATAAATAATGATTTACTTGTCTATGGGTCCTGGCTTTTGGGAAACAGGCTTACAATCAATACCTGTAAAACTAGTTACATGGTATTCAAGCAGATTAATAAGAGTGAGATCTGCCTTAGCATCAGAATACATGGAGAGGAGATACAAAGAGCGGCTGGATCTAAATACTTAGGACTAATTATTGATGATAGATTATCTTGGTCCCCTCACACAATGTCTCCTAGAAGTACGGGCCGTCAGGCTACGTAATCGTTTTCGCTGTAACGTCATGGCGATAGGCAATTTTGACATTTCCACGTGGCAGTGCCGACACACACCGAGATTTCACTTCCGGTTTTTTTAGCTAAAATACGAATAAAACGTTAGTTTTTTGTGCGTGGATGCGTTGTAATAAAAATATTTAGTCATAACTTTCATTTCGTATCGACCTATTGTATCACGATAGTAAATCGACACGGAACCTCACATAACCTAACAACAACTGATAAACATTTCGTAGCGAATTTTTCCAATTATGCCGCACGCACCGCATTAATTTGTGTTTCAGCTGTTAACTAGCACTGTTCCGCATATACCACTTTGTTTTCATTTCACTCGCTTTAACACAACCCGTACAATTAACATTTTCCTGCGGACGTCCCATAAGACTACGTGTGTTTTTCGCGACATTTTGGCCTATTGCTGTGACGTCATCATTCTGCATTACGGCCCGTACTTCTAGAAGGCATTGCCTCAAATAAGTAATGTGAAATCTAAGTTGGTTTTCTGGGTTAGGCTGTTCAGAATGAAATGTTACTTGGATTTAGAGCTAAAAATATATGATCTACAACTCTTTTGTGCTGCCTAAGATTACCTATGGTATTTTGAACTGGAGTCAAACATCAGAGATGAATATTGACTCAATTCATAGAATACTCAATAAGATAGTTAAGGTAGTACATGGACTTGATAGACTGACTCCAAGTGATATACTATACAGACAAACGGATAAATTCAATGCAAGGGATATTATATTTATGGAAAAAGCTAAGATGATATATAAAATACTCAATAACAATATAAAATCTTCGATATGTCCAATAAGACACTATGATTATCACAGCAATCATACAAGATTTAAAGATAATCTCAAGATTGATATCACTAGAACGAATAGAAAACATAAAGATCCTATTAGATTAGCTATGGAAATCTTTAACAATTTACCTAGGTTAAATAAGGTTTAACTGGCTGGCACATGCCCACACATAGACCCATTTGGTCCATAGCGACACCAGATAAATGGACCCGGAGAAGGAAAGTTCAGTCCAAACGGCCATCGAAGGCCCCGGACTTTTTTGCTAGCTGAAGTATGTCCTTCAGCCTCTGCTCCGCTACATGTGATAGATCCTACAGCCAGGGCTCACCGAAGCAGCGTTGCCTGGTTTTACCCAGTGCCGGGCAGTGGCACAGAAGGTGTTGGATTATTTTAGAGACTCCCGGCTCTTGACACTTCCTACAGGTGTCGCTAGTTTGGAGCCCCATTTTCATGGCATGAGCTGCTACAAGACAGTGGCCAGTTATGACACCGACCAGCCGCTTGCAGTCAGTCCGCGTTAAATCGAGCAGGAACTAAGTCGCTGCGTGATTGTATGACCCCCACATGATTTTGGTTTCCTTGCAGGTCTGAGTTGCACGCCATCTGCACATCGCACCTTGCATCATATTGGAGTCGATAGAGTATTTGATCGTCTGGATTGGAGTTAAAATGTCAACCGATCCTGACAGGGAAGGCTAGTTTCGTACTTGGCTAGCGCATCCGCCCTTTCGTTTCCTTCAATGCCCTTGTGACCAGGAACCCAGAAAATTCGGACTCTACTGTGGTTGCCCAGTCTATTCAGGGCCTGAATACAGTCCAGTACACACTTCGATTTGTATGTGTAAGACATCAGAGCTTTGACCGCTGTTTGACTGTCTGTAAAGATGTTGATTTCCTCACTTGCGGTGTCTCTGGCGTGTGCTAGGTCTGCGGCTTTACGTATCGCAAAAACCTCCACCTGAAAAATACTACAATGATAAGGAAGCCTGAAGGCTGCTTTAATAGTTGCATCTGCAGAACCCACTCTGCCAGCCGTTTTAGAGCCGTCAGCTTAGATGCTAAGAGCTGCTGCACCCCTTTGCTGATTACACTCCTGCCCATCCCCCACAGTCGCTTGATATCCCCGCACGAAGCACAGAGTGGGGACTAAGTAGTCGGTGCTACCTGCGTACCCCCGCTCAATACTGCTGTGACCGAAGGATCGTGACTCCAAGTGCCCCGATTCCCTAAGCCTGACAGCAGCTTTAGCGGCAGTGCCCCTAACGAAGAGGTCAAGCGGAGGAAGATGAAGCAGGACGTTCAGTGCAGACGAAGGAGTCGAGGTTAAGGCACCTGTGGTAAAGAGAGCCGCCAACCGCTGGACTCTGTTCGTCATGCTGGCAAAGTTAGTCTTATTTACAGCTGGCCAAAAGACCAAGCATCCGTAAGCCAGGATAGGTCTGGCTATTGCCATATAGATCCAATGCGTTAAAGCAGGGCTCAGATCCCACGTTTTACCCAGTACTCTCTTGCTGGCGTAAATCGCATTGCTAGCCCGCTTAACTCTCTCCTCTAAATTCACCTTCCAGGTGAGCTTGCTGTCCAGAATAAGACCCAAGTACTTAGTTTGTGACTTGAGCTCTAACCCGGCGCCGCTCAACCTGATTGGGGCTAATTCAGGGATTTTGTACTTCCCAGTGAGAAGTACAAGATCAGTTTTATTGGAGTTGATGCCGAGGCCCACGGTGTTTGCCCATTCCGCAACCAGTCTCAGAGCATACTCGATGAGCTGGCCGAGGGAGTGCGAAATCCTGCCCGAGACTAATATAGCAATGTCATCGGCGTAGGCCACAACCGTAAGTCCTTTGCGTTCCAACTTGTCCAAAATTGTATTTATAACTAGGTTCCACAAGAGAGGGGATAGCACTCCTCCCTGCGGTTTGCCTCTATAGACCTGCCTGGTGATTTGTAACTCCGCCCACTCAGCCGTTATGTGCCTTTGTTTAAGCATATTGCTTATCCAGCTGCGAACAGCGGGGGGGTGTTGGTTGCGTGGAGGCTCTCCATAATGGCTGTTGTGTGCACATTATTGAAAGCACCCTCAATGTCTAGAAAAGCTCCCAGAGCGTATTCTTTATAGTTGAGTGCCTTTTCTATTTCAAGGACTACCCTATGAAGTTTGAGATCCAAGTCTTTGTTTGATGTAGAGATCTAGTAATCTTTCGAAAACTTTAAGGAGGAAGGAAGTCAGGCTAATTGGCCTGTGGTCCTTGGGGTAAGCGTGATTGACTTTACCTGCCTTGGGTATAATTACAACTTTAGCGTTGCTCCAGGCTGCAGGCACATGGCTTAGTGCTAGACAGCCTTTGAAAATTTGTATGAGCCAAGGAACGGTGAGCGTACCTGATTTTTGGAGCATGGCCGGTAGGACCCCATCCGGACCTGGGGACTTGAAGGGCTTGAAGGTGCCAAATGCCCAGACAAACCTTGGCTTGGTGACAACTTCGTCAATGCCTTTTATGTCATGTAGAACGGACGCCTGTTGACCAGTGAAGGGGGGGGGGATTCATCCAAACAGCCCAGGAAGTGAGTATCTACGAGGACCCTCAGCGTTTCTGAGCTATTGCTTGTCCACTCCCCATCCCGCTTACATACCAGGCTAGGCGTGACAGGGCGTTTAGCCAGCAGATTTCGAAGTCTCGCCGTTTCCAATGTGGTCTCGATCCTACCGCACAGCTCTTTCCAAGAGTTCCATTTGGCTTTCCTAGTTTCTGATTTATAAAGCTTAAGAACGTCCTTGTATTCGCCCCAGCATTCCCTGCAGTCAGCTGCTTTGGCTAACTTGAACAGTTTACGAACCTGCCGTCTGCGACAACCCAGGTCCTTGTTCCACCAGGGTGGCTTGGGTTTGCGCCTCGGGCGGACTTGGGGGACAGGACAGTACAAAAGCTTTAACGAGTTTACCCGTGAGTACGTTAACCGCGGCCTCCAAGTCAGCTGCACTGCCAATCCTCGGAGGAGGGCCTAAGCCATTAGTCACCTCCCGTTCGAAGCTTAGCCAGTTAGTATTCCTGGGATTGCGAAACGGTCGGTAATTGCAAGGTACATTGAATTTTAAAGAGTAACTGATGTAGCAATGATGGGCCTTCAAGGACCCTCCAATTCTCTATTAACTGTTCGTTTGAGTCATTGTGCACAGTTATATATAGCACGTTTTCACTACGAGGTCCCCTATAGGTAGGGACATTTCCTCGGTTTGCTGCGACTAGATTATGGTTGATTATAAAACTGAGTAGAGACTCACCTCCATCGTTAATATCCTTGCTGCCTCATACTGAGTGGTGCGCGTTCGCATCCGCCCCGACGAGCAGCAATTCATTCCTCTTCAGTGCCTCCGCGGTGAGTTTAACGACCTCCTCCGGCGGTGCAGCTCTGTCGTGAGCCATGTAGGTGGATACAAGGAGTGTATGCCCCTCCTCACCCCCGTCGCATGCTACCACCGTCATATCGTCCGTGCTGAAATTAGATAGAAGATAAGCATGAAAATTCTTCCTCACCAACACAACCGTTCTTGTTCTTGCTACTGTGGTGGGGAAGAAAAGATTGAAAAGCTTTGACCCCAGTCCAGCAACCTGGCCCTCTGCAGAGATCCAAGGTTCCTGGACCAGCACCACGTCAAACTTACCTTCTTCGAGCGTTAGCAGTAACTCGGCCGAGGTCAGCTTACTGCGGTGCAGGTTGATTTGCAGTAGTTTGAGTGCTGGCCGTGACATCCTCCTAAGCCTGCGCCTCGTCCGTTTGGGGATCGGCCGTTGTGTCCTGCAGGTCCACCGTGCCAAGGTCCCTTTCGATCTCGCCGACCTCCAGGGTATTGATGTTTCCATTCTTCGGGTGGCGTTTCTTCAGGCGCAGATAGACACTACCTACGCCCCAAACCATTTTACCAAAACGTGGATAGAGCAGGTCGTCAGTCTTCTTAATAATTTGGAGAATGTAGACCTGCCCCCGTCTTGTTCTGTCGGTTTTCTTACATCCAGGATCTTCCAATCTTGAGTTCGAACATCCGGATTCTGCCTTTGCAGTAGCTTCAGGGCCACCTCTGGTTCCACTACCCGCGGTATTGTTACCTTCGCTCTAGGTAGTGTTGGGATGTTCCCTCTGTCCACGATCTCAAGTCGAGCTCCTTCCCATAGACCTGGTAGCTCCGGGACTACAGCCGTGCACCAGCGCAACGTGAGCTCGTCATTGCCCTTAATAATTTTTGCACCTCTGAACCAGCCTGCCCCGTCAAACGAAGGCATAGCCAGCTCAGGATGCTTCTCCATCCGGTCAATCATCGCGTTGAGCAGGCCTGACTCTACGGTTTTCCACTTCTCAAGCGACAACTGACCCAAGGGATTGCTGGGGTCGATAAGAGCCACGATGAGGTGCTGTTTTGCCACATCGCTGGCCTTCATTGCCTTTTCGGCTTGGAGTTGGAGGGTGTTTGGTCCCCTTGCCGACTGGACACGTTTTTTTGGCCTATTGGACGCCGGTTTTTCGTCCTCGGTCGACCTTTGCCTTTTGTCTGCTAGCATTTTAGACAGACTCTGCTCCACTATGTTATGGAAAGCAGAGCCCTTGAGCACTAGCTTTTCTTTCCCAGCGAAGTGCTCCCGGCCTTTTTCCACCATCGGACAGTGATCTATTCCGCGAAAAAAGTGAACTTTATTCATGAGAACCACTAGATGTGTAAAATTGAGTGTTTCTTGGGTTTTCATACATGGGAAATCTGTTTTTGGGGTTGTGTTGGCTCCAACTTTCAACAAAAAGTTTCCAAAAGTTTCCGCTGTCTAAATCCGCCTATCGTGCCTCAATGTTGAGGAAAATATCATTTTTAGAATGTTTTCCTAACGCAATTTTTATTAATATTGTGACGTAATAGCCAAATTTTGGATCACGTTCGTGACAGCAGGCAAAAATGCTGTGGAAATGATTATTCAAATTCGTTTGACACAAATGAAGTCGGACAGTATTATTAATTTGATTTGCACCCCTACCCATAAAGTTTCATCGAAACAAATGTAATTATTTTGAATAATTAAATCATGACCCATTCGCCGCGGCCATTTTTTGAGGCAGCAGAGCAAGCCGAAATGAACAAAACAAATCGAAAAGAAACTTAATTTTGCAATAGCCGTTTTTTTTTACTTGTGCAAAATTACATGAGATACCAAATGAAAGAGTTGAATATAAGAGTGGATGAAATAGAACAGACAAGGCCGAATACCAAAACTATCGCAGGCAACTCCTCTTTATTTCCTTCTTTATAAGCCGTTCACACTACACTCTAAATCAAGTAGATTTGGACGCTGTCAAAGTTAATCAGGTAAGCGTTCACACTACCCGACGTGATTTAGAATGACGAGATTTAGAGAGAGAAATGTCATTCGAATTTCAGTGTACAATTTTTTTTGCGTGAAAGTTGTTGAAAATGGTGCAGAAACATGCAAAAGCATTATCTATTCATTTTGTACAACTCAAATTTTCCGTTTTTGTTCAGTTTTCTTTATTTTAGACCGAAATTCGAATGACATTTCCTTCAAATCCACCGTGCCTCTCACGGATGGAATTCAGCGCGCTCTGAGAACAATTCAGCCGAGAAAAATTCACAATAGTACCTGATTTGTACTTGATTAACTCTAAATCTACTTGATTAACTCGGTCGGAAGCCGAAAAAAATGTATGGGTCATCAGGTAGATTTAAGTTGATCTAGCTCCAAAGCGATCAGCTGATCGAAATCGCCTGATTTAGAGTCTAGTGTAAACGGGCTAATATGTAATATTTTTCTATGTCATACGATTTTATGAGTTTTGTGTAGTCTTTAAGTCTTTTACACGCGGACTTTTCTGTCTCAAATTGACCAGAAAGGTTTTAACAAAAACTCAGTCTTTCTTTTTACTTTATTGTATATCTTTTGCTTTCTAAATGATATAAATTAAAAATTTGACCTGACACATAAGTGCAAATAGACTTAAATACTATTTTTTGTAGGTGAGTGTTTTCCAAAGTTGTTCCCAGCTGTTGCTGAAATGACAGTCATAAAACAGCGACAGTGATCATAAAACCCCCTATCCGACTTTTTACTAATGTTCGAAGAACAATAAAATTAAACTCGTTTCGCTGAAAATTCATATTTCTTTATATATATATATATATATATATATATATATATATATATATATATATATATATATATCTATATATATATATATATATATATATATATATATATATATATATATATATATATATATATATATATCTATATATATATATATCTATCTATATATATATATATATATATATATATATATATATATATATATATATATATATATATATATATATATATATATATCTATATATATCTATCTATATATATATATATATATATATATATATATATATATATATATATATATATATATATATATATATATATATATACATATATATAAATCATCAAAATGATTAAAGGAGATAATCTCTGGAGTGGCCGATCCGATTGAGCTGAAATTTTCTGAGAACGTAGATGTATATAGTAGGTAGGTCCATAACTTTCTCAAATTCAGATATCTTAAACTATATTTCCAAGCAGTGTAAATTTTTGTTAAAGAAAAGTATTGGGAATGAAAACTAATTATGTTTTTAGCATGTCTATGATAAAGCATTGGAAATTTTGAGCCGTGTGTGGGTGCAGGGTGCCTAAAAGTTGGCAAAGAATTTAATTCAAATTTTGATTTGTCATTACTTGTAAGAAAAACAATGGATCATCGTGAAAATTACAGAGCGTATTGATGTTGACTAAAATTTGGCACTTATAGATTTTTAGCATAAAGGCACATATAGATTTTTAGCAAACCCTGTAGCTGTGGCAGGCTGGTGAAAAAAATCCTTCAAATCATTGATCTTCCTGAAAAATTTTTGATTTGTGACACAAATTTCAAATCTTTGATAAATTTTATCTTTTGTCCTTCATCTCAAGATAAAATTTTCAAAATTCCCATTTGCACAAGAACGACAACCCATTACCAATTTACCTCTATTTTCAGCAATCGAAAGTTCTGTTCACGAGAACTGACGACCGGACAATCCGATCATAATGAAATTCACAGAACATGGTGGTATTAGCTAGGACCAGGTTTGATAGAAGTGATTTTGAAATGCGGGCAACCCTGTGGCAGTGGTACCATCTTGAAAAATAACTGAGAAAAAAACTGGTTTTGGGCCTATAACTTCTGATTCAGCTATCAGATTTTGACAAGATTCATACAGTGCTTGGATCTGACTTTAAGTAGCATTTGATGAAAGTAGCTTTGGTGATTTTTGTCTCCTAAATTTTGCAAAATTGCTCAGCAAATTAAAGCTTTTTTCCCTATAACTTCCGGTCCAGTGTAGAAATCACAACGAAGTTCACGCAGTAAACGAAATCAAATATGAACCAAATGTTGTAGAAGATTCGTACAAAAATCATGAAAGGGCTGCCAGCTATGACGATTTTTGTAATTTTGTGGAATTTCTTTACTGAGCGATTTTGTCATTGGATTTGCAAATGGAAATGATCCTGCATTGAAAATTAACAACAAATATTAACGAAATTTGAAAAGTTTTGAGGGTGGTCACCCTTAAATTCTTCTCACCCGTATAACTTCCAGCGCAGTGATTCAATCGAAACGAAATTTACTGGTTGGGTTTAACTTAACGTGAAGCAGATTTGGTAAGTGTTTTGTTTTGCTGCTGACACATGCTAACCAGCATTAGCCATTTCCATAAATATTGTACCAACAGATGATTCAAATTACGTTCTCATATGCAAAGCATTTGCAATATAAATAAGGAATACATTTTTAAATTTTCCGAGTTTTGAACATTTTTCGGATGGCAGCCTCAAACAACGTTTAACCGCTGAAACTTTCAATGAAATCCTGCGATGAGAACGAAATTCAAAGGATAATTTGATTTGAGTATGAGCTTGTTATGGTAAACTTATTGCTTGTCCACTCCCCATCCAGCTTACATACCAGGCTAGGCGTGACAGGGCGTTTAGCCAGCAGATTTCGAAGTCTCGCCGTTTCCAATGTGGTCTCGATCCTACCGCACAGCTCTTTCCAAGAGTTCCATTTGGCTTTCCTTGTTTCTGATTTATAAAGCTTAGGAACGTCCTTGTATTCACCCCAGCATTCCCTGCAGTCAGCTGCTTTGGCTAACTTGAACAGTTTATGAACCTGCCGTCTGCGACAACCCAGGTCCTTGTTCCACCAGGATGGCTTGGGTTTGCGCCTCGGGCGGACTTGGGGACAGGACCGTACAAAAGCTTTAACGAGTTTACCCGTGAGTACGTTAACCGCGGCCTCCAAGTCAGCTGCACTGCCAATCCTCGGAGGAGGGCCTAAGCCATTAGTCACCTCCCGTTCGAAGCTTAGCCAGTTAGTATTCCTGGGATTGCGAAACGGTCGGTAATTGCAAGGTACATTGAATTTTAAAGAGTAACTGATGTAGCAATGATGGGCCTTCAAGGACCCTCCAATTCTCTATTAACTGTTCGTTTGAGTCATTGTGCACAGTTATATATAGCACGTTTTCACTACGAGGTCCCCTATAGGTAGGGACATTTCCTCGGTTTGCTACGACAAGATTATGGTTGATTATAAAACTAGGTGGAGACTCACCTCCATCGTAAATATCCTTGCCGCCTCATACTGAGTGGTGCGCGTTCGCATCCGCCCCCACGAGCAGCAATTCATTCCTCTTCAGTGCCTCCGCGGTGAGTGTAACGACCTCCTCCGGCGGTGCAGCTCTGTCGTGAGCCATGTAGGTGGATACAAGGAGTGTATGCCAGTAGGTATAGGGCCGGTTGAGCCAGACAGTCGTGACGTCACAGCCGCCACAAACCGGTTTCGAGACAAGGGTAATAATTCACGTTATGATCCTGCATACACGCCAATGCATAAAACCACAGACGCAAGTTACAGACACCAGTAATTGACCTTGTACGATGTCATTTACCTGTTATCACACACACACACAAAAGATTTTTGCCTAGACCGGGTAGCGGTTAAAGTCCAATGGCCTGAATAAGTGTAACTCTGTATGATTATTAAAAATTTGGTCATTTTGCGTAATTCGAAATTTCATTAAAAAGCCCAGAAGCCCCTGAAACTTGCCATATTTAGAAATATTTTACAAGTCGCCGAACAAGCACAGTAAAGTTTATAAATTTGCACTACCAGGCAATCAGATATCGAAAACACAAAATCTTGCTTAAGATCTTATGCAGCTAGAACAGCGTGCATCGTTGTTTTCATATCTTCGGTTGCTGTGCATGTTTAGAATGAAACCAAAACAGATTGGACAAAAGTAATACAAAAAAAACTTGTTGCTACAAGCAAGATGCAATCTTTGAATGAATAGCAAGAAGGTATTATAAAGTTATAGGTTTTCTTGATGTATTCGATCGAGATCGGCGATTTTTAACCCTAGACTCATATATATCCATTGGAGTTACACTATTCATTCATTCGTCTCTCAGCCGAACATATTATGTTGATGATTTTTATTTTAAAGAACACAAATAGCAATGAAACACACTTAAAATCTTTCAATATGGTTATTAATCATGAATTTTCTGCAATGAAAATAAACACAATGGTTATTGTCAGCAATCGACACATAATAAATCGTGTTGATCCATACACATGAATTATATATATATGTATGTGTTTTGCGTGGTCTCTGGCCACTCTGACTGCCATGGGGCTAATGATAAAATAAAATATGTACATAATACTATTGTTGTCTTCCTTTTAGTATCAAATGTACCTGAAATCATCCAAAAATTTACTGTACCATTCTAGGGTTAAACACGTTGTATGTTTTCAGTCTGTGACGATCGATCAGGTGGTTGATTAGCACATGTATTTCTGTTAGTAAGCAAACCAGCTCACGATGATTCAACAGAACGGCCGTGAAATGGCAACAATATATGCATGAATCTTTTTTATTTCATTTAAGCTACGTAAGCTGATTGCCGCGAATGCATATGCAATTTTTACTAATGTTCGAAGAAGAACATTAGTATTAAAATCACTTTGGCCAAAAATTCATATTTCTATATATATATATATATATATATATATATATATATATATATATATATATATATATATATATATATATATATATATATATATATATATATATATATATATATATATATATATATATATATATATATATATATATATATATATATATATATATATATATATATATATATATATATATATATCATCAAAAAATTTCAGTGAAAAAATCTCAGGAACGCGCCATCCGATTGAGCTGAAATTTTCAGGACACATTGGTGTATATGCAGAATAGTGCCAGGTCTCACAAAAAATTAATAATCTTTAACCCTTTGGCGCCGGCGGCCATTTTAGTGATTTTTTTAATATACCTATTATTCCGTACACAAATAATTTTTGCAACAATAAAGTTGACGACATAAATTTCGAACAAGTTTTACATGTGAATCGGATAACGTTTTGGAATTTTTTAACCCCATGTGTGCGCTGGGTGCCTAAAAACAGAACGGGAAAATTTGAAAATTTTTAAATTGCGATAACTTTTGACAAAGCTATTCAATCATTACGAAATTTTCAGGACATGTTTGTCTTATTTAGTTGTAGATAAATGTGCGTGCTGGGAACCCTGTAGCTAGGGGAGGCACTGAAAGTGAAAACCTCCAAATCATCGTCTCTCTTGAAAAAATGTCGTTTTTTCAAAAAAAAAGCCACTCATATGTAAATTTTGTGCTTTGTTTACATAACCAAAGAAAAAAATTTGATATGGTATAACGGGCACGCCTGGTAACCCTTGCCCAAGTTACCTATATTTTTAGCATCAAAAACTTCTGTTCACGGAAACTCACGATATGATGAACAGAATTTATTGAAATTTGCAGAATGTATTGATTTTAAATAGGACCAGGTCTGATAGAAGTGATTTTGAAATGCGGGTGATTCTGTGCCAGTGGTGCCATCTTGAAAAATCACTAAAAAAGATAACTGCTTTTAGCCCTATAAGTTCTGATTGAATCATTCGATTTTGACGAAATTGCACCGTAGCTGCACCTTAATTTAAACCACGTTTGGTAGAAATTTGGTTGAAAAATTCGGTTGGAGCTGCCAGCTATGATAATTTTGGTGTCTTAAATTTGAAAAAATAAAAATTTGGAAGTGAAAACATTCAAACCATCGAATATCCTAAAAAATGTCCGTTTCTACAATAAAACCAATCTGTATACAAATCATATGCTCAATCTACACAGTCAAAGTAAAACTTTGGAAATTTCATGTCGGACAAGAACGGTAATCCTTTCACAGTTAACCTATATTTTTAGCTTCAACAACTTCTGTTCACGGGAACTCACGAATCAATAATCAGATAGAATTGAAATTTACAGAATGCATTGGACTTAAGTAGGGCCAGGTCTGATAGAAGCGATTTTGAATTGTAGGCAACTCTGTTCCAGTGGTGCCATATTGAAAAATTACAAAGAAAAAAAATGCTTTTTGCCCTATGAAATGTTAATAAGTTACCAGATTTTCATGAAATTGACACAGTAGCTGCACCCTACTCTAAACTCTGTTTGATAGAAATTTGGTTGAAAAATTCGATTGGTGCTGCCAGCTATGGTAATTTTTGTGTCTTTGGTTTTGAAAATTCGCTCAGGAAAATAAAACTTTTTGCCTTATAGCTTCCAGTGCAGTCATGAAATCAATACGAATTTCATACAATTACTGGAACCTATTATAAACATTATTCAAGCCAAATTTGGCTGGCAAATAGCTGGCAACCCTATCATGGCAAAGCCATGATAGGGTTGCCAGCTATTGTTTGTTTTTCTGTTTGTTTGCAATATCTTTATTAAGCGGTTTTATCGTAGAATTTTCAATTGGTTATGATATGTAGTGACAATAAACAGCAAATATTAAGCTTTCGATTATTTGAAAAAACTCGCTGCAGGTAACCCTAAATTTCTTTATACTCCTATAACTTCAAATGTTATATAACAACGTGAAGCAGATGTTATATATTCTTGGCTTTGATACTGGCGAAAGGTTGCCAGCACGAGTCGGTTGTGCTACTTTTGTATCAATAAATGCTTACAGTTAGTATTCATACCGGAAACATTAACAATGAAAATAAATAACCGATGTTTCAATTCCCAAAGTTCTGCAAATTTTTCGGATCGCAGCCCCAAACTCCAACTTCAGTTAGAGTGCTGCAGGCACTGAGCATTTTCTTAATTGATATTATATGAGATGCTGCTTTAAAAATTTTGTGATATAAGCAACTGATAACGAATATAATTAACCCGTGTTTTGCTCTCATAAACGTTGAAATTCATGCCAGGGGTAATATCTGAAACCTTCTACCATATGAGCTATAATGCATTTTTGAGACAAAAGTATAACGTGGCATTTGAAACAATGTGGCCGTAATAAGCAGCGCATGTGGTGGAATATGCACTCAAAACCTGCACGATTCTTCTACTGTTCTTCGAACATTAGTGTTTCTAGCGGTTCAGGTGCGCTAGAGTTTTTTTGTACTTGCATATTCGATGAGGAGGCACAGTTTCATTCATTCATCTGTGAGAACTAGTTTTTTTGGTAGTCTGATATTCGGTGAACGTAAGTCACATTTTACTACGTCCAAAATACAAATCGTAACTATATTACGCATGATTCTTCAATTCAAACATACGCTGTTTGTATATAAATTTTAATTGTATATAATAAATCGTTCGAAAAAAGAGGAGAATAATTTATTTTTAAAATAAATTAAGACAGATATAGAAATTGCATTGAAGGTGCATATGGTTCCATTTAAAAAAATTCTAATTATGTACATCAACTCATGACTTAATTAAACAGTAGTTGAATTCAAGTCTATCTTTTAACTTTCAAAATCTTTTATGTTTAAAATGAAACAAACCAATAACTGTTTAAGATAAATTGTTATTTATTATTTGGAATCGAAATATATTATTTAAGTTAAGGGTTTCTTATGAAAATGAAATTAAAAAAAACATTTTAAATTATTTTTAATTTTATTTCGAAGAACATAATATTATTTTTACATTTACAAAAGCGTGCAAAACATTCAGTTAACATTTTTTATAAATTAAGCACTTATATAATTATTGTTAAAATTATTTTGTGTTTTTTCTTGTAAGCTTATTTTATAAACAACGTCTTTTGAATCCATAGGGTACTGAACTACAATCCTCTAAAAATCTGCGTTTTTCGCTTTTGGGTTTATATTTCTTAATTTCGGGGGTTGTAACAACCTCATGATCGGCAGTTCGGCGTATATTTTGAGAAAGTATGGAGATGCTATCTCTTTCGATAGGGTTCAAAATCATGTTTTTCATTGTTTCGAAATTTTTGTTTTTTTTAGGCTTCATAAGTTAAACGGATGCCTTTCACTTTGCATTCAGTTTTAATAGAGTTATCCGTCGTTCTAAAGTACTCATAGGCATAATTTTTTGGGCCACCGCACACAAATTTTGTTATATAGCTTCCCGGTCCGTGGCATTCAAGTTCATCTGTCATATCTCCAACAAGTTCACCTGTTGGTGGATCATACTCGCCTTCGCGACTCACATAAATGACAGAATCGGTGTCATAATACAAAACTCTATCACCGAGCTGTTCTAGGTAGCTGTATAGTTTCAGTCGAGCCTGTGCAGTAGTATAAGCTGCTATACAAACATTGACGGTGGATAAAGGTTCGACGACTTCTTCTTTATAACACCAATTGACGATTAATGTTTCTTCGTTGACAGGGAGTAGATGATGCACTTCTATTGCAGAATTTGTTAACAAACTATATAGCTCGCCTGGATTATTTATTATGCTTGTTTTTGGCTGACTTTCACGCTGACCGAACTTTCCCCAAAAGGAGTTTAGAATCAACTTGGCTAGAGATCTTAGTCCTGGATTGTTTATAATTTCAGAGAATTCAAGTGCTATTCCTTCATTTTCAAGAAAGTTTTTAATATATTTATTTCTTTCTTCATCAGTTGCACATTTACTAGGCCAGCCTGATGCCTGTTGCTTCATTTTAATAAACTTGTTCATCATTTTGGTAAATAATCCACCCGAGCGAGTCAGTTTATCATATTGTTCTGATTCATAGCTCCATATTTCATACACCTCCAACAATTTATATCCTCTACTTAAAGCTGCATTAATTTCATCAATCACCCAAGTCCCTACGAGAGCTCTCTCATCATCGATGTGTGAGCAGTTGGCAGCCTGATTTTTATCTTCACTACAAGTACGACACAGCGAAAACATTAGTTTATTATTTTGTTTAATAGGAAGAACCGGGTGATATAATCCTTCTGGTGGTAAAATCTTGCACTTTATCAATCCTACAGTGCTCTGTAAATCTATTTCAAAGCTTTCATTATTTCCAACATGTAATTTTGGGTGACCAATCGGAAATTTGCCATTTTTGCACACCCATGGGTACAGTGAACATACATCGACATATTTAATTTTTTCACCAGGTTTACATTCGTCAAACATAAAAGTATTTCCCGTTCGACCACCATAAAAAGCATCACGAGGATTCAATGGTGTGTTTACCAGTAGAGGATGACCTTTCAAATATTTCATGCCTTTATTCTTTTCCATTTGTCTACGAAAATCACACTCCCACATTTCGATAACTTCATATCCGTACGAACGTAAGCGCTCGGTTTTTACCATAGTTGCTTCATATCGCCTGTTTAAAGTATCATTGGGGTCATCATGAAGGAGAGCATCGCGATCATGCGTTAAGCATGCAGTATGCCCGTGATAATAACTGCCATGGAATTCGAAAACCTGGTTTGTTTCCGGGCAGTATCCATCTACTTTGATACCATTCAACACTGCCTCTCTTTGCTTAAAAGCATGTAAGATATTAATTTTGCGCTGGTCTTCTTCCCATATCAACCATTGTATTGCTGTTTTCGATTGATTATCGGCATTCCGATAGCCGTTTCTTGGAATAATTCCAATTGAAATACGCTGGAGTCGTCAGGAAATATGTTCGTTGATGGGCCTTGGTATATTTCTCCGTTTGTTTGTGTCGACGTAGGGTCCTTACTGTAGTGGAGTAAAAGTTAGTCTAACCCAACTGTGGAGTATGGATTGTACCGCTATTCTACCTACCAAAGCGGCGAGGCCGCAGTTAATGATGGCACCATGTCTGAGCTATTCTTAGACATTTGCCGTGCTTAGTTAATGCTTTGCAAGTATAGCCTCGCAAGAGCAGAGACTGAATAGAATAAAACAGTGTATTGCACGCTTACTCAAATGAATCTCTTTTCCAAACATTCTTACCACTCCTTATATACGATTTTTACAAAACATTACAAACATAACTTAACCTATTTTATTATCTAAACTCAGCATGCCCTGAAATAAATCAATAACGCATAAATTTCCCATGACACCATATTCTATATGAATCACATGTGTTCAACTTTCTCACGCTACACTTGACCAACATTTCTAGCGCCACTCAATCAACACGTACAAGATTTATCGCCATGTGCGCTTATTCACACTATAACCAAAACATATCATATTTGGGTCGCGTGCCATGGTGACACATAATTTATTATCGATCGCAACATGACTCTGCATTGCATTTGAATATACCATATGGCATGGATATTCACGGTCGCTACTCGGAAACCTGATATGGTCAGTTGAGCGCAAATGTATAGCATTGTGTGGTCTGCTATTACGTAGACAATATTAGTGAACTACATGGTGTTCTATTTTGACTTGTTTGTTTTGCTTTGATTTATTTCATGCATGTGATGGTATATCATTACACAATAGTATCTTCCTTAAGGAAATTGCGTCGATATACAAGATTGCAGGCAGAAGCTATTGTTGTTGCCTCCAAAAACGGCTCAACATTACATTCTTCGAGGAACAGTTTTCTAAATTTTAAGCATGCTTCGGTCAAAATTTGCACGTCACTAACACAATATTCGACAATATCACGCTGCATATTAAATTCTTCATCCTTATGTTCGTCATACCACCTAAGAAAAGTCTTCCGTTCTTCGATTTTCATTGTATCAGGGCTGTAATATTTCATGTCAGGAAGCTTACCAATATAATTTTCATTTTCTATTGTATTGAAAAGATGTGGAAAGTAGCCCTTTTTATATACAGGTGGTAAGTCAAATGCTTTCGGTAATTTTGACAGAGCCATTGGAAAATAGTTTAGTGAATCTATAAATTTGACGTTATCCAGCTGCACAAGTATAATCTTGGTTCCGCGCATAATTAACTCGGGTTTTAAATCCATGTTTTGTAGAATGTAGCTCAGCATAAATTGATGATCAAATGCTTGGCCGTTGTGTGCAATTACAACAACATTTTGAAATAATTTTCTCTGATTTAGCACAAAATCTAGAAATATTTTCACAGGATCTCTTTTTAACACATGCTCTCTTATTCCACATTTTGTGCATATTCTAATTTCGGATTCGACATTTAAGCACTGATCGCATCTTTGTTGAAACACACATACATTGGGCTCGTGCTGTTTAATTTCACCGGTTGTATTTTCTCCTAGAACTTTTTCCTCAATAACTCTTTCTTGCCGTGATTCTAAATCATAAAATATATATAATGCGCCTTTGAGTTTTGGTCGCCTTTTGTCTGGTTGAATGTAACAAAAATGGCCTTGAGGAACATGCATGTCACATACCTTACAAAAATATTCTCCACAAACGTGGTTTCTATTTGTCTTATATGTTTTTAGGCAGCCCACACATCTTTTTATCTGTTCACAAACACTGCTCTTGTTTAAAGATCCAGAAGCTTTGTGATGATTGAAACATTCTTGACCCCTAAAGTAACGGTTGCAAACATTACATAAAATTTCATTTATATCCTTAGGGCAGGATGGAGATTGTTGACATTGGGGGCATGTTCCTCCACATCTGTGATCATTTTTGTTATTGTATGGTACATTACACTTTTCACAAAAATAGTTGCAACAGAATGCCGCTGTGAGCGAGGTTATCACGTTGTAATGACCCTCGTGGTACAGTAGATTCAGATGTTTTCCAATACCAAACCCCTCAAAAATAACATCTCTGCCTTTTGTTGTACCATACTGGTATACAATAATCTTATATTCCTTTAGATACTCCTGAAATTTGCGAAGTACTTGAATTCCCGCTCCTTCGAATGGTATAGTAATTTGCGCCATATTTAATAATTCTAAAGCACGCTGTGTTTGAAGCTTCCCGGTATCTTTTCGAACTTTGATATAATCGGTATCTTTTTCGATATTCGCTAATGCGACAGCTAGGGCTCTTGGAAGACATAAGCCATCCTTATTGTTGATTGTTACTATTCCTCTGCGCATCGCACATTCTTCGTTGAATGTATTATACTTCCTTCCGCGGTCAGTTCCTCTTCCCTGGGGTAAATGAACCGCTGTTACCCCCAAACAAAATGTGTCCGTGCTTAGTCCTATAATGGTTAAAAAAAAAATATAAATATAAAATATGGTTAAAAAACATATAAATATAAAATATGGTTAAAAAACAGTGAAGACAGTATACTTTTATCATTACCTGCTGAATCGCTTTGAAAGATTTTTGAGATTAATTCCCAAATATCTCCCAATTTAACCTCCGAGGCAGGTCTAAAGCTGAGCCAGCCTGGGCCTCTCTCCTTAAAACTCTCCCCGCAGAAGGTTATTCCAACCTGATCAGTTGATTGGAGGCCTCTCGTAGCATACTGGATAATTTCTTCAATGGAGCTCCTAATCCAAGATGAGGGCTCCGCATTTGAAGGTGGGGCACTAATTTTGAACTCAAGTTTCCGGCCTCGAGTATTAAAACGTTTGATATGAGTTATGCAATCTCTAGAAATTATAAATTTTTTCATTTTAGAAATTATAAATTTTTTCAAGCAGATTAACTAGCACGTCTAGTCACGTTGAATATCCAATGAAGAATGGGATAAACCAGATCGTTTCGGCAAATTTATAGTAACCAGGTTTGAAATAATTTTTATGTTGAGACGATTTATTCCACAGATAACGCTAGAATTCATGCTAAAATTCATACTCGATTCAATAAATAATTTCTTAGCCCTCTCACTACTCCACACGATCAAGTAAAATATCTATTATTGACTACTGATCTTTGGTTATTAATAATTGAATAATTATTGAAAGATGGGACTATAAATTACTTCCTTTAAGTGTGCTGTTATTAATTAAATAGCCCTATCGAAGTAGATAATTCATAATATTGTATCAGGCGATCATGAATTCAGACAGCAAAATTTGTTTGATATGCTCATGCATACAGTGCATGATAACCCTCGCCGACCGCATGCATAAAATGCATTGCTCATGGTTATCTACATGAATGGGTGAATAAGTAGACGCTTTTTACTTCTGCTCATAAAGAAACAACAACAAAACCTTAATTGCATAGCGGTGAAGTTCAAGTTATTTAAAATTCGTAAGATCCACAAGAAATATGCCTGGTATGGACTATTGACATAAATAAGAGTGACTAACTCATCAAGCTTAGTTGGAGCGGCAGAAAAATAATTAACCGGTGTTAAGCAATGGAGTAGAAAATATAAATGCAATTTGCAAAACAAGAATAAAAAGAAAATCTACTGTTGCATCAAGAAGGTTTAATAAGCAAGAACAGCACACTACACTTTTCTGTGGATGCGCTCATGTGTGCAATTACGCATTTACCTTCATGTGCTCCTGTTAGTTCACTTTTTAGATTCACTTTCTTGCTACTGCTACTATGCATTATTCTTATATAAATAATAAAATCTGGATATTTGCATAATATTGCGAAATTGCCATCTCTGATCTTGTTTAAATATATTTTGGAATATTGTATATATATGTGGGAATTGGAGATTATGCATACATTTGATGATGATGATTAATTACGAACAAGTATAAAATAAGTATGTCTTGTAGGAAGGTAACATAAACAAAAATCACGAGGTATATATAAGGTTTTGCAAGATAACCGAAAAAAGCTAAATCGGACTGCAGGGATATTGGACAGGTATGTAAACAAGGGGCTCGTGCCGGTAAAAAACAGGTTGACATTTAAAGTTTTTTAGTGAACTTGAACTGTGAGCTGCACGACATATCGTATAGACCACAGTAAAATATTTTTCAATGCCCGTTCTAGCAACTTAAGCTAATTTCGTACACCAAAGAAAACCATTCATGTAGATAACCATGAGCAATGCATTTTATGCATGCGGTCGGCGAGGGTTATCATGCACTGTATGCATGAGCATATCAAACAAATTTTGCTGTCTGAATTCATGATCGCCTGATACAATATTATGAATTATCTACTTCGATAGGGCTATTTAATTAATAACAGCACACTTAAAGGAAGTAATTTATAGTCCCATCTTTCAATAATTATTCAATTATTAATAACCAAAGATCAGTAGTCAATAATAGATATTTTACTTGATCGTGTGGAGTAGTGAGAGGGCTAAGAAATTATTTATTGAATCGAGTATGAATTCTAGCATGAATTCTAGCGTTATCTGTGGAATAAATCGTCTCAACATAAAAATTATTTCAAACCTGGTTACTATAAATTTGCCAAAACGATTTGGTTTATCCCATTCTTCATTGGATATTCAACGTGACTAGACGTGCTAGTTAATCTGCTTGAAAAAATTTATAATTTCTAAAATGAAAAAATTTATAATTTCTAGAGATTGCATAACTCATATCAAACGTTTTAATACTCGAGGCCGGAAACTTGAGTTCAAAATTAGTGCCCCACCTTCAAATGCGGAGCCCTCATCTTGGATTAGGAGCTCTATTGAAGAAATTATCCAGTATGCTACGAGAGGCCTCCAATCAACTGATCAGGTTGGAATAACCTTCTGCGGGGAGAGTTTTAAGGAGAGAGGCCCAGGCTGGCTCAGCTTTAGACCTGCCTCGGAGGTTAAATTGGGAGATATTTGGGAATTAATCTCAAAAATCTTTCAAAGCGATTCAGCAGGTAATGATAAAAGTATACTGTCTTCACTGTTTTTTAACCATATTTTATATTTATATGTTTTTTAACCATATTTTATATTTATATTTTTTTTTTAACCATTATAGGACTAAGCACGGACACATTTTGTTTGGGGGTAACAGCGGTTCATTTACCCCAGGGAAGAGGAACTGACCGCGGAAGGAAGTATAATACATTCAACGAAGAATGTGCGATGCGCAGAGGAATAGTAACAATCAACAATAAGGATGGCTTATGTCTTCCAAGAGCCCTAGCTGTCGCATTAGCGAATATCGAAAAAGATACCGATTATATCAAAGTTCGAAAAGATACCGGGAAGCTTCAAACACAGCGTGCTTTAGAATTATTAAATATGGCGCAAATTACTATACCATTCGAAGGAGCGGGAATTCAAGTACTTCGCAAATTTCAGGAGTATCTAAAGGAATATAAGATTATTGTATACCAGTATGGTACAACAAAAGGCAGAGATGTTATTTTTGAGGGGTTTGGTATTGGAAAACATCTGAATCTACTGTACCACGAGGGTCATTACAACGTGATAACCTCGCTCACAGCGGCATTCTGTTGCAACTATTTTTGTGAAAAGTGTAATGTACCATACAATAACAAAAATGATCACAGATGTGGAGGAACATGCCCCCAATGTCAACAATCTCCATCCTGCCCTAAGGATATAAATGAAATTTTATGTAATGTTTGCAACCGTTACTTTAGGGGTCAAGAATGTTTCAATCATCACAAAGCTTCTGGATCTTTAAACAAGAGCAGTGTTTGTGAACAGATAAAAAGATGTGTGGGCTGCCTAAAAACATATAAGACAAATAGAAACCACGTTTGTGGAGAATATTTTTGTAAGGTATGTGACATGCATGTTCCTCAAGGCCATTTTTGTTACATTCAACCAGACAAAAGGCGACCAAAACTCAAAGGCGCATTATATATATTTTATGATTTAGAATCACGGCAAGAAAGAGTTATTGAGGAAAAAGTTCTAGGAGAAAATACAACCGGTGAAATTAAACAGCACGAGCCCAATGTATGTGTGTTTCAACAAAGATGCGATCAGTGCTTAAATGTCGAATCCGAAATTAGAATATGCACAAAATGTGGAATAAGAGAGCATGTGTTAAAAAGAGATCCTGTGAAAATATTTCTAGATTTTGTGCTAAATCAGAGAAAATTATTTCAAAATGTTGTTGTAATTGCACACAACGGCCAAGCATTTGATCATCAATTTATGCTGAGCTACATTCTACAAAACATGGATTTAAAACCCGAGTTAATTATGCGCGGAACCAAGATTATACTTGTGCAGCTGGATAACGTCAAATTTATAGATTCACTAAACTATTTTCCAATGGCTCTGTCAAAATTACCGAAAGCATTTGACTTACCACCTGTATATAAAAAGGGCTACTTTCCACATCTTTTCAATACAATAGAAAATGAAAATTATATTGGTAAGCTTCCTGACATGAAATATTACAGCCCTGATACAATGAAAATCGAAGAACGGAAGACTTTTCTTAGGTGGTATGACGAACATAAGGATGAAGAATTTAATATGCAGCGTGATATTGTCGAATATTGTGTTAGTGACGTGCAAATTTTGACCGAAGCATGCTTAAAATTTAGAAAACTGTTCCTCGAAGAATGTAATGTTGAGCCGTTTTTGGAGGCAACAACAATAGCTTCTGCCTGCAATCTTGTATATCGACGCAATTTCCTTAAGGAAGATACTATTGTGTAATGATATACCATCACATGCATGAAATAAATCAAAGCAAAACAAACAAGTCAAAATAGAACACCATGTAGTTCACTAATATTGTCTACGTAATAGCAGACCACACAATGCTATACATTTGCGCTCAACTGACCATATCAGGTTTCCGAGTAGCGACCGTGAATATCCATGCCATATGGTATATTCAAATGCAATGCAGAGTCATGTTGCGATCGATAATAAATTATGTGTCACCATGGCACGCGACCCAAATATGATATGTTTTGGTTATAGTGTGAATAAGCGCACATGGCGATAAATCTTGTACGTGTTGATTGAGTGGCGCTAGAAATGTTGGTCAAGTGTAGCGTGAGAAAGTTGAACACATGTGATTCATATAGAATATGGTGTCATGGGAAATTTATGCGTTATTGATTTATTTCAGGGCATGCTGAGTTTAGATAATAAAATAGGTTAAGTTATGTTTGTAATGTTTTGTAAAAATCGTATATAAGGAGTGGTAAGAATGTTTGGAAAAGAGATTCATTTGAGTAAGCGTGCAATACACTGTTTTATTCTATTCAGTCTCTGCTCTTGCGAGGCTATACTTGCAAAGCATTAACTAAGCACGGCAAATGTCTAAGAATAGCTCAGACATGGTGCCATCATTAACTGCGGCCTCGCCGCTTTGGTAGGTAGAATAGCGGTACAATCCATACTCCACAGTTGGGTTAGACTAACTTTTACTCCACTACAGTAAGGACCCTACGTCGACACAAACAAACGGAGAAATATACCAAGGCCCATCAACGAACATATTTCCTGACGACTCCAGCGTATTTCAATTGGAATTATTCCAAGAAACGGCTATCGGAATGCCGATAATCAATCGAAAACAGCAATACAATGGTTGATATGGGAAGAAGACCAGCGCAAAATTAATATCTTACATGCTTTTAAGCAAAGAGAGGCAGTGTTGAATGGTATCAAAGTAGATGGATACTGCCCGGAAACAAACCAGGTTTTCGAATTCCATGGCAGTTATTATCACGGGCATACTGCATGCTTAACGCATGATCGCGATGCTCTCCTTCATGATGACCCCAATGATACTTTAAACAGGCGATATGAAGCAACTATGGTAAAAACCGAGCGCTTACGTTCGTACGGATATGAAGTTATCGAAATGTGGGAGTGTGATTTTCGTAGACAAATGGAAAAGAATAAAGGCATGAAATATTTGAAAGGTCATCCTCTACTGGTAAACACACCATTGAATCCTCGTGATGCTTTTTATGGTGGTCGAACGGGAAATACTTTTATGTTTGACGAATGTAAACCTGGTGAAAAAATTAAATATGTCGATGTATGTTCACTGTACCCATGGGTGTGCAAAAATGGCAAATTTCCGATTGGTCACCCAAAATTACATGTTGGAAATAATGAAAGCTTTGAAATAGATTTACAGAGCACTGTAGGATTGATAAAGTGCAAGATTTTACCACCAGAAGGATTATATCACCCGGTTCTTCCTATTAAACAAAATAATAAACTAATGTTTTCGCTGTGTCGTACTTGTAGTGAAGATAAAAATCAGGCTGCCAACTGCTCACACATCGATGATGAGAGAGCTCTCGTAGGGACTTGGGTGATTGATGAAATTAATGCAGCTTTAAGTAGAGGATATAAATTGTTGGAGGTGTATGAAATATGGAGCTATGAATCAGAACAATATGATAAACTGACTCGCTCGGGTGGATTATTTACCAAAATGATGAACAAGTTTATTAAAATGAAGCAACAGGCATCAGGCTGGCCTAGTAAATGTGCAACTGATGAAGAAAGAAATAAATATATTAAAAACTTTCTTGAAAATGAAGGAATAGCACTTGAATTCTCTGAAATTATAAACAATCCAGGACTAAGATCTCTAGCCAAGTTGATTCTAAACTCCTTTTGGGGAAAGTTCGGTCAGCGTGAAAGTCAGCCAAAAACAAGCATAATAAATAATCCAGGCGAGCTATATAGTTTGTTAACAAATTCTGCAATAGAAGTGCATCATCTACTCCCTGTCAACGAAGAAACATTAATCGTCAATTGGTGTTATAAAGAAGAAGTCGTCGAACCTTTATCCACCGTCAATGTTTGTATAGCAGCTTATACTACTGCACAGGCTCGACTGAAACTATACAGCTACCTAGAACAGCTCGGTGATAGAGTTTTGTATTATGACACCGATTCTGTCATTTATGTGAGTCGCGAAGGCGAGTATGATCCACCAACAGGTGAACTTGTTGGAGATATGACAGATGAACTTGAATGCCACGGACCGGGAAGCTATATAACAAAATTTGTGTGCGGTGGCCCAAAAAATTATGCCTATGAGTACTTTAGAACGACGGATAACTCTATTAAAACTGAATGCAAAGTGAAAGGCATCCGTTTAACTTATGAAGCCTAAAAAAAACAAAAATTTCGAAACAATGAAAAACATGATTTTGAACCCTATCGAAAGAGATAGCATCTCCATACTTTCTCAAAATATACGCCGAACTGCCGATCATGAGGTTGTTACAACCCCCGAAATTAAGAAATATAAACCCAAAAGCGAAAAACGCAGATTTTTAGAGGATTGTAGTTCAGTACCCTATGGATTTAAAAGACGTTGTTTATAAAATAAGCTTACAAGAAAAAACACAAAATAATTTTAACAATAATTATATAAGTGCTTAATTTATAAAAAATGTTAACTGAATGTTTTGCACGCTTTTGTAAATGTAAAAATAATATTATGTTCTTCGAAATAAAATTAAAAATAATTTAAAATGTTTTTTTTAATTTCATTTTCATAAGAAACCCTTAACTTAAATAATATATTTCGATTCCAAATAATAAATAACAATTTATCTTAAACAGTTATTGGTTTGTTTCATTTTAAACATAAAAGATTTTGAAAGTTAAAAGATAGACTTGAATTCAACTACTGTTTAATTAAGTCATGAGTTGATGTACATAATTAGAATTTTTTTAAATGGAACCATATGCACCTTCAATGCAATTTCTATATCTGTCTTAATTTATTTTAAAAATAAATTATTCTCCTCTTTTTTCGAACGATTTATTATATACAATTAAAATTTATATACAAACAGCGTATGTTTGAATTGAAGAATCATGCGTAATATAGTTACGATTTGTATTTTGGACGTAGTAAAATGTGACTTACGTTCACCGAATATCAGACTACCAAAAAAACTAGTTCTCACAGATGAATGAATGAAACTGTGCCTCCTCATCGAATATGCAAGTACAAAAAAACTCTAGCGCACCTGAACCGCTAGAAACACTAATGTTCGAAGAACAGTAGAAGAATCGTGCAGGTTTTGAGTGCATATTCCACCACATGCGCTGCTTATTACGGCCACATTGTTCCAAATGCCACGTTATACTTTTGTCTCAAAAATGCATTATAGCTCATATGGTAGAAGGTTTCAGATATTACCCCTGGCATGAATTTCAACGTTTATGAGAGCAAAACACGGGTTAATTATATTCGTTATCAGTTGCTTATATCACAAAATTTTTAAAGCAGCATCTCATATAATATCAATTAAGAAAATGCTCAGTGCCTGCAGCACTCTAACTGAAGTTGGAGTTTGGGGCTGCGATCCGAAAAATTTGCAGAACTTTGGGAATTGAAACATCGGTTATTTATTTTCATTGTTAATGTTTCCGGTATGAATACTAACTGTAAGCATTTATTGATACAAAAGTAGCACAACCGACTCGTGCTGGCAACCTTTCGCCAGTATCAAAGCCAAGAATATATAACATCTGCTTCACGTTGTTATATAACATTTGAAGTTATAGGAGTATAAAGAAATTTAGGGTTACCTGCAGCGAGTTTTTTCAAATAATCGAAAGCTTAATATTTGCTGTTTATTGTCACTACATATCATAACCAATTGAAAATTCTACGATAAAACCGCTTAATAAAGATATTGCAAACAAACACAAAACCAACAATAGCTGGCAACCCTATCATGGCTTTTCAACCAAATTTGGCTTGAATAATGTTTATAATAGGTTCCAGTAATTGTATGAAATTCGTATTGATTTCATGACTGCACTGGAAGTTATAGGGCAAAAAGTTTTATTTTCCTGAGCGAATTTTCAAAACCAAAGACACAAAAATTACCATAGCTGGCAGCACCAATCGAATTTTTCAACCAAATTTCTATCAAACAGAGTTTAGAGTAGGGTGCAGCTACTGTGTCAATTTCATGAAAATCTGGTGACTTATTCACATTTCATAGGGCAAAAAGCATTTTTTTTTTCTTTGTAATTTTTCAATATGGCACCACTGGAACAGAGTTGCCTACAATTCAAAATCGCTTCTATCAGACCTGGCCCTACTTAAGTCCAATGCATTCTGTAAATTTCAATTCTATCTGATTATTGATTCGTGAGTTCTCGTGAACAGAAATTTTTGAAGCTAAAAATATAGGTTAACTGTGAAAGGATTACCGTTCTTGTCCCACATGAAATTTCCAAAGTTTTACTTTGACTGTGTAGATTGAGCATATGATTTGTATACAGATTGGTTTTATTGTAGAAACGGACATTTTTTAGGATATTCGATGGTTTGAATGTTTTCACTTCCAAATTTTTATTTTTTCAAATTTAAGACACCAAAATTATCATAGCTGGCAGCTCCAATCGAATTTTTCAACCAACTTTCTACCAAACATGGTTTAAAGTAAGGTGCAGCTACGGTGTGAATTTCGTCAAAATCGAACGATTCAATCAGAATTCATAGGGCTAAAAGCAGTTATCTTTTTTAGTTCAAAATGGCACCACTGGTTTTCACTTTCAGTGCCTGCCCTAGCTACAAGGTTGCCAGCACGCTCATTAAAACGTACATTTATCTACAACTAAATAAGACAAACATGTCCTGAAAATTTCGTAATGATTGAATAGCTTTGTCAAAAGTTATCGCAATTTAAAAATTTTCAAATTTTCCCGTTCTGTTTTTAGGCACCCAGCGCACACATGGGGTTAAAAAATTCCAAAACGTTATCCGATTCACATGTAAAACTTGTTCGAAATTTATGTCGTCAACTTTATTGTTGCAAAAATTATTTGTGTACGGAATAATAGGTATATTAAAAAAATCACTAAAATGGCCGCCGGCGCCAAAGCGTTAAAGATTATTAATTTTTTGTGAGACCTGGCACTATTCTGCATATACACCAATGTGTCCTGAAAATTTCAGCTCAATCGGATGGCGCGTTCCTGAGATTTTTTCACTGAAATTTTTTGATGATATATATATATATATATATATATATATATATATATATATATATATATATATATATATATATATATATATATATATATATATATATATATATATATATAGAAATATGAATTTTTGGCCAAAGTGATTTTAATACTAATGTTCTTCTTCGAACATTAGTAAAAATTGCATATGCTTTCGCGGCAATCAGCTTACGTAGCTTAAATGAAATAAAAAAGATTCATGCATATATTGTTGCCATTTCACGGCCGTTCTGTTGAATCATCGTGAGCTGGTTTGCTTACTAACAGAAATACATGTGCTAATCAACCACCTGATCGATCGTCACAGACTGAAAACATACAACGTGTTTAACCCTAGAATGGTACAGTAAATTTTTGGATGATTTCAGGTACATTTGATACTAAAAGGAAGACAACAATAGTATTATGTACATGTTTTATTTTATCATTAGCCTCATGGCAGTCAGAGTGGCCAGAGACCACGCAAAACACATACATATATATATAATTCATGTGTATGGATCAACACGATTTATTATGTGTCGATTGCTGACAATAACCATTGTGTTTATTTTCATTGCAGAAAATTCATGATTAATAACCATATTGAAAGATTTTAAGTGTGTTTCATTGCTATTTGTGTTCTTTAAAATAAAAATCATCAACATAATATGTTCGGCTGAGAGACGAATGAATGAATAGTGTAACTCCAATGGATATTTATGAGTCTAGGGTTAAAAATCGCCGATCTCGATCGAATACATCAAGAAAACCTATAACTTTATAATACCTTCTTGCTATTCATTCAAAGATTGCATCTTGCTTGTAGCAACAAGTTTTTTTTGTATTACTTTTGTCCAATCTGTTTTGGTTTCATTCTAAACATGCACAGCAACCGAAGATATGAAAACAACGATGCACGCTGTTCTAGCTGCATAAGATCTTAAGCAAGATTTTGTGTTTTCGATATCTGATTGCCTGGTAGTGCAAATTTATAAACTTTACTGTGCTTGTTTGGCGACTTGTAAAATATTTCTAAATATGGCAAGTTTCAGGGGCTTCTGGGCTTTTTGATGAAATTTCGAATTACGCAAAATGACCAAATTTTTAATAATCATACAGAGTTACACTTATTCAGGCCATTGGACTTTAACCGCTACCCGGTCTAGGCAAAAATCTTTTGTGTGTGTGTCTGTGTGATAAAAGGTAAATGACATCGTACAAGGTCAATTACTGGTGTCTGTAACTTGCGTCTGTGGTGTTATGCATTGGCGTGTATGCAGGATCATAACGTGAATTATTACCCTTGTCTCGAAACCGGTTTGTGGCGGCTGTGACGTCACGACTGTCTGGCTCAACCGGCCCTATACCTACTTATGCCCCTCCTCACCCCCGTCCCATGCTACCACCGTCATATCGTCTGTGCTGAAATTAGATAGAAGATAAGCATGAAAATTCTTCCTCACCAACACAGCCGTTCTTGTTCTTGCTACTGTGGTGGGGAAGAAAAGATTGAAAAGCTTTGACCCCAGTCCAGCAACCTGGCCCTCTGCAGAGATCCAAGGTTCCTGGACCAGCACCACGTCAAACTTACCTTCTTCGAGCGTTAGCAGTAACTCGGCCGAGGCCAGCTTACTGCGGTGCAGGTTGATTTGCAGTAGTTTGAGTGCTGGCCGTGACATCCTCCTAAGCCTGCGCCTCGTCCGTTTGGGGATCGGCCGTTGTGTCCTGCAGGTCCACCGTGCCAAGGTCCCTTTCGATCTCGCCGACCTCCAGGGTATTGATGTTTCCATTCTTCGGGTGGCGTTTCTTCAGGCGCAGATAGACACTACCTACGCCCCAAACCATTTTACCAAAACGTGGATAGAGCAGGTCGTCAGTCTTCTTATTAATTTGGAGAATGTAGACCTGCCCCCCGTCTTGTTCTGTCGGTTTTCTTACATCCAGGATCTTCCAATCTTGAGTTCGAACATCCGGATTCTGCCTTTGCAGTAGCTTCAGGGCCACCTCTGGTTCCACTACCCGCGGTATTGTTACCTTCGCTCTAGGTAGTGTTGGGATGTTCCCTCTGTCCACGATCTCAAGTCGAGCTCCTTCCCATAGACCTGGTAGCTCCGGGACTACAGCCGTGCACCAGCGCAATGTGAGCTCGTCATTGCACTTAATAATTTTTGCACCTCTGAACCAGCCTGCTCCGTCTAACGAAGGCATAGCCAGCTCAGGATGCTTCTCCATCCGGTCAATCATCGCGTTGAGCAGGCCTGACTCTACGGTCTTCCACTTCTCAAGCGACAACTGACCCAAGGGATTGCTGGGGTCGATAAGAGCCACGATGAGGTGCTGTTTTGCTACATCGCTGGCCTTCATTGCCTTTTCGGCTTGGAGTTGGAGGGTGTTTGGTCCCCTTGCCGACTGGACACGTTTTTTGGCCTATTTGACGCCGGTTTTTCGTCCTCGGTCGACCTTTGCCTTTTGTCTGCTAGCATTTTAGACAGACTCTGCTCCACTATGTTATGGAAAGCAGAGCCCTTGAGCACTAGCTTTTCTTTCCCAGCGAAGTGCTCCCGGCCTTTTGCCACCATCGCACAGTGGTCTATTCCGCGAAAAAAGTGAACTTTATTCATGAGAACCAATAGATGTATGAAATTGAGTGTTTCTTGGGTTTTCAAACATGGGAAATCTGTTTTTGGGGTTGTGTTGGCTCCAACTTTTAACAAAAAGTTTCCAAAAGGGGTCAAAATTTGGAAAACTTCACTTTTAAGAAAAAAAAAAATTTCTTGTTAATAAACGAGTGTGACTTATCATTTCCATAGTATTTGTGCTGGCTGAATACGAAACCGCTGTCTAAATCCGCCTATCGTGCCTCAATGTTGAGGAAAATATCATTTTTAGAATGTTGTCCTAACGCAATTTTTATCAATATTGTGACGTAATAGCCAAATTTTGGATCACGTTCGTGACAGCAGGCAAAAATGCTGTAGAAATGATTATTCAAATTCGTTTGACACAAATGAAGTCGGACAGTATTATTAATTTGATTTGCACCCCTACCCATAAAGTTTCATCGAAACAAATGTAATTATTTTGAATAATTAAATCATGACCCATTCGCCGCGTTACTTTATAATTGGCCATTTTTTGAGGCAGCAGAGCAAGCCGAAATGAACAAAACAAATCGAAAATAAACTTAATTTTGCAATAGCCGTTTTTTTTTACTTGTGCAAAATTACATGAGATACCAAATGAAAGAGTTGAATATAAGAGTGGATGAAATAGAACAGACAAGGCCGAATACCAAAACTATCGCAATCAACTCCTCTTTATTTCCTTCTTTATAAGCCGTTCACACTACACTCTAAATCAAGTAGATTTGGACGCTGTCAAAGTTAATCAGGTAAGCGTTCACACTACCCGACGTGATTTAGAATGACGAGATTTAGAGAGAGAAATGTCATTCGAATTTCAGTGTACCATTTTTTTTTGCCTGAAAGTTGTTGTTTCCGTTTTTGTTCAGTTTTCTTTATTTTAGACCGAAATTCGAATGACATTTCCTTCAAACCCACCGTGCCTCTCACGGATGGAATTCAGCGCGCTCTGAGAACAATTCAGCCGAGAAAAATTTACAAAAGTACCTGATTTGTACTTGATTTACTCTAAATCTACTTGATTAACTCGGTCGGAAGCCGAAAAAAATGTATGGGTAATCAGGTAGATTTAAGTTGGTTTAGCTCCAAAGCGATCAGCTGATCGAAATCGCCTGATTTAGAGTCTAGTGTGAACGGGCTATTATATAATATTTTTTTATGTCATACGATTTTATGAGTTTTGTGTAGTCTTTAAGTCTTTTACACACGGACTTTTCTGTCTCAAATTGGCCAGAAAGGTTTTAACAAAAACTCAGACTTTCTTCTAACTTTATTGTATATCTTTTGCTTTCTAAATGATATAAATAAAAAATTTGACCTGACACATAAGTGCAAATAGACTTAAATACTATTTTTTGTAGGTGAGTGTTTTCCAAAGTTGTTCCCAGCTGTTGCCGAAATGACAGTCATAAAACAGCGACAGTGATCATAAAACCCCCTATCCGACTTTTTACTAATGTTCGAAGAACAATAAAATTAAACTCGTTTCGCCGAAAATTCATATTTCTTTATATATATATATATATATATATATATATATATATATATATATATATATATATATATATATATATATATATATATATATATATATATATATATATATATCTATATATATATATATATATATATATATATATATATATCTATATATATATATATCTATCTATATATATATATATATATATATATATATATATATATATATATATATATATATATATATATATATATATATATATATATCTATATATATATATGTATATATATATATATATATATATATATATATATATATATATATATATATATATATATATATATATATATATATATATATATATATATATACATATATATAAATCATCAAAATGATTAAAGGAGATAATCTCTGGAGTGGCCGATCCGATTGAGCTGAAATTTTCGGAGAACGTAGATGTATATAGTAGGTAGGTCCATAACTTTCTCAAATTCAGATATCTTAAACTATATTTCCAAGCAATGTAAATTTTTGTTAAAGATAAGTATTGGGAATGAAAACTAATTATGTTTTTAGCTTGTCTATGATAAAGCATTGGAAATTTCGAGCCGTGTGTGGGTGCAGGGTGCCTAAAAGTTGGCAAAGATTTTTTTTCAAATTTTGATTTGTCATTACTTGTAAGAAAAACAATGGATCATCGTGAAAATTACAGAGCGTATTGATGTTGACTAAAATTTGGCACATATAGATTTTTAGCATAAAGCGGGTAACCCTGTAGCTGTGGCAGGCTGGTGAAAAATATCCTTCAAATCATTGATCTTCCTGAAAAATTTTTGATTTGTGACACAAATTTCAAATCTTTGATAAATTTTATCTTTTGTCCTTCATCTCAAGATAAAATTTTCAAAATTCCCATTTGCACAAGAACGACAACCCATTACCAATTTACCTCTATTTTCAGCAATCGAAAGCTCTGTTCACGAGAACTGACGACCGGACAAACTGAGCGATTTTGTCATTGGATTTGCAAATGGAAATGATCCTGCATTGAAAATTAACAACAAATATTAACGAAATTTGAAAAGTTTTGAGGGTGGTCACCCTTAAATTCTTCTCCCCTGTATAACTTCCAGCGCAGTGATTCAATCGAAACGAAATTTACTGGTTGGGTTTAACTTAACGTGAAGCAGATTTGGTAAGTGTTTTGTTTTGCTGCTGACACAGGCTAACCAGCATTAGCCATTTCCATAAATATTGCACCAACAGATGCTTCAAATTACGTTCTCATATGCAAAGCATTTGCAATATAAATAAGGAATACATTTTTAAATTTTCCGAGTTTTGAACATTTTTCGGATGGCAGCCTCAAACAACGTTTAACCGCTGAAACTTTCAATGAAATCCTGCGATGAGAACGAGATTCAAAGGATAAGTTGATTTGAGTATGAGCTTGTTATGGTAAACTTATTGCTGCTTCGTTCGGAAAGTGTTGCCAGAACTGAACATTTTCATCATTTGTGTTATAGTTGAGTTTTGTTGCTTTGGATAAGGAATGGTTGATATGATTCTACAAAACAGTGTATTACGTCTTTCCACACTTTTTTGTCACTCAAAGACAATTTCTTCGATAATTTGTTTTCTAGCGGTTCTGATGCGCAAAATTTTTTTTTGGTTTTTGACTATTTGCCTTCTTCATGTAAATACTTTGTTGTCATTGGTATCGTTTTTCTGAGTTGGTTTAATAGTTGCCAATGCTTCTGAGCTCAATTGATTCATTTCAATGCTTTTTATTCCATGTTTAACTATTCGTTTATCGATAAAACTTTCGTTTATTGGTCTCTCGACTTCGACCAATCTGTATTTTTGTAATGGTTCAGTTTTTTTTAAATATTATTGATCACTGCATCTACTTTATTTGTATTTAGTACTTCGATGTGCTTGATGTTTTTTTCTTGTATTATTGAATGCTCTATGTAAGTTTCAGGCGCAATTTCTTTCTTTGTATTTCTATTTCTCCGGTTTATAGTATTTTTCTCAATCGTTTCTGGATTATTGTTGTTTCTGTAATAATTTCTGCAATTATTGTTTTGGTTTGCTATATTGTTTCGGGAATTATAGTTGTTTCCATTATTCCTGTTGTTATTTCTATAATTATTGCTTTGGTTTTGACTATTACTATTATGGTTCCTATATGTGCTATAGTAGTTTCATTGACAGTTGCTATTGCTTGGGCAGTTCCTATAATTATGATTCAATTTTTGATGTATATTGTTTTTTCTATTTACATGCATAATATTTTTTGTTATATTTATGCGTGATTCTAATTCAACCACTATTTGAATTGCTTCTGCGAATGTTTGGGGCGATGCAGCGACAATAGTAGGTTTGAGTGATTCGTCTAAACCATTTTAAAAAACAATGAGTGCGTACGGGTCATTTGACTTTCGTATTGCTACTTTCTCTGCTGGAGATGGGCTCTGACCTAAGCTATTAATTTGAATATTCCTCAATTCGTTAATAAGCTCAGATAATTTTTCGCCACATTTCTCAACTGTTTCGCACTGATGTAATTGGGAAAGCTGTATATAACTTTGTTGTTGACTTTTCATAATTTTATATCTGTTTGTTAGAGCTCTTTCTAGTTCCACGTAGCTATTTATATCTAATGCTAACAGTTGTGTTTTAACTACTGTTCCTAATTTTACATTTTTCGCAAATTTCAGTAATTTGTTCTTCCCGTCCTCATTAAGGTTCTTATTTATTAAAATAACTATTGTTAGGAAAGCTTCAAGTTGTTTAAAATTGCCAGTAAAAATTGGTATGCACTCTTACGCTATTTCAATATTAAAATCACTCATCTTGCTATCTTTTCAATTAACTAAATTTTCAGAAAAAATTAATGACTCGTTTGTTTCATATTTTAATTAGATATATCTTTCCTCTTGAAGTGTGCTGCTTAGACTCATTTTAAAATAATATATATATATATACATATATATAAATATATATATATATATATATATATATATATATATATATATATATATATATATATATATATATATATATATATATATATATATATATATATTTTACTTCTTAACATACTTGTTTCTCATACCAAAGGCCATACAAACTTTTCTTTGTACCTCCATTATGCTTTTTGCCAACCTATTTAAATTCTTTTTTTTTGTATACGAGAAGCCATTTTATTATGTTCGTAAAATCTGATTAATTTCATTTAATTTTCTTTCTATTGAAAACATGTTGTTTGTAACTTTAACTTACAGTTTTTAATTTTTACATTATAGGTTTCATTACATGAATTTGTTTTCATTTGTACAATAATTTTATATGCTTTTATTTATTTTATTGAATTTTAATTTTTAATATTCTTGAAAATGTCATTTTCAATTTTCGAAGTCTTTTTTCTGTTTGCAAAACTTAATTTTCATGTTTTGTATTCATAATACTTTCACAATATTTTTTTTTTGGCTAATTATTGTTTTTCAAGCAGTTTTTCTCAATATTTTTTTTTGTAGTTAATTTGTAATGATTTTGTTGAAATAAATTAGTTTTTGATCTATAAACTAATTTTTCTTTATGTTCGAAGCTTATCAGATTTGAAATTCTCAATTACTCGAAGCTCGTAATATCCGAAATTCGTTGGTTCCAATATCTGTAGGTTCCGAAATTCGCAGGAAGTTGGTTCAGTTAATGTTTATCTATAATTTTATATCAATTTTTCAATGATAATGTTTTTAGTTTCTACGGTTGTCCAAGATTCGATGTCGTCTCAGCAGTTGAATTCTGCATAGCTCGAAATTTGCAGGATCGTCTTTCCAATAATATCCACTTGAAAAAATTTTGCCGGGCTCCAATTTAGCAGGCGCTCGGAAAATGTAGGGACGTGACTCACAGGGTCGTAAGCGGCTAAATCTCGATTCACAGGATCGTACTTTTGAAGATCGCCATGTAATATTATAAAAATATAATCAGAAAATCGATTTTTTTTTATTGATGTTTAGTGACTAGTGTATAGTGACTCAGGAGTGTCCATACAAAATTTCAGATCGATCCGAGCAAAATTAACGAAGTTATCGGCTTAACAATACAAATAACTTAAATTCATATTTTCGCGCAAATTGCGTGTTATAGCGTTCCTTTCTCGCTTTATTGGCCGCGCGCAGCTCTCATATACGTAATAGTAGAGTCTTCCCACTCTATCCACACCTGTCTGTGCTATCTTTGTTGTAAAACACTTATATATATATATATATATATACATATATATATATATATATATATATATTTATATATATATATGACTTGTAGAAGTATACATTCATTTCATCGAGCACAGTTAAAATTTTAAAACGCGTTTTTTGAGGAATTTTATTTTTCAAGTCGGTGAGACATGTAACTCGAAAACTACTCGACCGATCTTTCTGAAAATTTCGCACACTTTTTTTGTAGGCAATTGGCTAGGTTAGACTGTCGAGATATTTTTTTCTTGTTTATTTTTTATTTATGGAATTTGCTACAACTGAAAAGAGAAATTTCGAAAAAAAAATTTCCGTTTTTTTCGGTTTTTTTGAATTTAAACTTATACCAAAAATTAAATAATCTAGGTATTTGGAAAAACTTGATAGCGTTACCTCAAGAAACTCCTAAACTAACGAAATATTTTTGGGTTTTTGTTTACGATGATCCAGTCATTAGTTATGTGTCTCACCGCAAATCAACTCTTTGTCCTGAACGTAAATGTCAAATTCATGTCACGAGCTTAATTTTCGATATTTTTCAATAAATTTTTTTTTTGATAGTCCTCAAAGGTTGTTCTTTACTGTAGGTATAATTCCAATCAAGTAACTATTAACAATTTTCAAAAAAAAAATCTTGAAAATGGGTATAAAATGTGCTGCTCTGGCCATAGGGGAGAACAATAGTGATTATAAAGTCATCCTAAGCGGTGATAAATTATCGCTACCAAAATATTCGTCCTTCATAAGAACATTACGCCTAAAACCATTTCACAGTTTTCAGTATTTTTCAGTAGCTCAGACCCTACTAAAATTTACTGAAAGAGGCGAAATTTTCAGTTTTCAGTAAAATGGAGTTCAAAAACGGCCTCATTGCAATGAATTGCAATTAATCGTAGTACGCGAACAGACCTTTTATTTATAAAGGTTATTTGATTGTGATTATGGTTCCCTTCTGGTCTATAAATCAGCATAGACAACGTATATAGTCTCTAAAGCTTATCAAAGCAGAGAATATTGATACGGGAAACTCGATCGTTTTGCGGCCTCCGAAGCCAAATCAATTGGAATTGCTTTTGCGGGATGATTAAAATTGAAATATTTTTTTAATATGAAAATTTTTTTGTAATTTTCATTCAAAATTAGTATTAAACTCCCCCCTCAACGGTCCGACCTTGCCGCGGTGAGGGGGCTCAGGGCAGTGGCCCATCAGCCAGATGAGTTGCTGCCTTGCTAAAGTGACCTTAGGGGAAGGTGACCCCGAACAGAAAACCAAATATGGACGAAGACAAAGGAGATAAAGTTACGGTACAGGGAGTTGGATACCCAGTACCGGCGGCCGTTAGGGGTGAGCGAGCAGGCCCCGGGTCGTCGTTATCCATCGACTGCAATGCTATGGAGGTTGACCACTTGGCCACCGTAGCAGATCCAATTACAAGTGGTCCTATGATAAACGCAGAGGTGGTGGAATCGGTGGCGGACCCTTTTAAAAGGAGCTCCAACCTACAACGATCCCCACTTCGAAAATCAACGCTGGAGGAAACTAGCACCTCCGCTGGCCGCCATTCAAGTCGCGCGAAGCTAATGCGTTCGGGTGCCAGAGTACTCGCAGACTCGGACTCGGAAAGCATGGTTTCGACCGAAGCGGAGAAGGAACTCCTCAAATCGTCTGAGCGAGGCGAAGGTGCTGGTCCCCAGAAGAGGAACAGACCCAAGCCGAGCAAAGAGGGCAAGAAAGCGCTGGCGAATTATAAAGTGGCGTTGCGCATTGTCGACAGGCTCGGCGACAGTCCTTCCCTCTCTGCGGAGGAGAAGGATCGGTTGTGCTGGGCTCGGACGACGGTGGCAAAAGGCCGCAAGTACTTCGCTGGCAAAGAAAGGCTGGCTCTTAAGGACTCTGTTTTCCACAACAAAGTGGAGCAGAGCTTCTCAAAGAAGCTGGCAGATAAAAGGCAGAAGGCCGCTGAGGAGGAAAAACCGGCGTCCAAGAGGCCTAAAAACGAGACTAGTCGGCAAGGGGTCCAACAACCCTCTACCTCGAAGCCGAAGGAAGTCATTAAGGCCAGCGATGCGGCTAAACAGCACCTCATCGTGGCTTTGATAGATCGAAGCAACCCGTTGGGTAAATTGTCGTTTGAGAAGTGGAAGATCGTAGAGTCAGGCCTGCTCAACGCGATGATTGATCGAATGGAGAAGCACCCTGAACTGGCTATGCCTTCGTTTGACGGGGCGGGCTGGTTCAAGGGTGTGAAGATCATCAAATGCAACGATGAGCTCTCACTGCGCTGGTGTACGACTGTAGTCCCGGACTTACCGGGGCTATGGGAAGGAGCTCGACTTGAGATCGTGGACAGAGGGAACATCCCAACACTACCTAGAGCGAAGGTAGCAATACCGCGGGTAGTGAAACCAGAGGTGGCCCTGAAGCTACTGCAAAGGCAGAATCCGGATGTTCGAACTCAAGATTGTCAAGATTGTCGACAGAGGGAGCATTCCGACACTACCGAAAGCGAAGATAACAATACCGCGGGTAGTGGAACCAGATGTGGCCCTGAAATTGCTACAACGGCAAAACCCGGACATTCCAACACAGGATTGGAAAATCTTGGATGTTAGGAAACCGGTTGCTCAGGACGGAGGACAGGTGTACATCCTCCAAATAAAGAAGGAGGCTGACGACCTGCTTTATCCGCGCTTTGGCAAGATGGCTTGGGGTGTAGGTAGTGTCTATCTGCGCCTGAGGAAACGCCACCCGAAGGATGGAAATAAGAACACCCTTGAGGCTGGCGAGATTGAGAGGGATCTGGGCACCGTTGACCTGCAAAGTACAACGGCCGATCCCCAGAAAAAAGAGGCGCCGGTCAAAGAGGATGCTGCGGCCAGCACTCAAACTGCTGCAGATCAATCTGCACCGCAATAAGTTGGCCTCGGCCGAACTACTGCAGACACTCGACGAAGGTAGGTTTGATGTGGCGCTGGTTCAGAAACCTTGGATCTCTGTGGCGGGTCGGGTTGCAGTACTGGCGTCACGGGATTTCAATCTGTTCTTCCCCACCGCAGTAGCAAGAATAAGAACGGCTATGCTGGTGAGGAAGGATATTCACGCTTATCTTCTGTCTAATTTCAGCACAGACGATTTGACGGTGGTGGCATGCAAGGGGGACGAGGAGGAGCAGGTGCTCCTAGCATCCGCCTACATGGCACACGATCAACCCGCTCCGCCGGATGAGGTCGGAAAAGTCACCGCGGAGGCGCTCAGAAAGCACCAGTTGCTACTCGTGGGAGCGGATGCCAACGCGCATCACACTGTCTGGGGCAGCAGCGATATTAACGATAGACGTGAGTCTTTACTCAATTTTATTATTAATTATGATCTAGTCGTGGCAAATCGAGGAAACACCCCCACATATAGGGGACCTCAAAGTGTTAATGTTCTAGACATAACTCTTCACAATGATCCTTATGAACAGTTAGTAGAGAATTGGAGGGTTCTTGGAAGTCCATCATTCTCTGAACACTGTTACATTAGTTACAGCTTAAATTTCAACCTCACTCGCATTTCTCGGTCGTTTCGCAACCCCAGGAAAACAAACTGGGAGAACTTCAAACGGGACGTGACCAACGACTTAGGCCCTCCTCCCAGGATAAGCTCTGTAGCTGGCCTGGAATCTACGGTCAACACTCTTACTGGTAAACTGGTAAAAGCTTTTGAACGATCCTGTCCCAAAGTCTGTCCGAAGCGCAAACCTAAGCCACCCTGGTGGAACAGAGACCTGGGTTGTCGCAGAAGACAGGTACGAGAACTCTTTAAGTTGGCCAAAGTAGCTGACTGTAGGGAATTTTGGGACGAATACAAGGACATACTTAGGCTCTACAAAACGGAAATTAGGAAAGCCAAATGGAGCTTCTGGAAAGAGCTGTGCGGTAGGATTGAATCCAACTCGGAGACGGCAAGAAACTTGCTGGCTAAACGCCCTGTCACGCCTAGCCTGTTATGCAGGTCTGATGGGGAGTGGACGAGCAACAGCTCGGAAACGCTGAAGATACTCGTAGACACTCACTTTCCGGGCTGTTTGGATGACTCCACCCCTTTAACTCGGGAGCAGGCGTCTGATCTGCATGACATCGAAGGCATTGGCGAAGTTGTCACCAGGCAGAGGCTTGTCTGGGCAATTGACACCTTCAAGCCCTTCAAGTCTCCAGGTCCGGATGGAATTCTGCCGGTCATGCTTCAAAAAACAAGTATGCTTGCTGTTTCCTGGCTAACACAAATTTACAAAGGTTGCCTAGTGATAAGCCATGTACCTGTAGCATGGAGGACCGCTAAGGTTGTATTTATACCCAAGGCAGGTAAAGTCAACCATGCGTATCCGAAGGACTACAGACCAATTAGCCTGACTTCCTTCCTCCTAAAAGTTTTCGAAAGATTACTTGATCTTCACATCAAACAAAGACTTGGCACTCAAACTCTGTCGAGAGCCCAAAATGCGTATATGAAAGGAAAATCTGTTGAAACGGCTCCCCATAGGGTAGTCCTCAAAATTGAAAGGGCACTCCATTACAAAGAATACGCCTTGGGAGCCTTTCTAGATATTGAAGGCGCCTTCAATAATGTGCACACAACAGCTATTATGGAGAGCCTCCACGCACACAACACTCACCCCGCTATTTTTAGCTTCATAGGCAACATGCTTAACCACAGGCTCATATCAGCGGAGTGGTCGGGTGCGCAAATTAGAAGAAAAGTCTGCAGAGGCACTCCGCAGGGAGGGGTTCTATCTCCTCTCTTGTGGAACCTTGTAACAAACTCAATTCTGGAAAATTTGGAAAGCAAGGGACTCACGGTTGTGGCCTACGCTGACGACATTGCAATTTTAGTCTCGGGTAGGTTTCCACACACCCTTGGTCAGCTCATCGAGTACTCTCTAGGGCTGGTTGAGGAGTGGGCGAATACCTTGGGTCTTGGCATTAACCCCAATAAGACGGATATTGTGCTCTTCAGTAGGAAGTATAAAACCCCGGATTTAGACCATATCATGCTGGGCGGCTCCAGGTTAGGTCTCAAGTTACAAACTAAGTACTTGGGTCTTATTCTGGACAGCAAGCTCACATGGAAGACGAATTTAGAGGAAAGAGTTAAGCGGGCAAGCAACGCGATTTATGCCAGCAAGAGAGTGCTGGGTAAAACGTGGGGTCTAAGGCTGGCCGCCCACTAGGCAGCCAGGCTGCCGCAGCCTGGCTGCCGCAGCCAATCCGACATATGATATCTTATTAGGATCCGCACACTAGGCAGCCAAAATCTTCTGGCTGCGGCAGCCCTGAGAACCTGCACATCTGCACAGGCAGCCACGTGGCTGCCCGCAGCCATCAAATTCAACGTGAATTTATGAGGCTGCTTGTAGTCCCCGCTCACTTGTTGCAGCAGCCAGGTAAAATGTCTTTCGACACTGAAAAATTAATACGCGAAATTGAAATTCGTAATGCGATTTGGGATATATCCTGTGATGAATATAGTGATCGCGATGCCAAGAGAAGAAGATGGGAGGAAATTGCCAACATTATGTGTAAAGAAAATATGTTGGAAAATGAAAAGAATGAATTAGGTAAGTTAGTTTTTATTGGTAAGTAATTATGAACTTAAAATTAAATTTGGAAAACTGTGGTACTTCATGATGGATGTGACATAGCTCCGGTCAGGAGGTATATAATAATTACTACCCCAATGCAACTCTACTTTGCCATTCTAGCGGGTTTTCGTTGTTAAAATAATCGGCAAATAAATCTCTATATGCTGATGCTGCTCGATTTCCCCTGGCTGGTGGACTTGGTTGAATTTCCAACTCTGGAGGGACGTACAATGTGTCTTCAAATTTATATCCGTCTCTTTCACACACGTAATTGTGTAAAATGCAGCATGCTTTGACAATGGCAATTGCGAATTCTTTTCGGACATCCAAAGGGCGGTGAAAAATTCTCCATTTATTTGCCAAAATGCCAAACGCGCATTCTATAGACCTTCTTGCACGCGACAAGCGATAGTTGAAGATTCTCTTGTTGTCTGTCAAGTTTCTCCCTCCATAAGGACGCATTAAATTTTCAGATAAACTGAATGCCTCATCTCCAACAATGACGTATGGCATAGGTATTCCATTCCCTGTTATGGGTGTTTTGTTTGGTATTCCTAAGTTTTTATTCACAAGTTTTTGATACAAATTGGATTGCTTATAAATAGACGAGTCAGCACATTTTCCGTATGCTCCAACATTTATATACGTGAATTTATAATCCGCATCACACATAGCAAGCAAAACGATAGAAAAATAATTTTTGTAATTATAGTAAAGAGAGCCTGATTCACTTGGTTTTTTTACTCGTATATGCTTTCCGTCGATCGCTCCAATGCAGTTTGGGTAATTAGCGGTTGTATTAAAGCCATTTGCTATTTCAATCCATCTTTCTTCATTTAACTCTGGAAACGCTGTATGCGTCAAGTTCTCCCAAATTGCCAAGCAAACTTTATATATAATAACTCGAACAGTGGTATATCCAATCCGAAAATTATGATTCAATTCTGCCATACTACATCCTGTTGCCAGATATCTGAAATAATATATAATTTTTCAGGTAAATCATTGCAACAAAAATGGAAAAATATCAGGACAAGTTTCAGCAGAGAATTAAAGCGTAGAAAGGGCATTAAAAGTGGATCAGCAGCTTCTCGAAAAAGCCCATACACATATTTTGAACAGCTGCAGTTTCTCAGGGAAACTGTGACGATTAATGCAACGGATAATAGTTTGGAAGAAGGAGACATATCTCAAATATTGGTGAAACAAACGTACAAACTCGTTCACCTATTAACAAAAAGAATAAAAAAAATGACGATGACACTTTGGTAGAAGTATTAAAGCAAAGTATAGCTAGAAGGGAAGAGCATGAGAGGAATCAAGAATCTGATTCCGATAGATTATTTACGTTATCGCTGCTGGACGATTTTAGGAAGGTTCCGCAACATCGTAAGCTTTCTACAAAAATCCAGTTGATCGAAACAATAAAAAGAGGACAAAGTGATCAAATGGAAAGTAATCAATCATCAGGCGTTGGACTGTACAGCCGTATATCTGGCCGAGAAGTCAACAATCGCCAAAACTACTCAACACAGCCCACATATATACCAGAAAACGCAGCTAATGGCCAATATCGTCATGAATTTCACTATTCTACGCCTGTTACTCATAAGCAGGGTACTCCAATAGAGTATCACCATTTATCTCCACAGTCAAATGGTTCTGATGCAACGCAGAGTTCCGAAATATTAGATCTATTTTCACAGTCACAATTACAAGACATTTAAAAAATGTCTTGTAATTTAAAATGTAAAATTAAAACATTTTTTGGTTTTGTATAATCCTTTAAATAATAAATAAAAAAAAATCATTTTTGTTTTATGTACTTACCTCAAAGTTATTATCAGTTTTTTTTCGGGAGATATACAAGCTCGCATGCGAGTATCAGTACCCCCAATTGAATTTCTAAGATTTCCTAAAAGGCTATCAAATGTTTGTACAGACATTCTGGTGTAGTTGAAAAAACGATCCGGATAGTTTCGAAGATCCTTAAAATAATTTTTAAATAAACCCTTTGAGTGCCGTTCCAGAAGTAGCGGATGAATCCAATGTCTTCTTTTTGCTTTGCGATTCTTACGCCTACGAGACAAACGGTAAATAATAATAGCATCTTCCACATCCATTTCTTTCGACTGGTCAGTGACTACTTATCAGTTTCGACAATATCTGGCTGCTGATAACTGGCTGCTGATAACTGGCTGCTCAATAATTTGGCTGCGGCAGCCAGGCTGCGGCAGCCTGGCTGCCTAGTGGGCGGCTAGCCTTAGCCCTGCTTAAACGCACCGGATCTACTTGGCGATAGCTAGGCCGATCCTTGTTTACGGATGCTTGGTCTGGTGGCCAGCAGTGAAAAAGCACCGTTGCTACCATGGCGAATAGAGTTCAGCGTCAGGCGGCCCTCTGCACTACAGGTGCCTTAGCCTCGACTCCTTCGTCTGCTCTGAACGTCCTGCTTCATCTCCTCCCGCTTGATCTCTTTATTAGAGGCACTGCCGCAAAGGCTGCTGTCAGGCTTAGGGAATCAGGGCACTTCGAGCCAGGATCCTTTGGCCACAGCAGTATTGAACGGGGTTACGCAGGAAGCACTGACTACCTGATTCCCACTCTGTGCTTTGAGCGGGGATATCGAGTGACTGTGGGAGATGTGCAAGAATGGAATCGACAAATGTGTCCTGCAGCTCCTAGCATCAACACTGACGGCTCGAAGACAGCTGCAGGAGTGGGTGCTGCAGTATATTCTGAAGATGCAGCTATGGAAGCAGCTTTCAGGCTTCCGAATCACAGTAGTATTTTCCTGGCGGAGGTGTTTGCAATACGTAAAGCCGCAGACCTCATATACGCCAAAGATACTACTAGCAAAGTACTAAACATCTTTACTGACAGTCAAGCGGCGGTAAAAGCACTGCTGTCTCACACATACAAATCGAAGTGTGTATTCGATTGCATTCAAGCCCTGAACAGACTGGGTAACAGCAGAAGAGTCAGAATCTTCTGGGTTCCCGGTCATAAGGGTATTGATGGAAATGAAAAGGCGGATGCGTTAGCCAAGTATGGGGCTAGTCTTCCCCTTTTGGAAGCAGTTAACATCCTTACTCCTATCCAGGAGATTAAGTACTCAATCGACTCCATAATGATGCAGGGAGCGACGCGCAGATGGGGTGCAACTCAGACCTGCAAAATAACCAAAATCATGTGGGGGTCATACAATCTCGCATCGACCAAGTACCTCCTCGAGTTAGCGCGGATTGACTGCAAACGACTCGTTGGTATCATTACTGGTCACTGTCTTGTAGCAGCACATGCTATGAAAATGGGACTCCTAACGAGCGACACCTGTAGAAGGTGTCAAGAGCCGGGGGTGTCAGAAACTATCCAGCATCTCCTATGTCAATGCCCGGCACTGGGGAAAACCAGACTGCGATACTTCGGTGAGCCCTGGCTGGTGGATCTCTCACACGTGGCAGAGCGAAAGCTGAAGGACATCCTTCAGTTCGCGAAAAAGTCCGGGGCCTTTGATGGCCGCTTGGACTGAATTCCTTCTCGAGGTCCATTTATCTGGTATCACGTGCCAGCCAGTACAACCTAATCTAACCTAGTATTAAACTAGTTTCTCCGAAAATTCATATTTCTATGTATATATATATATAAAAAGTCCGGGGCCTTTGATGGCCGCTTGGACTGAATTCCTTCTCGAGGTCCATTTATCTGGTATCACGTGCCAGCCAGTACAACCTAATCTAACCTAGTATTAAACTAGTTTCTCCGAAAATTCATATTTCTATGTATATATATATATATATATATATATATATATATATATTTATATAAATATATTTATATATATATATATAAATATATATGTATATATATATATATATATATATATATATATATATATATATATATATATATATATATATTTATATATATACATATATATATATATATATATATATATATATATATATATATATATATATGTATATATATATATATATATATATATATATATATATATATATATATATACATATATATATATATATATATATATATATTATATATATATATATATATATATATATATATATACATATATATGTATTTATATATATATATATATATATATATATATATATATATATATATATATCTATATATAAATACATATATATGTATATATATATACATATCAGCAAAATGATTTTCCGAGATAATCTCTGGAGCCCCCGATCCGATTGAAATTTTCGTATCATACATATTTCTTATATGAGGTAGAAAATGCTGACGGCATGTTTAGCATTTTCGTGGGAACGTTGAATAGTGTCAGCGAAAATCGTTTTCCCATGTTGCACAGCTTTCCGGTGTTGTGTTGCATTTTACCTGGGAATTGTTCGTTAACTTATACAAATCTAATAATACCGAGAATAGAACTGTTCCTAGTCTTTGACTTTTCATACTTGATCATTTAAGTATATAAATTTTAATACATATATATATATATATATATATATATATATATATATATATATATATATATATATATATATATATATATATATATATATATATATATATATATATATATATATATATATATATATATATATGCATATATACCTATAAATATATATTAATATATATATATATATATATATATATATATATATATATATATATATATATATATAATGCGTATCTTTATATTACTGTATCAAATTACAAAATTGCGTTTTTCTGTAAACAAAGCATTTTATTAGTTATTTAATCAAATACAAATAATTTTAATATCTAACTTAATATTAATTACACAAATCTTACCTGTAAACAAAGAAACAACATTTACTGTTATTTGTCCACAGTGTATTTTCTAACGCACAATAATTCTTTCTTATATGTCTTTCTCCATTGAGTTCTGATTTGCAACTCACACCTCCTGTCGTTTTATGGCGACGCATCGACTTTATGGAATTCAGTGACGTTTAGTCATTCGGTCGATGCCTACTTTATTAAAATTTTCGGTCGAGATGCAAAGTCAGCAAACTAAAGTAATGCATACACTACAATACCGTATGTGTTACTTTACATCTCCCTCCCTCAAAGAAAATTTTACTTATAAAATTTTTTCACAATCATATTCTTAAGCTAGTATTATCATCTAACATTTCATTTCAACCAAAATCTAATTCCCCTCTATATATTATTTAATTTTAGGAGCTGGAATGAGTTTTGTAATGTGAAACAAATTCGATTCCGCTTTTTTATATCCTGTATCTACTTTATAAATTGAGTTTGATATTTTTTCAATTATCTTAAAAGGACCTATTCTTATCTCATCTAATTTTTACTAATGTTCGAAGAACATTAGTATTAAAATCGATTCGGCCAAAAATTCATATTTCTTTATATATATATATATATATGTACAAAAAATTTCAGTGAGATAATCTCGGGAACGCGCCATTCGATTGAGCTGAAACTTTCAGGATACATTGGTGTATATGCAGAATAGGTCCAGGTCTCTTTAAATGTCAGTTATTGTAAACCTTTTCGCGCCGGCGGGCATTTAAGTGATATTTTTAATATACCTATTATTTCGTGCACAAATGATTTTCGCAAAAATAAAGTTAATAAAATAAATTTCTAACGTGTTTTACATATGAATCGGATAATGCTGGAATATTTTAACCCTATGTGTGCGCTGGGTGCCTAAAAAGAGGACGGGAAAATTTGAAAATTTTTAAATTTCGATAACTTTTGACAGAGCTATTCAATCATTACCAAATTTTCAGGACATATTGATATTATTTAGTTGTAGATTTATGTGGCTTTTAATGAGCGTGCTGGCAACCCTGTAGCTAGGGCAGGCACTGAAAGTGAAAACCTCCAAATCATCGTCTCTCTTGAAAAAATGCAGTTTCTTCAAAAATAAGCCTTTCATATGTAAATCTTGTGCTTTGTTTACATAACCAAAAAAAAAAAAAAGATATGGTATAACGGGCACGCCTGGCAACCCTTGCCCAATTTACCTATATTTTTAGCATCAAAAACTTCTGTTCACGGAAACTCACGATCCGATGGGCAGAATTATTTGAAATTCACAGCATGTATTGACCTTAAATAGGACCAAGTCTGATAGAAGTGATTTTGAAATGCGGGTGATTCTGTGCCAGTGGTGCCATCTTGAAAAACCACTACAAAAGATAACTGTTTTTAGCCCTATAAATTCTGATTGAATCGTTCGATTTTGACGAAACTTACAGAATTGCTGGACCTTACTTTAAGCCACGTTTGGTAGAAATTTGGTCGAAAAATTCGATTGGAGCTGCCAGCTATGATAATTTTGGTGTCTTCATTTTGAAAAAAAAAATTTGGAAGTAAAAACATTCAAACCATCGAATATTCAAAAAAATGTCCGTTTCTTACAATAAAACCAACCTGTATATAAATCTTATGTTTTATCTACACGTTCAAAATAAAACTTTGGAAATTTCATGTCGGACAAGAATGGTAACCCTCTCCCAGTTAACCTATATTTTTAGCATCAAAAACTTCTGTTCACGGAAACTCACGAACCAATAATCAGATACAGCTAAAATTTACAGAATGCATTGGACTTAAGTAAGACCAGATTTGATAGAAGCGATTTTGAATTGTGGGCAACTCTGTGCCAGTGGTGCCATCTTGAAAAATTACAAAGAAAAAAAACTGCTTTTTGCCCTATGAAATGTGAACAAGTAACCAGATTTTCATGAAATTGACACAGAAGCTAAACCTAACTCTAATCTCTGTTTGGTGGAAATTTGGTTGAAAAATTTGGTTGGTGCTACCTGCTATGGTAATTTTTGTGTCTTTGGTTTTGAAAATTCGCTCAGGAAAATAAAACTTTTTGTACTATAACTTCCAGTGCAGTCATGAAATCAATACGAATTTCATACAATTAATGAAACCTGTCATAAACATTATTCAGGCCAAATTTGGTTGAAAAGACACGATAGGGTTGCCAGCTATTGTTGGTTTTGTGTTTAATTGCAATATCTTTATTAAGCGGTTTTATCGTAGAATTTTCAAATGGTAATGATATTGTAGTGACAATAAACAGCAAATATTAAGCTTTCGATCATTTGAAAAAACTCGCTGCAGGTAACCCTAAATTTCTTTATACTCCTATAACTTCGAATGTAATTAAACAACGTGAAGCAGATTTGATATATTCTTGGATTTGATACTGGCGAAAGGTTGCCAGCACGAGTCGGTTGTGCTACTTTTGTATCAATAAATGCTTACAGTTAGTATACATACCGGAAACATTTACAATGAAAATAAATAACCGATGTTACAATTCGCAAAGTTCTGCAAATTTTTCGGATCGCAGCCCCAAACACCAACTTCAGTTACAGTGCTGCAGGCACTGAGCATTTTCTTCATTGATGTTATATGAGATGCTGCTTTCAAAATTATGTGAAATAAGCAACTGATAACGAATATAATTAACCCGTGTTTTGCTCTCATAAACGTTGAAATTCATGCCAGTGGTAATATCTGAAACCTTGCACCATATGAGTTATAATGCATTCTTAAGACGAAAGTAAAACGTGGCATTTGAAACAGTTTGGCCGTAATAAGCAGCACATGTGGTGGAATATGCACTCAAAACCTGCACGATTCTTCTACTGTTCTTCGAACATTAGTGTTTCTAGCGGTTCAGGTGCGCTAGAGTTTTTTCTATTTAGTTTATTGCCATTTTCAACATATACCATGTCTCCACTGTTAAATGTTACATATTTTCGATTCTTATCAAAGATAGCCTTGTTGTAATCATGTGATCTTTTTGTATTTTCTAAAGCTATTTTTCTATCTCTTATTAGATTATTACAATTCTTAACTTGTTTTAATTCTTTAGGTAGAGTTGTAATATCTATTCCAAATAATAGATACTTGGGTGTAAATCCAGTTACTGTGTGTTCTGTTTCATTGTATTTTTGTATGCATTCATGTGCTACTGTTGTCCATGCTATTTTATTTTTATTTTCATTAATTCTACATCTTATCTTGTTAACAATTGTTTGATTCAATCTCTCATTTAGACCATTAGAGAATGGTGTATTAACAGAAGTGAAAATCAGTTGAATCTGTTTGTCATTTAAAAACTTCTTAAATTCTTTTGAATTTATTCCTGGATATTGATCGGCTAATATTAAACCAATTCTATCGATATCTGTAGCATTTTCTATCAATTTTATGAAATCATTTGCATTTTGAGTTTTGGAGGTTAAAATAAATGCATATCTAGTGAAATGGTCAAGTAAAAGATGTAAATATGTTTTTGTGGATCTAGATCCACCAAATCCTCCAATAGTATCAATTGACATTATCTCAAAAGGTCTTTCTGCTGGTCCTAAATGTGACATTAAACCGAATTTATGTTGACCTCTAGTTTTATTGTTTATGCATATTTCACAATTTTTGCAAATTTTCTGTATATTCTCTACCAATCGATTTGCTGTATAAAATGGCGCAATTTTATTTTGTAGTTGTTTCACCCCTATATGACAGTAATCTTCATGAATTTGTTTGATAAGTTTTCTACTCATTTTCTCAGATAAGATTATTTTTTCTTTATTTTTTGATTTTTTGTAATATATTCTATCTTTATTTATCATTTTGTTCTTTCTATCTTGGATATACTCATTGTTTCGTTGATCTTCAATAATATCTTGTAGTTTTATAAAATTTACAATTTTCAATTGTTCGTCTTCATTTTCATTGGATTCTAGTACAGGATTTCTGCTTAAACAATCAGCTTCTAAGTTAATCTTTCCTGGAGAATATTTTATTTTAAAATCATATTGTGAAAGGTAATATGTAAGATCACCTAGTTCTTCATCTGTTCTAGATTTTATGTTCAAATTCTCTAAAGGTTTGTGATCTGAAAAAACTGTGAATATTTTTCCTATCAGCCAGTATTGCCAATATTTAATAGCCTCTTTTATGGCTAAACACTCTAAGTATATCGCTTTCTTTTTCTTTTGACTATTATTTAGTTTTTTTGAAAAATAAGCTACTGGTTTTTCTTCTCCGTTTGGTTGTTTTTGTTTCAAAACAGCTCCTATACCCAATATGCTTGCATCTGTATAAATGTATATTGGCAAATTTGGATCATATATTTCTAAGATTGGTTTTGAGCATAGCATATCTTTTATTTTCTCAAATGCATTTTGACATTCTTTTATTCAAATAAATTTTTGTCCTTTTCTCAATAAGTTATGTAGTGGATCCAAAGTTATAGCAATATTTGGTATATATTTGTTGTAAAAATTTATCTTTCCTAAGAATTGTCTAATATTTTTTTGAGTTTTTGGTATTGGGAAATTCCTTATCGAAATCAAATTGTCTTTGAGTGGACATATCGAATTATTGCTTATTACATGACCTAGATATTTGACTGAACTTTCTGCAAACTTGCATTTTGTAAATTTTAATCTGAAACCTTCTTTTCTTATTGCTTCTAATAATTGTTCTATGTGTTTCATATGTACATTGAATGATTCAGAAAATATCAATATATCATCTATATAATTTACTGTAAAATCTGATAGTATATGTTTTCTGATTATATTACTCAAAATTCTTTGAAACTTTGCTGGAGATGTCTTTAATCCAAATGGAAAACATGTCCATTGAAATTGTCCTTCTTGTGTAACAAAAGCTGTCTTCTTTCTATCTTCTATTCGTAAAGGAATTGACCAAAATGCAGAATTTATATCTAATGTTGAAAAGTATTTGCAATTTCTTGTTTTTGTCATTAAGTCTTCTATCAACGGGAAAGGCTGCGATTGTGGTATTACAAGTTTATTCAAATCACGAAAATCAATACACAATCTTGTTTTTCTACCTTCTTCTTTCTTATATACCAGTGTTACCGGTGCCGCAAATGGGCTATAAGATTCTTCAATAAGATTGTTTTCTAATAGTTTAGCAATTTGCATTTCTATCTCTTTTTTATCTTCGACATTACATCTATATGGTCTTTTACTACAATATTTATCTATTAGTAGATCAATACGTGCTTCATAATCTTTTACTGTACCTACATCATATTTATCTTTTGCAAAAATGTCACTGTATCTTTTTATTAACTTATCTATCTCAAATCTTTCTTGGTAGTTCAAATGATTTACAGAAATATAAAAATCTGATCTATTCATATTCTCATTAAAATTTATAGAATTAATATTCAAAATATTTTCCTTTGAAATATCAAGTTTTTTTTGTCTAATTTTTAAATTTTCATCTTGAATAAGTTTGAATTCCTTAATCATATCTAATCCAATAAGAAAATCATATTGAATATTATCTCCATCTATTACAAAAACGTTCATTATCTTTTCTATATCGAATATTTTTATCTTTACAGATATCACTCCTTTAGTTCTCTTTGCACCATTAATCGTTTCAAATTTTGTTTTCCATATGTTTACTAATTTCTGATTTTTTATGTTCAAAAGTTTTGAATGTATCAATGATATATTGGAACCTGAATCATATTATCCAAAAATTTCAATAGTATCTTCAACTAAGATTTTAATTTTGATTAATGGTGGAGTTACTAGTTTTTTGGAATATTTTCAAACAACTCAGTTTCTATCTCTACATTGTTAACGCATTTTATTTGATTCTTATCTCTCGCGTCTTTCTCATTTATTTTATACCAACATGAAGCTTCAGGATGAAAACGATTTAGCTTACCTTTCTTTTCACATATTTTGCACGGACGTTTTTGTTGTTCTTTTTCTGCATCATCTTTCACGTTTCTGCTTATTTTCTTTTTCTTCATTAGATGTTCTAAACTTCCCAATTCGGTAAATAAATCTCTGGGTTTTTTCAAGTTCTTTCTGTTGATTCTGTCCATTATAAATTCTGGCAAACCTACTGCAATAAGGTTGATCATAGTGCAGTCATCGATATTTTCGTTCATTCCCAATAAAATTCTTTCTTTTTTCAAAGCATAGTCTAATAGTGATCCATTCACATATTTAAAGAGAATAGCATATCTGATTGAAGACCAACCTTTGTTAACATATGTTTCGATAAAATTTTCTTTCCAAATTTTCCATTCTGATGTTAATGTATTCCTAATAAGCATTGAATTGTACCAATCTAATACTGAACCTTCTAGAAATAATCTTAACACTTCAATTATCTCTTCGTCTTTGTTAATTTGTAAACGATTGCATTCTTTTTCAAAAGTATCTATCCATTGCAATGCATTACAGTTCTTACTTGAAAATTTTTCGATGACAAAATTATCCGTTATCTTCTTCAAATTTCTGTTTGTTTCTTCATTTCTAGATCTAATTGGTTGTTCTTCTATATTTTTAGTGATAATTTCTTCTGGATAATAATCACCTATAACTACATTATCACTGTCATCCAGAAAGCATCGTAAATCTGCCGTTACATTAATCCATATTATCCTATAGTGATTTCTCAATTTCAAATTTTTGATGACATTTTTCACAATACTATTCTTCAATAATACTTTATGATCTGCTAAAGGTTGATATTCAATTGGAACTTGATAAATTCTTCCATCTGGTGTTCCGATTTCAGTTAAACATATAATATTCGTTTTTGGATCCGTCGATGCTTTCACTTCAATTTTAAATTGTAATTTTTCCATTTTTATAACTAAAATGTTGTTTTATAATGCGTATCTTTATATTACTGTATCAAATTACAAAATTGCGTTTCTCTGTAAACAAAGCATTTTATAAGTTTTTTAATCAAATACAAATAATTTTAATATCTAACTTAATATTAATTACACAAATCTTACCTGTAAACAAAGAAACAACATTTACTGTTATTTGTCCACAGTGTATTTTCTAACGCACAATAATTCTTTCTTATATGTCTTTCTCCATTGAGTTCTGATTTGCAACTCACACCTCCTGTCGTTTTATGGCGACGCATCGACTTTATGGAATTCAGTGACGTTTAGTCATTCGGTCGATGCCTACTTTATTAAAATTTTCGGTCGAGATGCAAAGTCAGCAAACTAAAGTAATGCATACACTACAATACCGTATGTGTTACTTTACATATATATATATGTATATACATATATATATATATATATATATATATATATATATATATATATATATATATATATATATATATATATATTTATATATATACCTTTTTCTATTTGTATATATATATATATACATAGATATAAAGATATATATATATATATATATATATATATATATATATATATATATATATATATATATATATATATATATATAAATATATAGATATATATACTTAAATATTGCGTGATTAAGTATTTAATTTGTTGAAAATTACTGTTTCAACATAAACTGTTTGCATATTGTTTGATTGAAAGATTTCTTGAACTTAAAGTGTTTCATTTATTTTACATTACTATATGAGTTTTTGCTTTCTTTGGCAGGATAAGTTAAGTATAGATAATTTTATTGAATACAACAAAAATCGCAGCCAAGGTAACTTCACTGCGGCAGCCTGCCCAAAAGTGAAAAAAACGCGCCTGTCGGGATGACGTATGTATTAAATATCAATTTAAAAGCAAAATGGGGTGGAATTTTCTCTTTTTGCATTTCACGCATTTCATGGATATCGGCAACGGAAAGAAACAGTATCCTCGTAGCAAGGCTATAATAGTAAGAGTTTACTTATATTGCATTTAGTGGGAAAATAATAACATTTAATCATGTTTTGAACCTAGCAGTAAATTATGTTATCAAACCACATGTCGACAGTACAGACATACACATGTACGCTTATGTTAGAAAATTTTCGAAAACATTTGGAGCAAATGTTTTTTCAAAAAACAATAGCTGAAACAAGCATGTTGGACGAAATAGAGCCGTATTCAAAACAAATGCCGTATGACCACTGACGGGATCACTTATGTATTATATTGGAAACAAGCATATGTATATGTGTATATATTTATATATATATATATATATATATATATATATATATATATATATATATATATATATATATATATATATATATATATATAACAAGCATATGTATATATATATATATATAACAAGCATATGTATATATATATATATATATATATATATATATATATATATATATATACATTTATATATATATATATATATATATATATATATATATATATATATATATATATATATATATATATATATATATATATATATATATATATATATATATATATATATATATATATATATATATATATATATATATATATATATATATATATATATATATATATATATATATATATATATATATATATATATATATATATATATATATATATATATATATATAAAGCATTACCCTGGCGGAAGCGGAACAGCATACATCTAGAGCCATCCCAAAACTCTGCTAAACGACCGAAGTAGCTCCCAAAAAGTAACATGAAATATAGATGAGCTGAAAATGTATTTGGAGACAACCCATAGCCCACTAAAGAGTTTCACTGTTGGGAAGACATTAAGTCAACCATTTCCTGAAAATTGACAAACAAAAGTTTCAGTTGTCGGAATTCGGGAGAACAATAGTGATTATAAAGTCATCCTAAGCGGTGATAAATTATCGCTACCAAAATATTCGTCCTTCATAATAACATTACGCCAAAAACCATTTCACAGTTTTCGGTATTTTTCAGTAGCTCAGACCATACTGAAATTGACTGAAGGAGGGGAACTTTTCAGTTTTCAGTAAAACGGAGTACAAAAACTGCTTCATTGCAATTAATTGCAATTAATCGTAGTACGCGAACAGACCTTTTAATTGTAAAGGTTATTTAATTGTGATCATGGTTCCCTTCTTGTCTATAAATCAGCATATACAACGTAAATCGTCTCTAAAGCTTATCAAAGCAGAGAATATTGATACGAAAAACTCGATCGTTTTGCGGCCTCCGAAGCCGAATCAAATTGAAATTGTTTTTGCGGGATGATTAAAATTGAAATACTTTTTACTAATGTTCGAAGAAGAACATTAGTATTAAAATCACTTTGGCCAAAAATTCATATTTCTATATATATATATATATATATATATATATATATATATATATATATATATATATATATATATATATATATATATATATATATATATATATATATATATATATATATATATATATATATATATATATATATCATCAAAAAATTTCAGTGAAAAAATTTCAGGAACGCGCCATCTGATTGAGCTGAAATTTTCAGGACACATTGGTGTATATATGACATAAAGTCAACCATTTCCTGAAAATTGACAAACAAAAGTTTCAGTTGTCGGAATTCGGGAGAACAATAGTGATTATAAAGTCATCCTAAGCGGTGATAAATTATCGCTACCAAAATATTCGTCCTTCATAATAACATTACGCCAAAAACCATTTCACAGTTTTCAGTATTTTTCAGTAGCTCAGACCATACTGAAATTGACTGAAGGAGGGGAATTTTTCAGTTTTCAGTAAAACGGAGTACAAAAACTGCTTCATTGCAATTAATTGAGATTAATCGTAGTACGCGAACAGACCTTTTAATTGTAAAGGTTATTTAATTGTGATCATGGTTCCCTTCTTGTCTATAAATCAGCATATACAACGTAAATCGTCTCTAAAGCTTATCAAAGCAGAGAATATTGATACGAAAAACTCGATCGTTTTGCGGCCTCCGAAGCCGAATCAAATTGACATTGTTTTTGCGGGATGATTAAAATTGAAATACTTTTTTACTAATGTTCGAAGAAGAACATTAGTATTAAAATCACTTTGGCCAAAAATTCATATTTCTATATATATATATATATATATATATATATATATATATATATATCATCAAAAAATTTCAGTGAAAAAATCTCAGGAACGCGCCATCTGATTGAGCTGAAATTTTCAGGACACATTGGTGTATATGCAGAATAGTGCCAAGTCTCACAAAAAGTTAATAATCTTTAACCCTTTGGCGCCGGCGGCCATTTTAGTGATATTTTTAATATACCTATTATTCCGTACACAAATAAGTTTTGCAAAAATAAAGTTAACGAAATAAATTTTGAACGTGTTTTACATGTGAATCGGATAATGTTTTGGAATTTTTTAACCCCATGTGTGCGCTGGGTGCCTAAAAACAGAACGGGAAAACTTGAAAATTTTTAAATTGCGATAACTTTTTACGGAGTTATTCAATCATTACGACATTTTTAGAACATATTGGTATTATTTAGTTATTAATTTTCGTAGCTTTTGATGAGCGTGCTGGCAACCCTGTAGCTAGGGCAGGTACTGAAAGTGAAAACCTTCAAATCATCGTCTCTCTTGAAAAACTGCCGTTTCTTCAAAAAAAAGCCACTCATATGCAAATCTTGTGCTTTGTTTACAAAAACAAGAAAAAAAGTTTGATATGGTATAACAGGCACGCTTGGTAACCCTTGCCCAATTTACCTATATTTTTAGCATCAAAAACTTCTGTTCACGGAAACTCACGATCCAATGAGCAGAATTAATTGAAATTTGCAGAATATATTGGTCCTATATAGGACCAGGTCTGATAAAAGTGATTTTGAAATGCGGGTGATTCTGTGCCAGTGGTGCCATCTTGAAAAATCACTAAAAGAGATAACTGCTTTTAGCCCTATAAATTCTGATTGAATCGTTCGATTTTGACGAAATTCACACAGTACCTGGACCTTACTTCAAACCACGTTTGGTAGAAATTTGGTTGAAAAATTCGGTTGGAACTGCCAGCTATGATAATTTTGGTGTCTTAAATTTGAAAAAATAAAAATTTGGAAGTGAAAACATTCAAATCATCGAATATCCTAAAAATGTCCGTTTCTTACAATAAAACCAATCTGTATACAAATCTTATGCTTTATCTACAAGTTCAAAGTTAAACTTTGGAAATTTCATGCCGGATAAGAACAGTAACCCTTTCCCAGTCAACCTATATTTTTAGTATCAAAAACTTCTGTTCACGGGAGCTCACGAATCAATAATCAGATACCATTGAAATTTACAGAATGCATTGGACTTAAGTAGGACCAGATCTGATAGAAGCGATTTTGAATTGTGGGCAACTCTGTGCCAGTGGTGCCATCTTGAAAAATTACAAAGAAAAAAAACTGAAAAGGAAAAAAACGCGCCCTATGAAATTTGAATAAGTAACCAAATTTTCATGAAATTGACGCAGTAGCTGAACCTTACTCTAAACTCTGTTTGATAGAAATTTGGTTGAAAAATCCGATTGGTGCTGCCAGCTATGGTAATTTTTGTGTCTTTGGTTTTGAAAATTCGCTCAGGAAAATAAAACTTTTTGCCCTATAACTTCCAGTGCAGTTATGAAATCAATACGAATTTCATACAATTAATGGAACCTACTATAAGCATTATTCAGGCCAAATTTGGTTGAAAAGCCACGATGGGGTTGCCAGCTATTGTTGGTTTTGTGTTTGTTTGCAATATCTTTATTAAGCGGTTTTATCGTAGAATTTTCAATTGGTAATGATATTGTAGTGACAATAAACAGCAAATAATTAGCTTTCCATTATTTGAAAAAACTCGCTGCAGGTAATCCTAAATTTCTTTACACTCCTATAACTTCGAATGTAATTAAAGAACGTGAAGCAGATGTGATACTGGCAGAAGGTTGCCAGCACGAATCGGTTGTGCTACTTTTGTATCAATAAATGCTTACAGTTAGTATTCATACCGGAAACGTTTACAATGAAAATAAATAACCGATGTGTCAATTCCTAAAGTTCTGCAAATTTTTCGGATCGCAGCCCCAAACACCAACTTCAGTTACAGTGCTGCAGGCACTAAGCATTTTCTTCATTGATGTTATATGAGATGCTGCTTTCGAAATTTTGTGAAATAAGCAACTGATAATGAATATAATTAACCCGTGTTTTGCTCTCTTAAACGTTGAAATTCATGCCAGTGGTAATATCTGAAACCTTCCACCATATGAGTTATAATGCATTCTTGAGACCAAAGTAGAACGTGGCGTTTGAAACAGTTTGGCCGTAATAAGCAGCTCATGTGGTGGATTATGCACTCAAAACCTGCACGATTCTTCTACTGTTCTTCGAACATTAGTGTTTCTATTTTTCTTATATTCATACGCATAAGCTAATTCTAAATCATACGACTAAATATAGAACTAACCAGATATTGACTCTAACCACCCGGTAGCCCCCCGCCGCCAAAAGAACTTACTTCTAATCCTACTAACTATGAATACTACAACATATCCCACCACCACCATAACTTGACTTATCCAGATTAAACCCTTAAACATAACACCCTTCACCGACGCTAGATCTAAATATATTATCTAACTACACGCATTAGCGATATTCTGCCAATATTATTCGCACTTCTCATGCGACTATCGTACCCTACTCCATCCACAATCTTACTTATGCTATCGACCCACCACCTCCTAACGTTAGTATTCATTCACGGTTTCCCAAATTTCATGATATTCATTAATTCCTACATTATAGCCGGGCACTCTTACTGTCTATTCCCGCCACCTTTGCTTAAGTTACTATAGTAGTTGATCCTACCTACAAATTACTGACTATTCCCGCCACCTTTTCCTTAATTTGCTATACTAGCTAATCCTACCTACCACTTATTGATTATTCCCGCAACATCTTTTTTTTTCATCACTCCACGTACCGCTTGAGGTCTTTAGCGTGCCACACCCCCATGGCTTTCTGGTTGGAATCCTCCAGCTCATACGTCCATCCGGACACCCTTCTTTTCACCGAAAACGGTCCTATGTATTCCGGGGCCAGTTTGGCGGAAAATTACCTTGCCACGTCTGACAGGACATAGTTACGGCGCCACACTAAATCCTTCGGTAAAAACTGCTCATCCCGGTGCCGCAGGTCATAACGTGACTTTGATTCCTGAGCAGCTGACTTCAACCGTTCGCGGACTTCTTCACGGACCTTTTGTAGCCATTTCGCCTTTTCAATTCCCTCATCCTGTCCATCTCTCCTTCCTTGTACTTCCGGGCCTCCGGGCCTCTTGTGGTGAATGGTCATTTCTCGCCCGAAATTTAAGAAGTACGTAGTAACCTTCATGTCTTCGTGCGTTGAGATTCTCAACGCACAACCAATCTTCGGTAAAGCCTTGTCCCATTCCCGGTGATTCTCGGATGCATACGTTCGGAGTAAACGTTTGACATTCTGGTTCACTCGTTCCGCCGGATTCGCCTGAGGGTGATATAACGCGGTAAACCTTAACGTAACCCCATGCCTTTCGGCCAACCGTGCGAATTCTCTGGAGCGGAATTGCACGCCGTTATCCCACACAATTATTCGTGGCACTCCGAACAAAAATAGAACGTGTTCCTCCAGTAAACGCACTACGGCCGCTCCGGTTGCTTTCCTGAGGGGAAATAACAATGGCATCTTGGTCGCATAATCTACCACGGTCAGAATATAGGAGTGTCCCCGCAGGGGTCGTGGTAGAGGCCCCACGAGGTCCACACATATCATCTCCCAGGGGGAAGTAGCCTCTTGACTCCTTGACACCATCAGTCCACTGGGAAGCTTTCGATCTACCTTTACCGCCTGGCAAACCTTACACCTCCGGACATAGTTCCTCACATCCGCCTTCATCTTTGGCCAATAGAACTCTTGTGCCAATCGGTCAAAGGTTTTCTGAACCCCCATGTGCCCCGCAGTAGGTTCGTCATGGCACTGGAACAACGCCTTTGGCCGCTCGTATTTCGGAACTACTTTTTTCCACTGGTTGTCTACTTGGAGCTCAGAATACCGGCCTTTTACCCACTTCCACAACATGTTTTCCACCACCTTCCATTTCGGGTATTTGCCTGGGTCCTTCTGCACCTTCCCCATCATGCTTTGATACCACTCATCCGTCATCTGTGCGGCAGAGACGCAACCTAGGTTTCCGACAGCCCTCGAGAGTGCGTCGGGCACTAGATGGTCTTTCCCCTTGCGATGGATTACCTCAAAGTCGAATTGTTGTAATCTCACTGCCCATCTAGCCAATCTGCCCGTAGGTTCCTTAAGACTATTCAGCCAGACCAGGGAATGATGGTCCGTAATTACCACGAATCTTGTTCCTTCTATTTAAGGCCGTAGTTTCTCCACTGCCCATAGTACCCCCAAGCACTCCCTTTCAGTAACTGAATACCTTCTTTCCTGTTTGGAAAGCGCCCTGCTGAGGTAACAGATAACTTTCTCACCATCCGGGTGTACCTGGCTGAGTACTGCACCTATGCCCACATCCGAGGCATCCGTTTGGACTTTAAATGGGAGGTCGAAATCTGGACAGGCTAGTACAGGCGCTGATGTGAGCTTACGCTTGCACATCACGAAAGCCTGTTCGCACTCCTCAGACCATAAAAATTTTCGACCCTTCTTCAAGATATCGCTTAAGGGTGTGTGTGTGTGTGTGTGTGTGTGAGTTGGGGGAGAGGCGCATTGGCGCCTCTAAGGGCGCCAATGCGCCTCTCAAAAACTCAGGCCAAAGGACCCATTGTACTCATTACCCCCTGCCTACCATAGTTTCCCAGACCTCTTGATAAAGTCTAGGATCACTGATAGGGGAAAAGAGGCTATCGTCTGCATGCGTGCAACATCCCAGCCAAAGCATTGATATCTGAGACGTGCAAACGCTGGGCATTCACAGAGGAAATGCTCCGCAGAGTCAGCCTCTTCTAGACAGGATGAACAGAGGTCATCCTGTACAACACCTATTCGGTACATATGTCCTCCTAGGCAGTTGTGTCCAGTCAGAATACCTACCATGGCCCTGCAAACTTTCCTGCTCTTATTGAGCAAGAATCCCGCAGTCACATGGTTGGGTTCTGAAAGGAATACCTTCGTGTGCCTGGCCACACCGGCAGCCGTCCATCTATCTTTGTGAGCATCATCTACCCACTTGCGAATAATGGCACGTGCAGATGCGGTCGGCACACCCAAGGCGGGTTCAGGGCCCCGTAGCGGAAGTTCCGAACCTTGCTTCGCAATGACGTCAGCAATTTCATTCCCCTCAACACCACAGTGCCCCGGTACCCAGAGCAGATGCACCCTATTGAATCTGGCGACAGAGTTCAATCGTGCTCTGCACTCTTGGACAATTTTCGAGTTTGTCAGGGGTCTACGCAGCGCCATCAGTGCAGCTTGACTGTCACTGCAAATAGCAATGCTCTTTCCCCTCCATCTTTCCTCAATTGCCCAACAGGCAGCTCTCAGGATAGCAAACATTTCTGCTTGAAAAACCGAAGCGTGCTCTCCAAGAGAGAAAGCCCATCTGCCATTCGATGAATGTAGATAGACACCAGCTCCAGATCTACTATCTGACCTCGAGCCGTCCGTGAAGAAGATCTCCGAATATCCCCTCGTACACAGATCGGGATCATCCCAGCTACTTCTGCTTAAGAGGATTACTTCGTACCTTCTTCTGAAGTCAAGGAAGGGCACCCGAGCGTCCGAAGGCATCGCGAGAATCGGAGAGATCTCACACATCGACCTCCTAATAGAGCAGTGCCCCACATCGTCCTCACCTACCCATAAGCCAAGCTGAGCTAGTCTATGGGCAGAGCTCATCGCCACACTCTGAACTTGGATGTCGAGAGGAGGCAGATTGAGAAGCGCATCAAGGGCCGCACCCGGAGTAGTGCTCATGGCACCACAGATACCCAGGCACACCGTCCTTTGCAGCGTGGCTAACTTTTTCCGAGCATACAATAGCCTCAGGATAGTCCACCACACCACCGATGCGTACGTGAACATCGGCCTAATTATTGCTGTGTAGATCCACATCACTACACGAGGCTTTAGACCCCATGTGGTAGCAAAAGCTCTCTTACACTGCCCGAAGGCTTTTATAGCTCGAGTAAGCTTCACTTCCACATGTTTCTTCCAGAGAAGTTTTTTGTCCAAGATTACTCCAAGATATTTGACTTCATCTGAAAGTTGAAGTGTTACACCCTTCATGATTGGAAGCACTAGTCCTCTCAGTTTTCTTTTCCTGGTAAACAAAACAAGTTTCGTCTTACCAGGATTCACTGTTAAGCCGTGCCTCGAACACCAGCTGCCAATCAGATCCAATGCACGCTGTGTATTTCTACACACCACATTCAGATCTTTACCGACAGCCAGTGCGGCCACGTCATCAGCATAAGCTTGTGCGTGCAGCCTTTCTTGTTGCAGTTCGTTAAGCAGGGAGTCGACTAGCATACTCCACAGGAGCGGTGATAGGACGCCCCCTTGAGGGCATCCATTTGTCGCCTCTGTTCTTAAGTAGCAATCGGATCCAGTTTCCGCCAGCAACCATCTCTGCGTCAGCATGGCATGAATCCACCTAACTAAGACATCATCCACGCCATGCACTTTCGCAGCATCACATAGTTCCACGAAGGGCGCGCAATCAAAGGCCCCTTCAATGTCCACAAACACCCCCAACGCATACTCACCATTGGAGATCGCTCCCTCAACTCTGGCCACCAAAGAATGAAGGGCCGACTCGCATGATTTTCCTCGCTGGTACGCATGTTGCTCATCATTCAAAGGGTTAAACCTAAGCGCCGTAGTACGTATGTGTCGTTCGACAAGTCTCTCTAGGCATTTCAACATAAACGAAGTTAAGCTGATCGGTCTAAAGTTCCTTGGATCGGAATAGTCATCTCTCCCCGGTTTAGGTATAAAAACTACCTTAACCTCTCGCCAAGGTGACGGAACATACCCCAAGGAAAGGCATGCCCAGAAGCTTTCTCTCAGGTCTGCCCCCAAGTGGTCAATTCCCTCCCTAAGCATAACCGGATAGATACCATCCAGGCCCGGCGATTTGAAATTCTCAAAAGACATGATTGCATCCCTGACCTTTTCACTAGTGACCACAGATCTAGTTGTGTACCAGCACTTCCTACTGCTGCGAAGAGCAGGGATTTCGGTCACAGGCGCATTTGCCTTCTGCGACTCAATCACCGGGGCTCCCGGGAAGTGAGTCTCGCTTAAGGGAGCTACCATTGTCGCATGACTGGGAATGAATCGACGGTACCACGATACCATTCCGAGAAGTTGACGAACTTGCCTTACAGAAGTTGGGCGAGGAAACTCGTTCACCGCTTGAACATTCTCGGGGTCTACCCTAAGACCCTCCTCATCCACCAGGTATCCCAAGTACTTGAGTTACGCCCTACAAAACTGACACTTCTCTTTCGAAACCCTCAAACATGCGACTCTCAGTCGCTCGAACACTTCCCGGAGAACCTTCATATGTTGCTCGAAAGACTCTGTCACCACGATAATATCGTCCAGGTAGGTGAAGACGAATGGTTCCAAAGAAGGACCAAGTACGGTGTCGATTAGTCGTTGCCACGTCGCCCCCGAATTGTGTAGCCCAAACGGCATCCTCAGAAAATGAAAAAGCCTTCGTCCCGGTACTGTGAAGGCTGTGTACTGTTGCGACCCCTCCGCCATTGGTACCTGCCAGTAGGCTGATTTCACGTCTAACGTGGATAGGTATTTAGCGTTCCGTAGTTTGTCTAGAGTGGCGGAAATATATGGTAGAGGATACGCATCCTTCTCGGACACCGCATTCACCTTTCTGAAATCTACCCAGAAACGGTAGGACCCATCCTTTTTTACGCACCAGGAGAATAGGCGATGACCAAGGGCTAGAGGAAGGCTCAACCACTCCTAACTTCAGCATTTCGTCTAGCTCGGTGTTAATCTGACGTTGTACTGCCGGTGAAACAGGATAGTATCTCTGTTTGATCGGAGTGGCACTGGTCCTGATGGTATGCTCAACCGCCGTCGCACACCCTAATCCATCTCCCATCAAGGTAAACTGTTGCTCCACCAGATCTGACAGCTCGCACTTTTCTTGCTCAGACAAATGTGACCGGTCTCGCAGAGCCCCTCTGGCAACTGCCGTCGTCGCAGCCAAAGAATGCCACTGCTGACCCTTAATAACCAATACTACTCCGAATCGTTGCCAGAAATCGATCCCCAAAATCACCTCTTGGGGAACTGACGGGATGACTAATGTGTCTGTGTCATGTTTTCGGCCGTTTAAGGTATACTTCAAGCGTACTACCCCAGACACCGCACAGGATACACCGTTGGCTAATCGCACCTCTTCAACCTGCTCATGATCCAGTACTAAGCCTTTATCCGCCAAGCGAGACCAGCCTTTCCCTCCTAGTATTGTACGGCTCGCCCCTGAGTCCAGTAGCCCCTTCATAGTTACGTCCTCAATATCCACTTGTATGTGCGGACGACTATCACTACTACTCTCCATAAGGGCGTAGTCCACGACTGGTCGTTGGGTCTTCGGTTGCGGTCTGATCCCCGTGCTTGCCTGGCCGCTTAGGAAGTACGCTGCTCGTTTCCCGAAGCCTGTTGGTTTGATCGGAATCGAGATTCCCCACCAGTAGCCCTCGCCCGATAAGTTGGGCATGCCGACCTCATTACCCCCTGGCGACCGCAACCAAAACACCGCCGTGGCTCCGGGCACTCTCTCGACATATGCCCGTCTCGCTTACAATTCCAACATTGGATCCGGCCTGCATTCGACATCGCAGCGACTCGCCCCGTGCCTTCCGTTCCCACGTACGCCAAGTCTGGCTCCAAGCATCGTCTGTTTCGCGTGGTGGGCGGCACAAATGCTGCCACTGAAGCCCTGGTGGCATCCAAAGTGCGACCCATCTTCACGAGCTCAGAGATAGATGATACTTGCGTCAGACACAGCTGTTGCTGGTAGAAAGGCGCGATGTTCCTTCTTAATGTTCGCATTTTCTCCTCCTCCGAGCAACCCTTCCTCAATCTACTAAAAAGGCGCTCCATTATCGCAACGTACACCCCCATTGACTCATTCTCCCCTTGAGTTCGCTTCCGGATCTCTTCCCAGAGGCGATCCTCGTAATCCGAGGGTAAAAACTCTGCGTTTAATTCCTCTACTAACTCGTCCCAGCATCCGACAATGTTTCGGTTGGCCCTAAACCGGATCAAGGCCCGAGAATCAAAAAGGTCGACTGCTGCCTTGAAAAGCTGTGGCTTACTAAGTCCCCTTGCCTGACGAAGCTCCTCGACGCACTCCAAGAAGGCATTCACTGACCCAGATGAATCCCCGCTGAATTTGAGCCCACACTTGGCAACCTTTGCCAAACTAGCGCCCTTAACCGACTGGGATACGGATGTACCTGGATCTTCATTAGATTGACCTTCTTCGTCATCGCTGACACCATTGACTCTTTCCATCAACGATCCCATCGCCAGAATCAACCTATTCCGAAGACTTTTTGCAGCTTCCCTTTGTTCTTTGGTAACCGCCTGTAAATTTGCCAAACGACGGAATCCAAATTCAACCTTCACCTTAACCTTGATGAATTCCGACGACGTCTTATCTCCCGAAACTCTGGCCACCAGTTCTTCTACCTCCACTGCCTTCGCGGACAGCTCGGCGTAGTCCATTTCGTAGTCGAACGGGTACTCTGTTTCGACATACGAAGTGTCCAATTCTAATTCTGCTTTCAACGTTGCCCGCAGTGACTTGCGCATATTGTCTACCGTATCTGCGGCAAAACCTCGGATGGTGAGTTCGTAAATGAGCTCATCCTTGCTCAGGCGGTCCACGAGGATCTTCATTTGTGCTACCCTATAAGTTCCCGCTACGCTCGACTCAAATTATATTTCTACGCTACTAATCCCGGCTAAAACACTATTTAACACCCTGCCTAACTCAATAAGGGTGAACCCTAGGGCCAGTACTCAATCACAATATAATGTTAACTCTTTCCCAACTATATGTTCGCTAAAGGAAACCAAAATCTACCTTAAAATTCGTGCCTCTTAACCTAAGAAACCAGACACACTTCCACACACTCAAAATTCAATATTATTCACTTGCACTCACAACACTCAAATGAATCCAGAATTCAAGTCGTTTAGATGCCATACAAAAATAAATAATTTCATGCAAATCATAAATGCGATAATAGCTGCGTTTTACTATCATCCAGAGTGTAGTAGGTATCCTGGATGCATAATAAAACGATCCAGAGTAGCACGCGAGTTTTTTTCTGTCAGACAGTTGTCATTTCAAAATTTGAGCTGTCATATAACCAGCGCCGTTTTCAAATGTATGACTATTTATCCTGGTTGCCAGGGTGACATGGAAAATTTTTGAAAATTCCAACTATTCCAGTTGATATGACTTTTCAAAATACGTTCCACAGAGAGCACGAGTACGAAATCCACTGAATTCACAGGTGTTTGTACTCTGGATGTTGTTGTTGTTTCGTGTGCAAATCGATATCCTGCACTACTCTGGATGTATAATAAAACGCGCCTAATGATCCAATATATATTCAAACACAATCAACTCAATATTTAATCCGACCGACGATTTAATTGTGTGCTCAAAAAGTGACCAGTTAACCAATATTCGAGTATAATTTGTTTCCAAATACGCCTTACGGATCTTTTTAGATTCAAAATTATGCGCCTAACAGCCTTCCCACAATTTGGGACTTGGCTCGTAAAATTTTCACGCGTACCGTTTTTTTCACCGTTAGTACCGTTAGCCCCACGTTGGGCGCCAATTTTTTACCGTTTAATCGTACAACACGTCCCTAAAACCCTTTACCCCTATCTGGGATATAAGGGCGGCAGTTTTCGGGTGGCTTGCTCGCGAAGAAAGGTCGCGGGTGGGCGCAAATCAATTTAACTGAACCACTGCCGCGCTACCGTCGCCCTGAAGCGAGAAGTCGAGACGGCGCGCACTAAGATGCAAATTAAAGGCTCACGCAAATATAGAAAAACGTCGAAACGGTTAAAGTTCCGCTGTCTAAATTGAATCGCCGCAAATTAATAGCCTTTCTTTCTAATATATAAAAACACTTCGCACTTTATTCTTTCTTTGGAAATTTTTTCACTTAAACGTTAAAAACTATCAAACTATCTATCTACATATATCTAGATTTGTATACTACCGAATTCGAAATTACAAAAAAAAACTAGGTAAACTTATAAAAATAGTGCGCACACTACCTTTTTATTACTGCTCGTCGCTTATTCGTCTCGCTGGGGCCCTTTACGTTGAACTCTGCTTCTTTCGTTGCCTCCTCCGATTACGTCCTCTGGTTTTCAGCAATAAAAAAATCCCAATGCTAAGCTCGTTGTTTTTGGCGCACTTGTTGGTTTGTCTTCTTTCAGCTCCACAATTCCAGTTCAAGTATATATATATATATATATATATATATATATATATATATATATATATATATATATATATATATATATATATATATATATATATATATATATATATAATGAAAGAAATCTCAATGTTAGATCTCGGCCGTTTCCTTCTCGGGCATCCGTCCACTCACCCAGTTCGAATAGAAAAGACCATTTTTCCATTGTCGGCGCACAATCTAACTTTCTTTTTGGCGGCAACGGAATTTATCTGAATCCGTTGAGTTCATTAGACTCAGCTGTGGGCTCGTGCGATCCCCAGCTGAATTCCACCTCGGCCCATTCCCACTTATTCCGTTCGATCATTCCACTCGCTGTTTGACAAACCGAGCTGTCATCGCGAATCGTACGTCAAAATCATTTCCAAGCTACTCGTAAGTGTATCCCCTAAATTATTTTTTCAATCTTTTTGGTGATCGCGTTTATCATCTTCGTGTCGTTTTTCCATTTTGGTATTGTGATTTGTCGCTGGCAGATTGCGGATTTGTATGTATCGTGATTTGCCGCCGGTAGAATGTGAACTTGTTTATGTTGTGATTGTCGTTGATGGTGGTGTTCAGTGTTCGGCATGTTTATCGCTGTGCTGATTTTCGTTGATGTGATGTGATTATGTACTGATGTTGATGTTATTATATGTTGATATTGAGGTGATTCGGTTCTGCACTTACTAACTACTAACCTAATACAGAATTAAGAGCTAACTAATCGTTTACGTACATTGTGTGACTGCAACGGCGGTTTGTTTACTTATAGCAACTAATTTTAGACGTAACTAACCTAGGCTAATTTAGACGGCGGAGCTCTCACGCAGCTATTTCGGTTCATAAATCTCCATCGCCCTCTTTATAGGCTGGCGGTGGAGATTTTTTTTCTTTAAAAAAAAAACCTAAATGTGCGCAATTTTAGGATGCCGTGACACTATATTTTTAGCATTAAAAACTTACTCTCAACTCTGTTTGATGGAAATTTGGTTGAAAAATTCGACTGGTGCTGCCAGCTATGATAATTTTGGTGTCTTTGGTTTTGAAAATTCGCTCAGGAAAATAAAACTTTTTGCCCTATAACTTCCAGTGCAGTCATGAAATCAATACGAATTTGATACAATTAATGGAACCTATTATAAACATTATTCAGGCCAAATTTGGTTGAAAAGCCACGATAGGGCTGCGAGCTATTGTTCGTTTTGTGTTTGTTTGCAATATCTTTATTAAGCGGTTTTATCGTAGAATTTTCAACAGCAAATATTAAGTCTTCGATTATTTGAAAAAACTCGTTGCAGGTAACCCTTAATTTCTTTATATTCCTATAGCTCCGAACATAATATAACAACGTGAAGCAGATGTGATATATTCTTGGCTTTGATACTGGCGAAAGGTTGCCAGCACGAGTCGGTTGTGCTACTTTTGTATCAATAAATGCTTACAGTTAGTATTCATACCGGAAACATTTACTATTTTCATTGTATAACCGATAACCGATGTTTCAATTCCCAAAATTCTGCAAATTTTTCGGATCGCAGCCCCAAATACCAACTTCAGTTACAATGCTGCAGGCACTGAGCATTTTCTTCATTGATGTTGTATGAGATGCTGCTTTCAAAATTTTGTGAAATAAGCAACTGATAACGAATATAATTAACATGTGTTTTGCTCTCATAAACGTTGAAATTCATGCTAGTGGTAATATCTGAAACTTTCTACCATATGAGTTATAATGCATTCTTGAGACCTAAGTAAAACGTGGCATTTGAAACAAATTGGCCATAATAAGCAGCTCATGTGGTGGAATATGCACTCAAAACCTGCACGATTCTTCTACTTTTCTTCGAACATTAGTGTTTCTAGCGGTTCAGGTGCGCTAGAGTTTTTTTTATTTGCATTGAAAGTTTTTAATTGACTAAGTGGTTTCGAAAGTATGAACTGATTCTCATCAGACAGCAGCACACGATGCACATATGACTAATGTGACCACTTGCAGCTGGAAATCATTAACTTTTATTTACGCTTGATTCGACTTCGGAGGCTTATTCCGCAAAACGATCGAGTTTCCCGTATCAATATTCTGTGCTTTCATAAGCTTTAGAGACGATATACGTTGTATATGCTGATTTATAGACAAGAAGGGAACCATGATCACAATTAAATAACCTTTACAAGTAAATAATGTCGATGGATATACATAAGTCGGCGATGTTAAAAATTGTCACAACTAGCGTAAATAAAAATTTATGATTTCTAACTGCAAGTGGTCACTTCAGTCAAGTATGCACTGTGTGCTGTTATCTAATGAGAATCAGTGCATACTTTCGAAACCACTTTGTCAAATAAAAAATTTCAATGTAAATAAAATTTTTTTTTTTCAATTTTCATCATCCTGCAAAAACAATTCCAATTAGACGTTTTATTGTGAAACAGCTCATTGACAGTTGACAATGTAGGACGTAGTAATAAGACGTCTCGAATATGATCCTGTGCGACATTGTTAAAAGAATAACAGGTATCTAAAATATTTTTTTCTTCGATCATTTAAATGATATTTTTACAGGAGGTAGGAATAATAAGTATCAAACATAATTTCAAAGAGAAAACGGGTTGAACAACATACGAAATAATAAATGAACGTACATGCAATATAATAAATTAAATAGTATTTTATTTACTTGTATCTTTAAATTACTTACTTGAAAAAAAAAAGTACACTGAACGAAAAGAATTCGAAATTTTAACTAATTGCAAATAGATGACTTTGATTTGGTAGAAAAGTCTAAAAGTATGATTTATTCTTCAAAACACTTTAAGTAATAAGGAAATCTAGATTAGTTGATATTACTAATCTTCTTTAGTTAAAAAAGGATCAACTGTTTGTAGAGTTTCTTACTATTGAAATAGAAAATTTTGCCAATATAATTTGCATGAATGTCTGCATTATAGAAAGTTTAGTTATTTTTATTGTAAAAATGTCTAAAGACAGTAAAAGAAATGATTAATATTATACGGAGATAATTAACGATTCATGATTTGCGGAAACAACAAATTGAATTAGTAGGCTGAAAATCAACCATTTTCTTTAGTAAATTATGACTATTTCTTTATATGAAATACCAAATGATTTTTTTCAGTGTACATAAACTACTTAAAATGCCATCACACAGCTTTTTTCATTCAAAGAATAACCACACACCATGCTTCAGCTGTCCACTATTGAATTTTAATCTTCAGCAGCAAATACCTTGTGGATTAAATATATTCCGGTCGCATACCAATATTTCTCAAAAAACATTTCTTTCATACACTTATTTGAATATAAGTACAAATTAAGAGCCTGCACCAAGCCCATATTTATAGATCTAATAATCTACAGCAAAGTGACGAGTTTTAGCTAAGCAACAATTTTCTACGATTTCTTGCAACAGAGCTATCAAGCTATCAAGAAACCAACATTTCAATTGCAGCAAAATCCTATTCAAACATATTGCACAAATGCTCATATCAGTTGATCTCATATGGCTGCAAATTCAAACTCATATTCGCAATTTTGGCGGCTGCTTGATGAAGCTTCACTTAATTCTATAATAGGCAAATTAAATGATCGACATCAACTGATTGCTGGTGTCTGATGAGAATCAGTGCATACTTTTGCAATCACTTTGTCAAATAAAAATTTTCAATGTAAATAAAAAAAACTCTAGCGCACCTGAACCGCTAGAAATACTAATGTTCGAAAAACAGTAGAAGAATCGTGCAGGTTTTGAGTGCATATTCCACCACATGAGCTGCTTATGACGGCCAAACTGTTTCAAACGCCACGATCTACTTTGGTCTCAAGAATGCATTATAACTCATATGGCGGAAGGTTTCAGATATTACCACTGGCATGAATTTCAACGTTTATGAGAGCAAAACACGGTTTAATTATATTCGTTATCAGTTGCTTATTTCACAAAATTTCGAAAGCAGCATCTCATATAACATCAATGAAGAAAATGCTCAGTGCCTGTAGCACTGTAACTGAAGTTGGTGTTTGGGGCTGCGATCCGAAAAATTTGCAGAACTTTGGGAATTGAAACATCGGTTATTTATTTTCATTGTAAATGTTTCCGGTATAATTTTATTGATACAAAAGTAGCATAACCGACTCGTGCTGGCAACTTTTTGCCAGTATCAAAGCCAAGAATATATCACATCTGCTTCACGTTGTTATATTACATTCGAAGTTATAGGACAATGAAGAAATTTAGGGTTACCTGCAGCGAGTTTTTTCAAATAATCGAAAGCTTAATATTTGCTGTTTATTGGCACTACAATATCATTACCAATTGAAAATTCTACGATTAAACCGCTTAATAAAGATATTGCAAACAAACACAAAACCAACAACAGCTGGCAACCCTATTGCAGCTTTTCAACCAAATTTGGCCTGAATAATGTTTATAATAGGTTCCATAAATTGTATGAAATTCGTATTGATTTTATGACTGCACTGGAAGTTATAGGGCAAAAAGTTTTATTTTCCTGAGAAAATTTTCAAAACCAAAGACACAAAAATTACCGTAGCTGGCAGCACCAATCGAATTTTTCAACCAAATTTCTATCAAACAGAGCTTAGAGTAAGGTTCAGCTACTGTGTCAATTTCATGAAAATCTGGTTACTTGTTCACATTTCATAGGGCAAAAAGCAGTTTTTTGCTTTGTAATTTTTCAAGATGGCACCACTGGCACAGAGTTGCCTACAATTCAAAATCGCTTCTATCAGACTTGGTCCTACTTAATTCCAATGCATTCTGCAAATTTCAATGGTATCTGATTATTGATTCGTGAGTTCCCGTGAACAGAAGTTTTTGATGCTAAAAATATAGGTTGACTGGGAAAGGGTTACCGTTCTTGTCCGACATGAAATTTCCAAAGTTTTACTTTGAACGTGTAGATAAAGCATAAAATTTGTATACAGATTGGTTTTATTGTAAGAAACGGACAGTTTTTGGAAATTCGATGGTTTAATGCTTTCACTTCCAAATTTTTATTTTTTCAAATCTAAGACACCAAAATTATCATAGCTGGCAACTCCAACCGAGTTTTTCGACCAAATTTCTACCAAACGTGGTATTAAATAAGGTTCAGCCACTGTGTGAATTTTGTCAAAATCGAACGATTCAATCAGAATTTATATGGCTAAAAGCAGTTATCTTTTTTAGTGATTTTTCATGATGGCACCACTGGCACAGAATCACCCGCATTTCAAAATCACTTCTATCAGACTTGGTCCTACATAGGACCAATATATTATGCAAATTTCAATTAATTCTGCTCATTGGATCGTGAGTTTCCGAGAACAGAAGTTTTTGATGCTAAAAATATAGGTAAATTGGGCAAGGGTTACCAGGCGTACCCGTTATACCATATAAATTTTTTTTTTTGTTTATGTAAACAAAGCACAAGATCTACATATGAGTGGCTTTTTTTTAAAAAAGCGGCAGTTTTTCAAGAGAGACGATGATTTGAAGGTTTTCACTTTCGGTGCCTGCCCTAGCTACAGGGTTGCTAGCACGCTCATCAAAAGCTACGAAAATCTACAACTAATCAAAACCAATATGTCCTAAAAATTTCGTAATGATTGAATAACTCGGTCAAAAGTTATCGCAATTTAAAAATTTTCAAGTTTTCCCGTTCTGTTTTTAGGCACCCAGCGCACACATGTGGTTAAGAAATTCCAAAACATTATCCGATTCACATGTAAAACACGTTCAAAATTTATTTCGTCAACTTCATTTTTGGAAAATCTGTTTGTGTACGAAATAATAGGTATATTAAAAAAATCACTAAAATGGCCGCCGGCGCCAAAGGGTTAAAGATTATTAACTTTTTGTGAGACCTGGCACTATTCTGCATATACACCAATGTGTCCTGAAAATTTCAGCTCAATCGGATGGCGCGTTCCTGAGATTTTTTCACTGAAATTTTTTGATGATATATATATATATATATATATATATATATATATATATATATATATATATATATATATATATATATATATATATATATATATGAATTTTTTGCCAAAGTGATTTTAATACTAATGTTCTTCTTCGAACATTAGTAAAAACTCTAGCGCACCTGAACCGCTAGAAACACTAATGTTCGAAGAACAGTAGAAGAATCGTGCAGGTTTTGAGTGCATATTCCACCACATGAGCTGCTTATTACTGCCAAACTGTTTCAAACGTCACGTTTTACTTTAGTCTCAAGAATGCATTATAACTCATATGGTGGAAAGGTTTCAGATGTTACCACCGGTATGAATTTCAACATTTATGAGAGCAAAATACGGGTTAATTATATTCGTTATCAGTTTCTTATTAAACAAAATTTTCAAAGCAGCATCTCATATAACATCAATGAAGAAAATGCTCAGTGCCTGCAGCACTGTAACTGAAGTTGGTGTTTGGGGCTGCGATCCGAAAAATTTGCAGAACTTAGGAAATTGAAACATTGACTATTTATTTTCATTGTAAATGTTTCCGGTATGAATACTAACTGTAAGCATTTATTGATACAAAAGTAGCACAACCGACCCGTGCCGGCAACCTTTTGCCAGTATCAAAGCCAAGAATATATCACATCTGCTTCACCTTGTTATTCGAAGTTATAGGAGTATAAAGAAATTAAGGGTTACCTGCAGCGAGTTTTTTTCAAATAATCGAAAACTTAATATTTGCTGTTTATTGTCACTACAATATCATTACCATTTGAAAATTCTACGATAAAACCGCTTAATAAAGATATTGCAAATAAACATAAAACCAACAATAGCTGGCAACCCTATCATGGTTTTTTAACCAGATTCGGCCTGAATTTTGCCTTTAATAAGTTCCATTAATTGTATGAAATTCACGTTGATTTCATGACTGCATTGGAAGTTATTGGGCAAAAAGCTTTATTTTCCTGAGCGAATTTTCAAAACCAAAGACACAAAAACTACCATTGCTGGCAGCATCAATCGAATTTTTCAACCAACTTTCCACCAAACACGGTTTAGATTAAGATTTAGCTACTGTGTCAATTTCATAAAAATCTGGTAACTTATCCACATTTATTAGGGCAAAAAGCAGTTTTTTTCTTTGTAAGTTTTCAAGATGGCACCACTGGCACAGAGTTGCCCACAATTCAAAGTCGCTTCTATCAGATCTGGTCCTACTTAAGTCCAATGCATTCTGTAAATTTCAGTTGTATCTGATTATTGGTTCGTGAGTTCCCGTGAACAGAAGTTTTTGATGCTAAAAATATAGGTTAACTGGGAAAGGGTTACCGTTCTTGTCCGACATGAGTTTTCCAAAGTTTAACTTTGAACGTGTAGATAAAGCATAAGATTTGTATACAGATTGGTTTTATTGTGAGAAACGGATATTTTGAGGATATTCGATGGTTTGAATGTTTTCATTCCAAATTTTGATTTTTTCAAATTTAAGACACTAAAATTATCATAGCTGGCAGCTTCAACCGAATTTTAAAACCAAATTTCTATGAAACAAGGTCTGAAGTAAGGTCCAGCTACTGTGTGAATTTCGTTAAAATCGAACGATTCAATCAGAATTTATTGGGCTAAAACCAGTTATCTTTTTTAGTGGTTTTTCAAGATGGCACCACTGGCGCAGAATCACCTGCATTTCAAAATCACTTCTATCAGACGTGGTTGTATTTAAGACCAATACATTCTGCAAATTTCAATTAATTCTGCTAATCGGATCGTGAGTTTCCGTGAACAGAAGTGTTTGATGCTTAAAATATAGGTAAATTAGGCAGGGTTACCATTCGTGCCCGTTATACCATATCAAATTTTATTTTTTGTCGATGTAAACAGAGTACAAAATTTACATATGAGTGGCTTTTTTTTGAAGAAGCGGCATTTTTTCAAGAGAGACGATGATTTGGAGTTTTTTACTCTCAGTGCCTGCCCTAGCTACAGGGTTGCCAGCATGCTCATTAAAAGTTACAAAAATCAACAACTAAATATACCAATATAATAGCTCTGTCACAAGTTATCCCAATTTAAAAATTTTCAAATTATCCCGTTCTCTCTTTAGGCACCCAGCGCACACATGGGGTTAAAAATTTCCAAAACATTATCCGATTCACATGCAAAACACGTTCGAAATTTATTTCGTTAACTTTATTTTTGCAAAAATTATTTGTGTACGGAAGAATAGGTATATTAAAAATATCACGAAAATGGCCGCCGGCGCCAAAGGGTTAAAGATAATTGACATTTCAAGAAATCTGGACCTATTCTGCATATACACCAATGTATCCTGAAAGTTTCAGCTCAATCGGATGGCGCGTTCCCGAGATTATCTCACTGAAATTTTTTGATGATATGTATATATATGTATACATATATATATATATATATATATATATATATATATATATATATATATATATATATATATATATATATATATATATATATATATATATATATTGTTGCAACCGACTAAATTTTGTCGAGCAGTCGTCAGTGTAGCATATATTTATTATGAAATCTTCCTGTTCTTGCCCGGCGTGCCTTTTCCCTGCCGACTAGCTCAGCCTGGCGTGGGTTTGCGGGCGGAAGATTTCTTCGTGCTATGGCATGCTGACAGTACAACATTCATCAATCACAAACAGAAAAAAGAGGGAAAACAAAGAAGTCCGTAGAAAACATTACTGAACTATTTATTTTTCATGCATTATAACTACTAAAATAACTCAAAAAAATCAAAATACAAGCAAAAAGAAACTAAAATAAAAAAAAAATGATCAAATCAACTAAATCCAATACAGGAAGTTCAATTCAACACTTCATGCTAATCACTCAAATCAAATGAAAATCAGATAGAATAATTACAATCCAAACAGTTCCAAATAAAAACTAAAATGCCTGAATAAATTGGATGGGGGGTTTTCTTTTTGTACTCAACCCCGGCCGGGATCGGTTTACACCGATCATACAATATTTCTGAAAATTGTTAGATATATATAATATGCTATGCAGACCAATATATATGTGCGTAAATCAATGTTTAGTATAAACATATAATTATGATATAATAGTATAAAAAAAATACAAATTCCCACCCACGGAATTGAAACAAGAAAAAATAAGTAATACTCAATTTAACAATAAATGTTTGAAACAAATAATTTCATATATGATTTTTACTTAATTGTCTAAGTTCAAACGAAATTCCGTTAACTCCCAGCTCTTCGACGTGCAAAAATAGTTTTATCTCCTTGGTGTCTTATGCGTGCATTCAAGCTATGTCTTTAAATTAAGACAAGAATCCTAAGACGTGCAGTCTTCATATTTTGTCGCATCTTCGACCCCACACTGTTCATGCATGCCTTTCAAACAACAATGGAACAAAAGCTACTTATCTGATCCGAGTGGTTTTTCATACTTCAGGCGGAGAACGCTGAAAGCACTCAGTTAGCCTGCTAATTCTGCCCAAAGTTGCCGTCACGTATATATATTGAGTTTTTCTCCAGTCGTTAACCAATGAATTAAGATGTTTCTGCCAACTAAATCTCCTTTCACTCCTTCAGGTGTTTAAACTTTCTCACTTTGGATTTATTCAAATTTCTTCCAAACCGCCAAAAATTTTCAACTTTCTCCTTCAACAGTTTATTTATTTAATTAATTTCTCACTTTAACTAACGTTAATAATTCATACACTTTGACTTTATTCAAACTTTTTTTCCAAACCGCCAAAAATTTTCAACTTTCTCCTTCAACAGTTCATCTTGAACTCCCCTTTCTTTGTTCTTCCGAGAAAAAATTTTCACGGTACCGCTAGAGCGGTTTTCTTCCAATTTCCTTTCCAAGTGATTTTTAAACTAATAGGGCATCACCAAAACAGACGGTTCAGAAATTAGACACCAGGTTCGCTGAGTTTTCGCGCAGTGTTTGGAGATCCAGCTGTCAGCGCCGTTGTTTACGTCGCTGGTATCTGCGCTGTCAAACCGCGAATTCTCAAGCTGGTAAGTAACGCAAAAAAACCGAATTTATCTGAAATTAAATGTGATTTCTGTTTCCATACTATCTAAAATAAATTGCTTGGCGATTTCGTTAGGTTTCGAGGCAACTGAAACGGTTATTGGAATCATCCACAAGTATTTTCCGGGAGCCTCCGAGCCATCGGCAGTGAATTTCGATTGCTTGATGTGAAGGATTCGATTGTTGCCGTCCTGTTTCGAGGTAACACTGACTACTGGAAATCCCATTTGTTTGATCCAGGTGGACATAACTGCAGCCACTGGTTTACTACTTGTTTCCTGTAATGCTGCCCATAAGTCTTCAGTCTTGGTATTAATGTATTGAAACCGTGTCAGGTAAATATTCATTCTTTTTTGAAAATCCGCGTCACCAATATAGTGGTGCAACATACGAATTACACTGGCGCCTTTATTATAACTAATTTCATTGAAAATTTAATCGATCTCCGACGGATGACCGACAGGCACTTCGATCGGATGTTTAACATTAGAGCTGGAAGACAATCCAGCTCTAATGTTAGCGTATACATATCCGTAATGAATTGGATCCAAATATCATGTTCGGGGAATAGTTGTTTACGCAGAAGAAGTCAACGAATGAAGCATATCCTTCGTTCAGCCACAAGTGCGTCCACCATTCCATGGTTGCGAGGTTACCGAACCACTGATAAGCGATTTCATGGACCACAGTCAGCGCGATCGATGGCTTTCTGATTAGAGAAGTGTTTTCTGGGTCAACTAGAACGAAAGTCTCTCTGTATGTGACCAGGCCCCAATTCTCCATAGCGCCTGCTGAGAAATCAACGATCGAGATCAGGTCCATTTTCGGCAGAGATATGCAATATTGAAGTATTCCTTGTAGTAAGGCAGCACTTTCGTTGCTCCTTCCAACGCAAATTTTCCTTTGTTGGTTTCGATCAATGGTTTCGTGATCGATAGATCGAGAACATTGACGGCAATAGTGTCTGTAGCATTTCGAATTTGTATCTTAACCGTCGTTGATCCTTCGAACGTGAACGCCTCCAAATCTGGACGCAGTTCGAGCCTGTAGTGCTTGCAGTGTCCTAGCCGAATTCTCAACAATCGTGGGGACGACCCAGACCCTGAGAGGTCTCAAAATGCCGGGCACCTTTCGAGTTTGAACTGATCAATTACGTTATGAATTCATATCTTTGACAAACCTCTTTGAACTAGTTTAGCTATTTTCAGACTTTGATGTCTTTAGCGTGATAGATACCCAGAGATTTTCCTGCCTCATCAACTAATTCGTATGATACCTGACCAATCTTCCGCTTCACAGTGGCCTTTACAAATTTTGGGGCGAGTTTAGCCGCAAATCGTTCCGCCGCGCGGCTGAGTGGGTGATTTCGAACCCATACTAACTGTCCCGGAGTTATATTCCTGACACAACTTCTCAGGTTGTACTGATGTGTTCCTTTAGCGTACGCTTCCGACAGCTTTCTTTTTACCTGGTCCTGAACCAACCGTAATCTTTCACTATTAGTTGCCAATAACACCTCTCCATCCTCAAAGGCGTTAAGGGATTTCAGTAGCGCATATTCGGCACCATGTCGGATAGGTTGGTAACTGAACATCAGAAAATGCGGCGAGAATCCTGTCGACTCATGGACAACATTCCGAAATGCTGCGCATGACTCTGGCAGATTCACGTCCCAATTCCGATGATCGGTTCCTATGTAGGCTCGAATAGCGTTGAGAATGGATTGGTTAGCTCTCTCAGATGCGTTAGCCTGAGGCGAGTACAAAGGTGTATAACAGTGGTTCACACCAAATTTGACCAAGAAGTCCGAGAAAGCTTTGGATACAAATTGTATTCCATTATCACTGTGGATAGTCTCTGGTACACCAAAAGTCAAAAATACCTCCTGCGTCAAGAACTTAATCACTGCCTCAGCCGTTGCTTTAGGAAGAGCCTTGAGCCACAAAAACTTTGTGAAATGGTCGAGTACCACCAGCAGCTGGGTATTTCCACCTTTGGAACGAGGATATGGACCCATAAAGTCTATAAACAGACGCTGCATAGGCCGTTCAGATATTCTGGCCGTTCCCATTGGCGGTCGCATCGTGACATTCGACGCTTTAACCTGTTTGCAAGTTGCGCAGCTGTTAACATAGCTAGTCACGTCCTGCCGAAGTCTTGGCCAGTAATAGTAGCGCCGCACAACTTCCAAGGTTTTGCGAATGCCACAATGAGACCCCAGGGCATTATTATGCACACGCGCCAACAGCAACCGTCGATATCCTTCCGGAACCCAAACCTTCGCGCGTGGAATGACCAAATCGAGCCCACCGTTTGATCCCTGATGAATATAGAGAACACCGTCCATCACATAAAGATTTTCAAATTGTTCCGGACGTTGTTGCACCTGATGGACTAGACTTTTGTACTCAGGATCCTCAAAAGCCTCTCTGGGAATATTCCCAACCAACTGCTGATGCTCTGGAAGCTTGTTCAACTCACAAATGGCTTCAGTCTTGAACTCGCATGCTCTAGACAATGCGTCAGGGACGACATTCTGATTGCCCATACGATGCTCGATGTTGAAGTTGAATCCCTGCAGCTTCAGACTCCAACGCGCTAGTCTTCCCGACAAATCCCTCTGCGCCATCAACCATTTCAGACTTGCATGGTCGGTAATGATAGTGAAAGGCAACCCCTCAACATATGCCCGAAAACGCTTGATGCTCTGCACTGCAGCTAAGCATTCTAATTCCGTGACGCTGTAGTTACGTTGTGCGGCATTGAGTTTTGCGGACATAAATGCGATGGGATGCTCTCCACCATCATCATCCCGTTGGAAGAGGACGCTGCCGATGCCGGTGGCACTTGCATCGCACTGTATAAAGAAATGTCGGGAAAAATCCGGGTTGACCAGCACTGGTGCAGAAACTAGAAGTTTTTTTGTTTCCTCGAAGGCTTTATTAGCCGCCCCTGTCCAACCGAATTTCTTTTTCCCCTTCAATAAATCTGTCATGGGAGAGGTTATGGAGGCGAAGTTCGGAATAAACCGCCTGTACCATCCGGCCATCCCCATAAACCGTCTCACATCTTTGACCGATTTAGGCTGTGGGTATGTAACGATGCCTGACACCTTTTCAGGGTCAGTTTTGAGGACTCCATCACCAATTACATAACCAAGATATCTGATTTCCTTTTGGATAAATTTCCACGTTGATGGTTAGACCTGCGGATGTTAATAAGGTGGCGACCTTAGCAAGTAATTCCAAATGTTCATCAAATGTGGAGCTGGTTACCAGCAAATCATCCAAATATACAAACACTCGGTCATGCAATTCGTGTGGGATGACCTTGTGCATCAGTCTACACATTGTTTGGGGTGCGTTACACAACCCAAATGGCATGACGGTAAAGTGATATAGCGGACGTCCAGGAACAGTAAATACAGTTTTCTCCCGAGATTTGTCATCCAATGGAATTTGCCAAAATGCGTCTTTCAAATCCAGACTGGTGATAAAACGAGTGGACTGAAGTCTAGCCAACAGCCCCTCAATCAGCGGCAAAGGGTAAGCATCCTTAATAGTGACCTCATTTAATCGTCTTGCATCCAAACATAGACGTACTTTACCCGGTTTCCGAACAATGGTGACCGGTGAGCTCCAGGAACTCCTACTTTCCTCAATAACTCCTAGAGATAACATGCGGTCTAGCTCGTCATACATCAACTTCTGAACGACAGGTGACACGGCATAATGTCGCTGTTTGATAGGCTGGGCAACACCAGTGTCGATGGTATGAGACAATAAGTTGGTTCTGCCTAAACCTAATCTGTTAAAAGAAGGAAATTGATGTGTGACTTCATCCAGCCTTCGTTGATCTTCAGGAGCCAATTGATGAAAGCAAGAGTTCATGTCCGGGACTTTAATAGCAGAGCACTGAGGTGCAATCTTAAATGCATCCCAGAAATCTACGCCCAGATAAACTGGATTGGTTAAACTGGGGCATATTGGGAAGCGTATTAGCCTCGTCTTTTCATTGAATTGCACCAATGGGCTTACATTACCGAGAACAGGCGCCTTTTGACCAGAAGCGGTATGAACTTCAGTAGGCATTGAATATATATTCAAGCCCAACTCCTCAACCAGCTTCATTGTTCCTGCTCCCAGGATGCTTACACTTGCTCCACTGTCAAGCAAGCCTGTCAACTGCCGACCTTTGATGGAAATGGTGGCAAATGGCCGGTTATCTCCATGGATGGATACAATAGAGTCCAGACAAGCTTTCCGCAAAAATCGCCGAAATGTGAAATATCTCCAGGCGCGATTAAAACGCCTTGATGACTGTTTAGGAGCATCATGTTTTGAGTTGGTAGACGTAACAGGAGGACATGGATTTTGGGGTGTGTTTATTGACGGCGTTGCAATTCGGGGTCGACATTGGTGGCAACGTCGGTCTTTTGGGGTCTGGATGGGTGAATAGCCAGCGGAATACGCATCCTCCCCGGTGAAAGCGCATTCCGGTTGGAGTTTTCCGCTTGGCATCTAGGGCATTTAGGTTTGAGTACTCCATCCTTACCACATCCGAAACAGAATATTCGCTGAATAGGAGCGGGACAGTCCATAAACCCATGACCCAGGTCACGGCAATTCCAACACACTCGGTATTCTCCTTTCCCTTCTACTTCACGACCTTTATTTATGAAAGTGCTGGCATTTGTTTGTACGGCGTGCACTTCCCGTTTTGTCAACACATTTGAGGGTGTGGAATTCACAAATTCAGAAAAGTAACGAGGGGCTGGTGGATTTGAAACTACATGCGAATAACTTTCACCATCAGGTCTGGATTGATTTTCTTGTGCAAACCTTGCACTATAATTAGACGGTCTTAGATCAGGATCAATAAAAGAAACCCCTTTAAGACCCGATTGAATCACCTGCACATTGTGTTGTACACCGTCATCAGATGAAGCATAACCCTGATCCCATAATGGATGACGAGAGCGCAAAATGGGTTCAATCAGTTGGCTATTGTTAAGGTAATCCGAGTCAAAATGCACCTCTTGCACTTGACGAGGCCGACGATTGATGTCTCGGTCTGAGTTCGTTCTCAAAAGTCTCCATTCGGATTCCACCAGGCAACAACGTCTGACTAACTCTCGAGTTGACGTGAAGTCCACTCCAGCTAAGTGGGCTCTAAGAGCAGGAGCCATATTTCTAAATACCACACATTGAAAATCTACATCTGATAGAGGGGTATTTAATTGTAAAGAAATATTCTCGAGGGCGTCAAAGAACTCCTGAAAGCGCTCACCGGGTTTCTGCAGTCGCCCATCTAGCATTCTTCGTACATCTACATCGGACCTAAATGAGCTAAACCTTTCCAAAAATTCTATACGTAATCTATTCCACACCAGTGGATAATCCATCTCGCGGAAACGCCAATACCAGTCGGCAGCTTGCCCCTTTAAGAGTAAATGAAAGTCTGTGGCAAGTGTGGTATAGGAAACGCGATAATCCTCTGCCAAGGACAGCATCCGGAACATAAACTGTCTGGCCGTCAACCCAGAAGCTGAGCCATCAAATATTAAATTCCATTTAGAAATGGGCAGCCTTACAGTTGACCTCTCACCCGAATCCATCTGGTCTCTAAAAGTTACTCGTGGTGGTTCGTTATCAGCTGGCGTATTTGGGTGAGGTGCTCGCTCCTGGTGAGTAAATGAATTTTCTCCGTGAGTAACCCGTCTCCTCGATGATTCAGTGGCAGTTACTCTCATTGACTCGGAAACTCGAGTGGCTTGAGCAGCTGAAGGCGACAGACTCAGGCGTTCTAACTGATGCTGGAACGGAGTGTAGCTTGGATCCCAACTATTTGTTCGACGACGCATTGTTCAAGTATGATATATTTTTCTTTCAATTCAAACCGAATTACTTTACAATTAAGTATATTTTTGCAGATAAATATTACCAACAAACGAATAAGATTCTCAATACCGAAATCTTAGGATTCTTCTCACATATGCTAAGATTATAATACAATTATGTGTAGTATGAAATAGTTGAATACACTCGTGATGTAACGACGGAATAAAACTACTTCGTATCTAATGAATATTAATTTCAATTCAATTCATAAAAAAAATAATGATTTCTACGGATCTTCTTCGTGACAGGAATTTAAGACAGGAAGGGAAAAGGTATAAAATTTGACATTAAATGATGAAATGGGACTGGGAAATCAGGAGAATACAGATCTCTTGTAGTTGTCTTGAAAATGTCCCAATAAATATTTGCCTTGATCCTGCTCAATATAATTCAATTGACTGAATAACATCTTACAGATGGACAAGAATCAAAACTAGCTCATGGGTCATCTCAATGGACAGCTTCCTCCAGATGCGGCAAACTCAGATTAATCTTTCTACAAGATTGATTCAGATAACAAAAGATATTGCCCCGTTCTAATTAATTAATCTGGAGGTAATCCTACAACTACAAGAGTCTGGTTAGCACTTAAAGAGACGAGCTCTGTTAAACATATAGAACGAATACAATAGCACGAGATGGGCGCCAATGCTGCATTGACGACCGCTCGGCAAGATGATGGTAACACATAGGAAAAGTCAGGTATATGACTGCAACCATAGCCAAAGAAAAGAAAAAAAAAATGGCTGAGGCAACAAGATGCTCCTAGTAAACATTTGCCACCCCGGCCGAAAGCATATCTGCCAAAAGAAAACCTATAAAAGAAAGCCAAATTGTGTTTGGGCGCCATTTGTTGCAACCGACTAAACTTTGTCGAGCAGTCGTCAGTGCAGCATATATTTATTATGAAATCTTCCTGTTCTTGCCCGGCGTGCCTTTTCCCTGCCGACTAGCTCAGCCTGGCGTGGGTTTGCGGGCGGAAGATTTCTTCGTGCTATGGCACGCTGACAGTACAACATTCATCAATCACAAACAGAAAAAAAAGGGAAAACAAAGAAGTCCGTAGAAAACATTACTGAACTATTTATTTTTCATGCATTATAACTACTAAAATAACTCAAAAAAATCAAAATACAAGCAAAAAGAAACTAAAATAAAAAAAAATGATCAAATCAACTAAATCCAATACAGTAAATTCAATTCAACACTTCATGCTAATCACTCAAATCAAATGAAAATCAGATAAAATAAATACAATCCAAACAGTTCCAAATAAAAACTAAAATGCCTGAATAAATTGGATGGGGGGTTTTCTTTTTGTACTCAACCCCGGCCGGGATCGGTTTACACCGATCATACAATATTTCTGAAAATTGTTAGATATATATAATATGCTATGCAGACCAATATATATGTGCGTAAATCAATGTTTAGTATAAACATATAATTATGATATAATAGTATAAAAAAAATACAAATTCCCACCCACGGAATTGAAACAAGAAAAAATAAGTAATACTCAATTTAAAAATAAATGTTTGAAACAAATAATTTCATATATGATTTTTACTTAATTGTCTAAGTTCAAACGAAATTCCGTTAACTCCCAGCTCTTCGACGTGCAAAAATAGTTTTATCTCCTTGGTGTCTTATGCGTGCATTCAAGCTATGTCTTTAAATTAAGACAAGAATCCTAAGACGTGCAGTCTTCATATTTTGTCGCATCTTCGACCCCACACTGTTCATGCATGCCTTTCAAACAACAATGGAACAAAAGCTACTTATCTGATCCGAGTGGTTTTTCATACTTCAGGCGGAGAACGCTGAAAGCACTCAGTTAGCCTGCTAATTCTGCCCAAAGTTGCCGTCACGTATATATATTGAGTTTTTCTCCAGTCGTTAACCAATGAATTAAGATGTTTCTGCCAACTAAATCTCCTTTCACTCCTTCAGGTGTTTAAACTTTCTCACTTTGGATTTATTCAAATTTCTTCCAAACCGCCAAAAATTTTCAACTTTCTCCTTCAACAGTTTATTTATTTAATTAATTTCTCACTTTAACTAACGTTAATAATTCATACACTTTGACTTTATTCAAACTTTTTTTCCAAACCGCCAAAAATTTTCAACTTTCTCCTTCAACAGTTCATCTTGAACTCCCCTTTCTTTGTTCTTCCGAGAAAAAATTTTCACGGTACCGCTAGAGCGGTTTTCTTCCAATTTCCTTTCCAAGTGATTTTTAAACTAATAGGGCATCACCAAAACAGACGGTTCAGAAATTAGACACCAGGTTCGCTGAGTTTTCGCGCAGTGTTTGGAGATCCAGCTGTCAGCGCCGTTGTTTACGTCGCTGGTATCTGCGCTGTCAAACCGCGAATTCTCAAGCTGGTAAGTAACGCAAAAAAACCGAATTTATCTGAAATTAAATGTGATTTCTGTTTCCATACTATCTAAAATAAATTGCTTGGCGATTTCGTTAGGTTTCGAGGCAACTGAAACGGTTATTGGAATCATCCACAAGTATTTTCCGGGAGCCTCCGAGCCATCGGCAGTGAATTTCGATTGCTTGATGTGAAGGATTCGATTGTTGCCGTCCTGTTTCGAGGTAACACTGACTACTGGAAATCCCATTTGTTTGATCCAGGTGGACATAACTGCAGCCACTGGTTTACTACTTGTTTCCTGTAATGCTGCCCATAAGTCTTCAGTCTTGGTATTAATGTATTGAAACCGTGTCAGGTAAATATTCATTCTTTTTTGAAAATCCGCGTCACCAATATAGTGGTGCAACATACGAATTACACTGGCGCCTTTATTATAACTAATTTCATTGAAAATTTAATCGATCTCCGACGGATGACCGACAGGCACTTCGATCGGATGTTTAACATTAGAGCTGGAAGACAATCCAGCTCTAATGTTAGCGTATACATATCCGTAATGAATTGGATCCAAATATCATGTTCGGGGAATAGTTGTTTACGCAGAAGAAGTCAACGAATGAAGCATATCCTTCGTTCAGCCACAAGTGCGTCCACCATTCCATGGTTGCGAGGTTACCGAACCACTGATAAGCGATTTCATGGACCACAGTCAGCGCGATCGATGGCTTTCTGATTAGAGAAGTGTTTTCTGGGTCAACTAGAACGAAAGTCTCTCTGTATGTGACCAGGCCCCAATTCTCCATAGCGCCTGCTGAGAAATCAACGATCGAGATCAGGTCCATTTTCGGCAGAGGATATGCAATATTGAAGTATTCCTTGTAGTAAGGCAGCACTTTCGTTGCTCCTTCCAACGCAAATTTTCCTTTGTTGGTTTCGATCAATGATTTCGTGATCGATAGATCGAGAACATTGACGGCAATAGTGTCTGTAGCATTTCGAATTTGTATCTTAACCGTCGTTGATCCTTCGAACGTGAACGCCTCCAAATCTAGACGCAGTTCGAGCCTGTAGTGCTTGCAGTGTCCTAGCCGAATTCTCAACAATATATATATATATATATATATATATATATATATATATATATATATATATATATAAATCTATATATATATATATATATATATATATATATATATATATATATATATATATATATATATATATATATATATATATATATATATATATATATTTATATATATATATATATATATATATATATATATATATATATATATATATATATATATATATATATATATATATATATATATGTATATATATATATATATATATATATATATATATATATATATATATATATATATATATATATATAAATATATATATATATATATATATATATATATATATATATATATATATATATAAATATGGAAATATGAATTTTTGGCCGAATCGATATACTAATGTTCTTCGAACATTAGTAAAAAGTTTAGCGTATCAGAACAGCTAGAAAACTAATTTTCGAAGAAATTGTCTTTGAGTGACAAAAAAGTGTGGAAAGACGTAATACACTGTTTTGTAGAATCATATCAACCATTCCTTATTCAAAGCAACAAAACTCAACCATAACACAAATGATGAAAATGTTCAGTGCTGGCAACACTTTCCGAACGAAGCAGCAATAAGTTTACCATAACAAGCTCATACTCAAATACACTCATTCTTTGAATTTGGTTCTCATCGCAGGATTTCATCGAAAGTTTCAGCGGTTAAACGTTGTTTGAGTTTGCCATCCGAAAAATGTTCGAAACTTGGAAAATTTAAAAATTGATTCCTTAATTTTATTGCAAATGCTTTGCATATGAGAACGTAGTTTGAAGCATCTGTTGGAACAATATTTACGGAAATGGCTAATGCTGGCTAGCCTGTGTCAGCAGCAAAGCAATATACATACCAAATCTGCTTCACGTTAAGTTAAACCCAACCAGTAAATTTCGTTTCGATTGAATCACTGCGCTGGAAGTTATATGGGTGAAAAGAATTTTAGGGTGACCACCCTCAAAACTTTTCAAATTTTTAAAGCGTTAATACTTGTTGTTAATTTTCATTGCAGGATCATTTCCATTTGCAAATCTAATGACATAATCGCTCAGTAAAGAAATTAAACAAAATTTCAAAAATGGTCATAGCTGGCAGCCCTTTCATGATTTTTGTACGAAACTTCTACGACATTTGGTTCATATTTGATTACGTTTACTGCGTGAACTTCGTTCTGATTTCGACACTGGACCGGAAGTTATAGGGAAAAAAGCTTTAATTTGCTGAGCAATTTTGCAAGATTTAGGAGACAAGCATCCCCATAGCTGGCAATTCTATTCTAATTTTTCAACCAAATTTTCAAAAAATGTTACTTAAAGTCAAATCCAAGCACTGTATGAATCTTGTCAAAATTTGATGGCTGAATCAAAAGTTATAGAAGTTATATTATTTCTCAGTGATTTTTCAAGATGGTACCATGGCCACAGGGTTGCCCGCATTTCAAAATCTTTTCTATCAGACCTGGTCCTAGATAATATAAACAAGTCCTGTAAATTATACTATGATCGGATAATCCGGTCGTCAGTTCTCGTGAACAGAACTTTCGATTGCTGAAAATAGAGGTAATTTGGTGATGAGTTGCCGTTCTTATGCAAATCAGAATTTTGACAATTTCAACTTGGTACGATGGACAAAGGTTAGTGTTTATCAATGATTTGAATTTTTTGTCAAAAATCAAAAATTTTTCAGCAAGGTCAATGATTTGAATGATTTTTTTTCAGGAACCTGCCGCAGCTGCAGGGTTACCCGCAGCTGTCTTGAAAATCCAAGTGTGGAAAATTTTAGTCAACATCAATACGCTCTGCGAATTTCACGATGATTCATTGTTTTTCTTAGAAGTATTGACAAATCATAATTTGAAAAAAAATCCTCGCCTACTTTTAGGCATGCTGCACCCACAGACGGCTCAAAATTTCCAACATTTGAACATAAACAAGCTTTAAACATAATCAGTTTTCATTCCGAAACATTTATTTTAACAAAAATTTACACTGCTTGGATATATAGGAGTACCTGAAAATTCACTAAAACGCTCACCGCCGCCATAAGATGTAGGATATCTGAATTTAAGCAAATTGTGGACCTACCTACTGTATAGATTTACGTCCTCCGAAAATTTCAGCTCAATCGGATCGGGCGCTCCAGAGATTTTCTCGGAAAATCATTTTGCTGATATATATATATATATATATATATATATATATATATATATAGCTGGCAGCACCAATCGAATTTTTCAACCAAATTTTCACCAAACAGAGATTAAAGTAAGGTTCAGCTACTGTGTCAATTTCATAAAAATCTGGTAACTTATTCACATTCATTAGGGCAAAAAGCAGTTTTTTTTCTTTGTAATTTTTCAAGATGGCACCATTGGCACAGAGTTGCCCACAATTCAAAGTCGCTTCTATCAGATCTGGTCCTACTTAAGTCCAATGCATTCTGTAAATTTCAGTTGTATCTGATTATTGGTTCGTGAGTTCCCGTGAACAGAAGTTTTTGATGCTAAAAATATAGGTTAACTGGGAAAGGGTTACCGTTCTTGTCCGACATGAGTTTTCCAAAGTTTAACTTTGAACGTGTAGATAAAGCATAAGATTTGTATACAGATTGATTTTATTGTGAGAAACGGATATTTTTAGGATATTCGATGATTTGAATGTTTTCATTCCAAATTTTGATTTTTTCAAATTTAAGACACTAAAATTATCATAGCTGGCAGCTTCAACCGAATTTTAAAACCAAATTTCTATGAAACAAGGCTTGAAGTAAGGTCCAGCTACTGTGTGAATTTCGTTAAAATCGAACGATTCAATCAGAATTTATTGGGCTAAAACCAGTTATCTTATTTAGTGGTTTTTCAAGATTGCACCACTGGCGCAGAATTGCCTGCATGTCAAAATCACTTCTATCAGACCTGGTCTTATTTAAGACCAATACATTCTGCAAATTTCAATTAATTCTGCTAATCGGATCGTGAGTTTCCGTGAACAGAAGTTTTTGATGCTAAAAATATAGGTGAATTAGGCAAGGGTTACCATTCGTGCCCGTTATACCATATCAAATTTTATTTTTTGTCGATGTAAACAAAGTATAAGATTTACATATGAGTCGCTTTTTTTTAAAGAAGCGGCATTTTTTCAAGAGAGACGATGATTTGGAGGTTTTCAATTTCAGTGCCTGCCCTAGCTACAGGGTTGCCAGCATGCTCATTGAAAGTTACAAAAATCTGCAACTAAATAATTTCAATATGTCCTTAATATTTCGTAATGATTGAATAGCTCTGTCAAAAGTTATCGCAATTTAAAAATTTTCAAATTATCCCATTCTCTCGTTAGGCACCCAGCGCACACATGGGGTTACAAATTTCCAAAACATTATCCGATCCACATGCAAAACACGTTCGAAATTTATTTCGTTAACTTTATTTTTGCAAAAATTATTTGTGTACGGAATAATAGGTATATTAAAAATATCACTAAAATGGCCGCCGGCGCCAAAGAGTTAAAGATAATTCACATTTAAAGAGACCTGGACCTATTCTGCATATACACCAATGTATCCTGAAAGTTTCAGCTCAATCGGATGGCGCGTTCCCGAGATTATCTCACTGAAATTATTTGATGA
>OZ022263.1:138088005-138208005 GCA_963978885.1 Nemotelus pantherinus
TTTTGATGCTAAAAATATAGGTTAACTTGGAAAGGGTTACCGTTCTTGTCCGACATGTGTTTCCCAAAGTTTAACTTTGAACGTGTAGATGAAGCATAAGATTTGTATACAGATTGGTTTTATTGTGAGAAACGGACATTTTAAGGATATTCGATAGTTTGAATGTTTTCACTTCCAAATTTTGATTTTTTCAAATTTAAGATACCAGAATTATCATAGCTGGCAGCTTCAACCGAATTTTAAAACCAAATTTCTATGAAACAAGGTTTGAAGTAAGGTCCCGCTACTGTGTGAATTTCGTTAAAATCGAACGTTTCAATCAGAATTTATAAGGCTAAAAGCAGTAACCTTTTTTAGTTGTTTTTCAAGATGGCACCACTGGCGCAGAATCGCCTGCATTTCAAAATCACTTCTATCAGACCTGGTCCTATTTAAGACCAATACATTCTGCAAATTTCAATTAATTCTGCTAATCGGATCGTGAGTTTCCGTGAACAGAAACTTTTGATGCTAAAAATATAGGTAAATTAGGCAAGGGTTACCATTCGTGCCCGTTATACCATATCAAATTTTATTATTTGCCTATGTAAACAAAGTACAAGATTTACATATGAGTGGCTTTTTTTTTTGAAGAAGCGGCATTTTTTCAAGAAAGACGATGATTTGGAGATTTTCAATTTCAGTGCCTGCCCTAACTACAGGGTTGCCAGCATGCTCATTTAAAGTTACAAGAATCTACAACTAAATAAAACCAATACGTCCTTAAAGTTTTGTAGTGATTGAATAGCTCTGTCAAAAATTATCGCAATTTAAAAATTTTCAGAATATCCCGTTCTCTCTTTAGGCACCCAGCGCACACATGGGGTTAAAAATTTCCAAAACAGTATCCGATTCACATCCAAAACACGTTCGAAATTTATTTCGTTAACTTTATTTTCGCCAAAATTATTTGTGTACGGAATAATAGGTATCTTAAAAATAACATTAATATGGTCACCGGCTCCAAAGGGTTAAAGATAATGGACATTTAAAGAAATCTGGACCTATTCTGCATATACACCAATGTATTCTGAAAGTTTCAGCTCAATAATTTACTTAATGACTGCGGATTTATTAATTAATGACTGCGCTGGAAGTTAAAGGGCAAACAGTTTTATTTTCCTGAGTGAATTTTCAAAACCAAAGACACAAAAGTTTCAGCTCAATCGGATGGCGCGTTCCCAAGATTATCTCACTGAAATTTTTTGATGATATGTATATATATATATATATATATATATCTATATATATATATATATATATATATATATATATATATATATATATATATATATATATATATATATATATATATATATATATTTATATATATATATATATATATTTATATATATATATATATATATATATATATATATATATATATATATATATATATATATATATATATATATATATATATATTATATATATATATATATATATATATATATATAGATATATATATATATATATATATATATATATATATATTTATATATATATATATATATATATATATATATATATATATATATATATAGATATATATATATATATATATATATATATATATGTATATATATATATATATTTATATATATATATATATATATATATATATATATATATATATATATATATATATATATATATATATATATATATATATGGAAATATGAATTTTTGGCCGAATCGATTTTACTACTAATGTTCTTCGAACATTAGTAAAAAGTCTAGCGTATCAGAACCGCTAGAAAACTAATTTTCGAAGAAATTGTCTCTGAGTGACAAAAAAGTTTGGAAAGACGTAATACACTGTTTTGTAGAATCATATTGTTGCGGCACAGCAGCGACTTCTGTCCACTAAATCCGGCATAGCAGCGACTTCTCTCACACGAGAGCCTAAAATGAAGAAAAAACACCAAAGAATCGAATTTTAAAATATAAAAAACATATACTTATCTAAAGTTAGTTAGCATTGTTATTGATCCGCTTGCATCTTGATGACAATTGTCACTTGACATTTGTCAGTTGACATTAAATTTATAAATGTCTATTCACAATTGTTTTTTCACTTAATATTCACAGTAAAGAAATACTGGTAAAACTGGAAATATAATAAGAGAATTAAGAGAAAGTTGTATAGAAAAGAAAGTACCGAAATTTTCACTTAACAGTTGACTTTGAATTTAGATGGTGCAGAAGAAAATTGATTGTTAGAAAATTTTATACGTTTATTGAAAATTGAAATTCCAATAGAATAAAAAATTTGTTAAATCGTTAATCAGTGACTGTGTTTAATTGAAGAATTGGCTGTATTTAGAATATTTTATGGTTTAGTGGTTATAGTGGTTTAATTAGAAAATTTTATTTGGTCCTTCGAACCGGATCGCAACGGCAATTAGAAGGTCTGGTAAGTCCTTATTCCATTCCTTTATTACATTCCATTGCATTTGTCCTTCTACATATATGCCAATATACATATTCCCGCATTTCATATCAAATATTAGAAACACATCAGTCTTGCTCAATTACAAAGGACTGAACATACATTCGTTAATTTGATTAATGAAAATTTCGTGATTGACTGACACTAAGTATACTAGTGCTAATTGGGTGTGAATTGATGGTGTGAAATCATATAGCATAGATTTGAGACAATTTTGCCGTGATATCAGCAAATCAATAAGCTGGGTCATTGAGGCATAGTAGTTAGATAGACAGGAAGCTTTCACCATCATTCATTCAGTTCTAAGTGTGTCAGTCATCAATTGTAGTGTACAATATTTACATTTATAGTGCAAAATATACTTGAAAATATATCGAAACTCGCAAAATTATAATCCAACACAATGGACCGGTTACTAACTCAGCAGAAATTGTTACTCGAGCAATTAAATAAAATGCAAAGTAATTTCAAAAAGGATGCTAAAGCACGGAAAACTCTTGCTTATGCCACGAAATTGCTCCAGCGAGTGCAAGAAATTCGGCAAACCTTCCTGGAAACGCATCAGAAAATACTTTCATTAGTCAAAGAGCAAACCGATCTGGATTTAGAATATTTCAAAGATAAACTGTATCTATCCTTTGAAGAACTCAATTTGAGTTTCGAAACAGATCTAGAAGATCTGAAGTTGGAACAAGGGGCACAGGCAGCGCAGGCTGACAATGAGACACAAAATCAATCCAGTCGATCAAACGATGACATGGATGTTCGACTTCCACGCATAAACTTGCCAAAGTTTAACGGAAACTATGGGGAGTGGACTTCTTTTAAAGATCTGTTTGTATCTTTGATTCACAACAAGTCTAATTTATCTCGAGTAGAGAAATTACACTACTTAAAATGCAGTCTTTCGGGGAAGCTGAACAACTTCTCAAACATTATTCGATCACTGAATCCAATTATAATTCAGCGTGGAGGTTGCTCATAGAAAGTTATGATGATAAGCGCGTTCTATTAAATACTCAATTTAGAAGGTTGCTGGCCATCAATAATGCAAATGAATCCGCTTCGTCTATCAAGATGCTACTAGATAAAACCACCGACAGCGTTCAGGCAATCGTTAATTTAGAGGTAGCGAATATTTGGGATGCACTGTTAGTGCATTTGACAACACAACGACTACCAACTGAGACGCGTCAAATTTGGGAACAACAGCAAGCTGCGCACAAAGAAACATCATCATTTAAAGACCTCACAGAGTTCTTGCAGCGCCGTTTTAGAGCATTAGAGGCTGCTGGGGTAGAAAAACATAAACCCACTCGATCTTCACATAATGTGTTTTTGACAAAACACGAGCAGCATATTATGTGCATTTCGTGTAAGGGGCCACATCACTTGAGACAATGTACCATTTTTCTTCAATCAGATCATGCGACGAGATTTGATATGGTAAAAGAAATGGTTTGTGCCTCAATTGCTTGAACAAAGGACACTTAGTCGGAAACTGTCCCAGCACGTCAAGATGTTTCAAGTGTGAAAAGGCACATCACACACTTCTGCATAAATCCGATGTATCTACAATTGGAATCCTTCCGCATCAGTCGCAATCTTCATCTCGGCATCGAAACCAGACGTCAAATTCATTCACTCAAAATAATCTGCCTCCTATCTTAGAATTCAATCAAGAACCTTCAACCTCGTTTTCACACAATGCTCGACCATCGACTTTGACTTCTTTGGATCATAGACCTTCGACTTCAGTGACAACAGTCACGAAGATAAACTCTTCGACTAGCAATGCTACAAAAACGGTATTGTTAGCAACAGCATTAGTGACGGTTGAGTCTTCGACTGGATTTATAGCACTACGCGCTTTGCTGGATCAAGGTTCACAGGCGTCAATCATTACAGAGAGTCCAGCTCAAAGAATTGGAGGGAAAAGACAATCGACAAACATCACTGTAGCTGGTATTGGAGAGACAAAGGGTATTTCGACGAACGGAAATTTGGAAATTACACTTCGCACCAAAACAAACGAATATTTGAAAGTAGATGCTCTCGTGTTGAGAAAGTTGACAAATTTCATCCCATCGCAAACAATTTCCACATCAATTCGAAAACAGGTTGGAAATTTAGATCTGGCTGATCCTCACTTTGACCAACCGAGCAAGATTGACATTTTATTGGGAGCTGAAGCTTACGCTCAGTTATTACTTGGAAAAATTCGAAAATTGACTCTAGGTCCAGTGCTACAACTTACTAAGCTAGGCTGGATAATATCAGGTAGATTCAGCGATAACAACGCGCAAGTAGTGCACACACTTAATGTGCAAATAGAGGAGGACGTGAAAATTAGTGAGCAACTTAAACATTTTTGGGAGATTGAGGAAGTTGGAACGGGAAAAAACATTTCTCAAGAAGAAGAATCATGTGAAGAACACTATAAGGTAAATGTCAAGAGACAGCAAAACGGTCGATATCAAGTTCGGTTGCCATTTATAAGCACAGAGAGTCAACATTCACTAGGGTTTTCCAGAGAAAATGCAATCAAATGTTTAATACAGATGGAGAAACGCTTCGAAAGGGACAGAAGTCTTCAAGAAGAATATTCAGCAGTAATGCAAGAATATATAAGTCTAGGTCACATGAAGGAAGTTCCCGTTTGTAAAGAAGTCACGTTTGAATCTGGAAACATACGCAGCATAGCTAACTTCCTTCCACATCACGCAGTGCAGAAAGAAAGCACATCTACAAAATTAAGAGTGGTGTTTGATGCATCAAGGAAAACGAGTTCTGGTGTGTCTCTGAATGATATATTATTGACAGGACCGACCATTCAGAGCACCATGACATCAATTCTCATAAGATGGAGATTAGAGCAGTTTGCAATGGTGGCCGACATTGCTAAAATGTACCGACAAGTAGATATGCATCCGGAAGATGCAAACTTTCAGCAAATTGTTTGGAGGCAACAGACAGCTGATCTAGTTAAAGACTATGTTCTGACTACCGTAACCTTTGGAACTACTTCAGCGCCGTTTCTAGCAATCAGAACTTTACACCAATTAGCAATAGATGAAATTGAAAGCTATCCAAATGCAAGTAAAGCAGTCTTCGAAGAATTTTACGTAGACGAATTATTATCTGGAGGAAATAGTCTACAAGAATGTATTATCAAAAGAGACGAACTCATTAAATTGTTGAATTCTGGCGGTTTTAAATTGAGAAAATGGATAACAAACGACAAACGAATTTTAGAAGGAATCCCATATGAAGACATCGAAATGCAAGATGCGATCAACATGGATATGGATAATGGATACAAATCGCTAGGAATAATGTGGTATCCGCTAGCAGACTTCTTCATCTATCGATTGAAAAGGCATAAGCAATTAGAAACCTACACAAAACGCTCAATTTTATCGGAAGTTGCACGTCTCTACGATCCATTAGGTTGGATAGCACCTATTATGGTATCAGCTAAAATTTTACTACAAGGACTATGGTTATCTGGGCAAGATTGGTATGAACCAATATCAACTGCACTAAACACGGAATGGATGACATTATTGAGCCAATTACCGGAAATAGAAAACATTAAAATCCCAAGATGGGTAGCTTACCAACAAACCTCGAAAATAGAGCTTCACGGATTTTGTGACGCCTCTCCACGCGCCTACGCAGCAGTAATCTATGTGGTAGTGCGTGCAGGCTCGGCTGTCAACAGTCATCTATTAATGGCTAAAGCCAAGGTGGCACCAATGAAGCCAGTTAGTATTCCACGATTGGAGCTATGCGGAGCTGTACTATTGTCTCGATTGCTAAAAGAAGTTACAACATCATTAAAAATTGAAAACATACCTACCTGGTTATGGAGTGACTCAGAGATCGTGCTAGCATGGCTGAAAGGTCACCCCACTCGATGGACTACATTTGTATCTAACAGAACGGCTCTCATCCTTGACTCACTGATCACTGATAACATACCATGGCGATATGTTCCATCTAAATGCAATCCAGCAGATGTAGCTTCCAGAGGAGTAAAACCAATCGATTTAATACGCAATGAGCTATGGTAGCACGGACCAAGCTGGTTATCCGAAGACATCAATGCATGGCCTAAAATGCGAGACATCAAATCAGTTCAAGTCGAAAAACGAAAACATTACATTGTTATTGTAGGAATACACACAAAAAGTTTCTTAGACACTTGGTTACAAAGATATTCAACATTATCGAAACTAATTAGAATTACCGCGTACTGCTTCCGTTTTCGCAGATCGAAAATAAATCGAATAAAGAATCCACCATATTTAACCAGTGAAGAGCTGCGACACTCATTTGAATTCTGGATCAAACACGCTCAACAAAGTGAATACTCACAAGAAATAGCCTGTCTTTTGAATAACAAACCAATTGAAAAGAAAAGTAAATTGATCAAATTAAACCCCTTCATAGACAAAACTGGATTAATACGTGTGTTAGGTCGTCTAAAAAATGCACAATTGAGTTTTGATGAAAGGCATCCAATAATTCTCCCACGAAATGGAAGGTTCACTGAATTAATGTTGCATCAAGTCCATCAAGCAACCTTGCATGGACAAACTCAACTAATGCTGAACACATTGAGAAAAAGATTTTGGCTGATAGATGGTCGCAACCGGATCAAACATTTTGTACATAAATGCATCCGCTGTTTTCGGGCCAAAGCGAACGGTGCAACTCAGCTGATGGGAAACTTGCCAGCAGCTCGCGTAACTATTTCTCGCCCATTGACACATACGGGTGTTGATTTTTGTGGACCATTCGACATAAAAGACAGGCGAGGAAGAGGTAGTAAAACATCGAAGGGCTACGTGGCTATATTTATTTGTTTAGTAGTAAAAGCTATACACATCGAAATTGTTAGTGACCTATCGACACAAGCATTCCTTGCAGCATTACGAAGATTTATGGGAAGACGAGGATTTAGTGGACATATGTATTCCGATTGTGGAACAAATTTTGTCGGGGCATATGCTGAATTGAACAAATTATCAGAGATCAACAAAAGGGCTGCCGAAATATTTGCCAATGATGGCGTTACGTGGCATTTCAATCCTCCAGCTTCGCCGCATTTTGGTGGGCTCTGGGAAGCCGGAGTCAAATCAATAAAGTCTCATCTGCGCCGAATTGTGGGTAACATTGCTCTAACGTATGAAGAATTGTCCACCATCTTAATTAGAATAGAAGCCTGCCTCAATTCTCGACCCCTGTGCCCCTTGAACGACGATCCAACAGACACGACGGCACTTACTCCAGCACATTTCCTGATAGGCGATACACTACTAGCACCACCCGAAGCAGATTTCGAAGGCGACAATATCAACCATCTCGATAGATGGCAGACAACACAAAAGATAACGCAAGATTTCTGGAAACGGTGGAAAACCGAATATTTGAATCGCTTGCAACTTAGCCCCAAATGGAATACAACAGAAAACAATGTCAAAGTGGGCGATTTGTGTATACTAAAGGATGAAAAATTACCTTCTTATCGTTAGCCATTAGCCAGAATCATAGAGGTTCATCCAGGAAACGATTCCCTAGTACGAGTAGTAACCGTATGGTCAAATGGAAAGACATATAAACGATCAGTTACAAAAATTGCACTAGTACCTACGCAAAATACATCATAAGAAATGCACCTTTAATTCCTTCTATCAAAATGTTCCTTACACATCCTTTTCCTCCATAAGACCTTGCCATATCAAATAAATTCGCGAAACTACTTAACGTGAGAAGTCTTTGGAATTCCATACAAATCAGTGATGGTATAGGTGGACGCCCAGCATAGGTGGGACAACTTCACCATGCCAAAACTGAGTTGAACGAATGCATCAGCTTAACCGGCACATCGGACAAAACATTAACGATAGGAATCTAGATCTAAATAGTATCCAGACCAGGACGTGACATACAAACAACATTTATCAAAATAGATCAGCAAACTAATACTTACCATTTCAGAAGTTAGTCCAATGGATAATACTGAGGCACTACACACGCCTCATCTGGGGGAGAATGTTGTGGCACAGCAGCGACTTCTGTCCACTAAATCCGGCATAGCAGCGACTTCTCTCACACGAGAGCCTAAAATGAAGAAAAAAACACCAAAGAATCGGATTTTAAAATATAAAAAACATATACTTCTCTAAAGTTAGTTAGCATTGTTATTGATCCGCTTGCATCTTGATGACAATTGTCACTTGACATTTGTCAGTTGACATTAAATTTATAAATGTCTATTCACAATTGTTTTTTCACTTAACATTCACAGTAAAGAAATACTGGTAAAACTGGAAATATAATAAGAGAATTAAGAGAAAGTTGTATACAAAAGAAAGTACCGAAATTTTCACTTAACAGTTGACTTTGAATTTAGATGGTGCAGAAGAAAATTGATTGTAAGAAAATTTTATACGTTTATTGAAAATTGAAATTCCAATAGAACAAAAAATTTGTTAAATCGTTAATCAGTGACTGTGTTTAATTGAAGAATTGGCTGTATTTAGAATATTTTATGGTTTAGTGGTTATAGTGGTTTAATTAGAACACATATCAACCATTCCTTATTCAAAGCAACAAAACTCAACTATAACACAAATGATGAAAATGTTCAGTGCTGGCAACACTTTCCGAACGAAGCAGCAATAAGTTTACCATAACAAGCTCATACTCAAATCAACTCATCCTTTGAATTTGGTTCTCATCGCAGGATTTCATCGAAAGTTTCAGCGGTTAAACGTTGTTTGAGGTTGCCATCCGAAAAATGTTCGAAACTCGGAAAATTTGAAAATTGATTCCTTAATTTTATTGCAAATGCTTTGCATATGAGAACGTAGTTTGAAGCAACTGTTGGATCAATATTTACGGAAATGGCTAATGCTGGCTAGCCTGTGTCAGCAGCAAAGCAAAATACATACCAACTCTGCTTCACGTTAAGTTAAACCCAACCAGTAAATTTCGTTTCGATTGAATCACTGCGCTGGAAGTTATATGGGTGAAAAGAATTTTAGGGTGACCACCCTCAAAACTTTTCAGATTTTTAAAGCGTTAATATTTGTTGTTAATTTTCATTGCAGGATCATTTCCATTTGCAAATCTAATGACATAATCGCTCAGTAAAGACATTAAACAAAATTACAAAAACTCTAGCGCACCTGAACCGCTAGAAACACTAATGTTCGAAGAACAGTAGAAGAATCGTGCAGGTTTTGAGTGCACATTCGACCACATGAGCTGCTTATTACGGCCAAACTGTTTCAAACGCCACGTTTTACTTTGGTCTCAATAATGCATTATAACTCATATGGTAGAGTTATAATGCATTCTTGAGATATTACCACTGGCATGATATATGCCATATTCAGATATTCAGATATTACCACTGGCATGAATTTCCACGTTTATGAGAGCAAAACACGGGTTAATTATATTCGTTATCAGTTGCTTATTTCACAAAATTTCGAAAGCAGCATCTCATATAACATCAATGAAGAAAACGCTCAGTGCTTGCAGCACTGTAACTGAAGTTGGTGTTTGGGGCTGCGATCCGAAAAATTTGCTGAGCTTTGGGAATTGAAACATGGGTTATTTATTTTCATTAAAAATGTTTCCGGTATGAGTACTTACTGTGAGCATTTATTGATACAAAAGCAGCACAACCGACTCGTGCTGGTAACGTTCTGCCAGTATCAAAGCCAAGAATATATCTCATCTGCTTCACGTTGTTTAATTACATTCGAAGTTATAGGAGTATAAAGAAATTTAGGGTAACCTGCAGCGAGTTTTTTCAAATAATCGAAAACTTAATATTTGCTGTTTATTGTCACTACAATATCATTACCATTTGAAAATTCTACGATAAAGCCGCTTAATAAAAATATTGCAATTAAACACAAAACCAACAACAGCTGGCAGCCCTATCGTGACTTTTCAACCAAATTTGGCCTGAATAATGTTTATAATAGGTTCCATTAATTGTATGAAATTCGTATTGTTTTAATGACTGCGCTGGAAGTTAAAGGGCAAACAGTTTTATTTTCCTGATTGAATTTTCAAAACCAAAGACACAAAAACTACCATAGCTGGCAGCACCAATCAAATTTTTCAACCAAATTTTCAACAAAACAGAGACTAGAGTAAGGTTCAGTTACTGCGTCAATTTCATAAAAATCTGGTAACTTATTCACATTTCATAGGGCAAAAAGCAGTTTTTTTCTTTGTAATTTTTCAAGATGGCACCACTGGCACAGAGTTGCCCACAATTCGAAATCGCTTCTATCAGATCTGGTCCTTCTTAAGTCCAATGCATTCTGTAAAGTTCAGTTGTATCTGATTATTGGTTCGTGAGTTCCTGTGAACGGAAATTTTTGATGCTAAATATATAGGTTATCTGGCAAAGGGTTACCGTTCTTGTCCGACATGAGTTTTCCAAAGTTTAACTTTGAACGTGTAGATAAAGCATAAGATTTGGATACAGATTGGTTTTATTGTAAGAAACGGAAATTTTTTAGGATATTCGATGGTTTGAATGTTTTCACTTCCAAATTTTGATTTTGACTAAAGCATAGTACTGAGTTCGATTTCACGTGAAATTTTCATACAAAATTTCACGTGAAATCTGTTTCGCGCAAAATTTAGCTTGAAAATAAGCAATTTTGGTACTGTGTTCTTAGCATGAAAAGTTGCTTTGAAGTTGCTTTCGCTTCGAAAACATAGATGGCACTAAAACATGTTGTCAATCATTTCACGCAAATTTAGTTTGTGCAGTTCATTCTTTCGAGCTAAATAGTGACATTTAGTGCTTGAATTTGAAAATTGAGCAGTGCAAATGACTTTCCAATAAGAAAATCGATCGAAAATTGAAATTCTTGACATTTTATCCGTCAAGAATGAGCAGTGTCTCTGCTTTTCTCTGTTGTCAAAATTTTCGCTCGAAAGAATGGTAAGATAATGGGGAAATGTCAAAATTTCACGTGAACTCGAACTCAGTACCAGCCTTAATGTTCGAAGAAGAGCATTAGTATTAAAATCACTTTGGCCAAAAATTCATAATTATATATATATATATATATATATATATATATATATATATATATATATATATATATATATATATATATATATATATATATATATATATATATATATATATATATATATATCCTGAAAAAACTTCAGTGAAAAAATCTCAGGAACGCGCCATCCGATTGAGCTGAAATTTTCAGGACACATTGGTGTATATGCAGAATAGTGCCAAGTCTCACAAAAAGTTAATAATCTTTAACTCTTTGGAGCCGGCAGCCAATTTAGTGATATTTTTAATATACCTATTATTCCGTACACAAATAATTTTTGCAAAAATAAAGTTGACGACATAATTTTCGAACAAGTTTTACATGTGAATCGGATAATGTTTTAGAATTTTTTAGCATCATGTGTGCGCTGGGTGCCTTAACAGAGAACGGGAAAATTTGAAAATGTTTAAATTGCGATAACTTTTGACAGAGCTATTCTATGATTACGAAATTTTCAGGACATGTTTGTTTTATTTAGTTGTAGATTAGTGTACGCTTTAATGAGCGTGCTGGCACCCCTGTAGCTAGGGCAGGCACTGAAAGTGAAAACCTCCAAATCATCGTCTCTCTTGAAAAAATGTCGTTTCTTAAAAAAAAGCCACCCATATGTTAATTTTGTGCTTTTTTTACATAAACAAAAAAAAAATTTGATATGGCATAACGGGCACGCCTGGTAACCCTTGCCCAAGTTACCTATATTTTTAGCATCAAAAACTTCTGTTCACGGAAACTCACGATCCGATAAACAGAATTTATTGAAATTTGCAGAGTATATTGGTCTTAAATAGGACCAGGTCTGATAGAAGTGATTTTGAAATGCGGGTGATTTTGTGCCAGTGGTGCCATCTTGAAAAATCACTAAAAAAGATAACTGCTTTTAGCCCTATGAATTCTGATTGAATCGTTCGATTTTGACGAAATTCACACCGTAGCTGCGCCTTTATTCAAACCACGTTTGGTAGAAATTTGGTTGAAAATTTCGGTTGCAGCTGCCAGCTATGATAATTTTGGTGTCTTAAATTTGAAAAAATAAAAATTTGGAAGTGAAAACATTCAAACCATCGAATATCCTGCAAAATGTCCGTTTCTGCAATCAAACCAATCTGTATACAAATCTTATGCTTAATCTACACAGTCAAAGTAAAACTTTGGAAATTTCATGTCGGACAAGAACGGTAACCCTTTCTCAGTTAACCTATATTTTTAGCTTCAAAAATTTCTGTCCACGGGAACTCACGAATCAATAATCAGATAGAATTGAAATTTAAAGAATGCATTGAACTTAAGTAGGGCCAGGTCTGATAGAAGCGATTTTGAACTGTAGGCAACTCTGTTCCAGTGGTGCCATCTTAAAAACTTACAAAGAAAAAAAAGTGCTTTTTGCTTTATGAAATGTGAATAAGTTACCAGATTTTCATGAAATTGTCACAGTAGCTGAATCTTACTTTAAACTCTGTTTGATAGAAATTTGGTTGAAAAATTCGATTGGTGCTGCCAGCTATGGTAATTTTTGTGTCTTTGGTTTTGAAAATTCGCTCAGGAAAATAAAACTTTTTGTTCTATAACTTCCAGTGCAGTCATGAAATCAATACGAATTTCATACAATTACTGGAACCTATCATAAACATTATTCAAGCCAAATTGGGTTGAAAAGCTACGATAGGGTTGCCAGCTATTGTTGGTTTTGTGTTTAATTGCAATATTTTTATTAAGCGGCTTTATCGTAGAATTTTCAAATGGTAATGATACTGTAGTGACAATAAACAGCAAATATTAAGCTTTCGTTTATTTGAAAAAACTCGCTGCAGGTAACCCTAAATTTCTTTATACTCCTATAACTTCAAATGTTATGTAACAACGTGAAGCAGATGTGATATATTCTTGGTTTTTATACTGGCGAAAGGTTGCCAGCACGAGTCAGTTGTGCTACTTTTGTATCAATAAATTATAACCGTTACAAGCGCAACACGTCCCAAAACCCTTTTTTTCCCCGACTGGGATAAAAGGGCGGTAGTTTCGGGCGGCTTCTGCTCGCGAAGAAAATTGCCGTGGGTTGGGCGCCACTCGTTTCGATTCAAACGAAACTACCGAATCGCCGTCGCACTGAAACGAGAAGTTGCGACGGCGCGCACTAATACGTAGAAAAGGATCACGAAAACTAACTTCGGGATATCAAAAATTCCGCTATCTGAGTTAATTTACACCACTAATCAAGAACGGTTTTCTTTTCACAAAATAACATTTCTTCACGCTTTATTCATTTATCTTTTCACTAAAACATTTCCGTTAAATATCAACCTGCTTATTAATTCTAAATTTCAACCTCTCAAATTTTCCAAGCGTTCAGACTTCAATCTATCACTTATGCTATCTGATCGACAAAAAAAGAAAAACCTATCTGCTAAAACTAGTGTGCACACTACCTGTCTAATCTTCCGCGACGTCGACTGCAACCTCGCTGGGGCCTCGTTGTCCTTGGTTCCAAATCGGTCACTCTGCTACTTGGTACACTCCTTCAGCTACTTCTTCTCGATCGCTCGCCTGTCGCTCGATTTTCGATTTTTGTCTTAACTTCCACCCTGCAGAACGTCCTGATTCGATGAACTTGTATTTCTTCAATATACAAGTATCTCCGTCCAAATCCGACCCGATGATCGTATGAAAAAAAGAAAAACCAACCTAAGCTTTCTGTGAATCTTCGCCACGGACATCCGTCCACTCACCCAGTTCAAAACGAAAGAGGACTTATTTTTCCCTGTTGGCGCGCATGAAAACTTTTGGCGGCAACGGAATTTTTCAAATCCGTTGGGTTCACTAAACTCAGCTGTGAGCTTGTGCGTTCCCCAGCTGAATTTCGACTCGGCCCCTTTCCGGCTATTTCGTTTCGATCTTTAGCGTGGAACATCTGTTCCACCCGCCGTTTGACAGCCAGCACTGTCATCGCAATTTGTCAACGTAAGTCCGGATGACTAGTGATTTGCTCGTAAGTCGATTGAAACAAATTATTTTGATGACTATATAGCTTGTTTTGGTGACCGTGGATCGTGTGTCCTTTCTATGGCGTGTTGTCCTGCGTGTGCCGTGAGTTTGGTCTGGCTTGCTGTCGTAACATCGGGGTTTTATTCATGTCGTGATTGTCGCTGATGTTGATGTTGATGTCTGATGCTCGACCTGTTTCTTGTTGTTTTGTTTTGAACTCGTGATTTGTTTTGAACTCGTGTTGTCCTGCGTGTGCCGTGAGTTTGGTCTGGCTTGCTGTCGTAACATCGGGGTTTTATTCATGTCGTGATTGTCGCTGATGTTGATGTTGCTGTCTGATGCTCGACCTGTTTCTTGTTGTTTTGTTTTGAACTCGTGTTGTTTTCTCGTTGTTGATCTAACCCTATCTGTTGCTATATATTAACTACGTATTGATTACATACTACTAATTACATACTAATTGCATAGTACTAGTGAGCCATTATGACGACGGCCTTGTTTACTTAACCCTATCTGTTATTCTGTACCTAACTTAGGTTAACTCAGACGCGGATCCATCGAATGAATATCTCTGCTCGTAAATCTCCATCGCCCTCCTTTTCAGGATGGCGGTGGAGATTTTTTTTTTTTTTTTTTAAATACAAAAGCGCGCGATTTATAACGCCGTGACACCCCCCTCGCTTCAGAGAATTTCCTAGAAATTCTCGATAATTTCCTACGACCGTCACCCGTACCGAGTTCATAGATTCCATATCTTGTCTGAAATTTAATTCTCTCTTTAGGTAAATAATAATATACACTATATCTTTTATTTTCTTCTTGAATTCTGGTTTGTATCTTCACGCAACCATCCATTCTATCACTCTATCTCTGAGCCCTTCTACACCTACGTTTCTTAAAATACATGCTTTACTTCTGACTTGTGTATTGTTTTGGTGTTGGAATTGAAACCCATCTATCTACATCAACCACTAATGCCGATCGAACTCGATTTTAGGTAAAACTCCGAAATGAATGAGGTACCCGAGTCCGAATGGTACACGAAAAAGGAAAAAAAAAAAATATTGAAAGGGAAAGGAAAATATAATTAAACGCCATAAAGGAAATGGAAAAGAAACAGTAATGAAACGCCAACAAGAAATATATATAAGGACCTACTGGGAGTCAATTTCATTCAATTTCATTGTAATTATGTCCTCAGTATCTGAATGATATAGGAGATGTGCTCTGGAAGCAGGTGGAGGGCCGGTATCCGGAGCTACAGAAAGCCGACAAGTGGAAGAGAGTAGTTCCAGCATCCGAAAGAACAGGGCTTTTGGTTCGGTGCCATGACGAACCCACTGCTGAACACATGGGAATAAAGAAAACCTTAGATCGACTGACACAGCACTTCTGTTGGCCAAAGATGGCAGTGGATGTGGGGAAGTATGTCCGGAGCTGCAAAGTCTGCCAAGCGGTCAAAGTGGAGCGGAAGTCTCCTATGGGGCAGATGGCGTCGAGGAGTGAGGAGGCGATTTCTCCATTGGAGATGATCTGCGTGGATTTAGTGGGACCCCTGCCACGATCTACACGTGGTCATGCCTACATCCTGACAGTGGTGGACTATGCCACCAAGATGCCACTACTCTTCCCCTTGCGGAAGGCAACAGGGGCCGCAGTAGGTCGGTTGCTCGAGGAGCACGTTATATTTCTGTTCGGAGTACCACGGGTCATCGTGTGTGACAACGGAGTGCAATTTCGTTCTAAAGAGCTCACACGGATCGCAGAGACCAACGGAATTGAATTAAGGTTTACCGCTCTTTATCATCCTCAAGCAAATCCGGCAGAACGCGTGAACCAGAACGTTAAGCGCCTTCTTCGAACTTATGCGTCCGAGAACCATCGACAATGGGACAAGGAACTGTCAAAGATTGGTTGTGCCCTGAGAACCTCAACGCACGAGAATATGAAAGTCACCCCTTACTTTTTGAACTTCGGGAGGGAAATGATCATTCACCCTAGGAGTCCTCAAGGCCTGGAAGCACAAGAAAAGAGAGCCGATCAGGATGAAGGAACTCAGAAGGCAATATTGCTGCAGAAAGTTCGCGAAGAAGTTCGCGAGCGTTTGAAAACAGCAGCTCGGGTATCCAAGTCACGATATGATCTGCGACATCGGGATGAGCGATTTCTGCTGAAGGATCTGGTATGGCGTCGAAATTATGTCCTGTCGGACGCGGCAAAGTACTTCTCCGCCAAACTTGCCCCAGAGTTCGTTGGACCATTCACGGTGAGAAAGAAGGTGTCCGGCTGGACGTACGAACTTGAAGATTCCAATGGGATAGCTATGGGTGTGTGGCACATCAAGGATCTCAAGCGCTACGTGGTATGAGGTAATGGAGTAGAGTCCTGAAATTATCGTAGGAGACGAGGTAGTCTTCCATTAGCAAAAACAAAAAAAAAACCCCCGAGGTATTTTGCTAGGGTACTAATGATTGGTGGTGGAACTAGAATATAAGAGGGGTAGATTAGTGGTGGCGGTGTAAAAATATACAAACTTTAACATAGTCGGTGGGGGGATAGCGTAGGTTTTCACGTGTGTGGTGTGGTAGCCGGATTGAATTGCGTTGGATGAATTAGCGATAGATGGTTGTACAGATTAAGGCTGGTACTGAGTTAACCATGAAAATAAATTTTGACATGTCTCCATCATCTGGTCACTCTTTCGAGTGAAAAGTTTGGGCAATGGAGAAAAGCAGAGACACTGCTCATTTCTGACGGATAAAATGCCAAGAATCTCTCTTTTCGATCGATTTTCTTGTTGAAAAGATATCTTGCACTGCTCCATTTTCAAATTTATACTTCACTACAAATACCACATTCACTTTTTCCGGAACTCAATCCTGTATGGGGATAAAACTAACTTTTTCCGCACGATATTCAATAAAATTCCACCTTACGCCACGGTATTCAATTTCAAACGCAGTTTTCAAAAGATATCTTGCGAAACATATGTTTTTCCGTTGAAAGATATCAGATCCCCGATTCAATTTTCCTGCTCCTACTGGTATTCCCACAATTTGGGACTGGATATATATAATCTTTCCCTATTAAACAGGAACACCTGAACAATATCAACTCGGATAACCTCAGCCACTGATAACCTAAACCGCGATCAGTGAGCTGAAACAAAACCTGCCGGACTCTCAAACTCCTGCTCCAGAAATTCGGTACGCTAACACACTCACACAAATTTTCTTATTTATCATGCACTTCCACACACTGTAACACCAGAATTCAAGTCGTTATGTGTGAATTCAAATTCTTTTCCTTAATATTTGTCTCTGTTTTTTTTTTTGTTTAATTCCACCTATATATGAAAATTTATATGAAATACTGGTAAAATTAAATCGGAAAATTTCAATTTAGCGATCGAAATAAACTTCCTGTTCTACTCAAGAAAACTTACTTTCAGTCCCACGAGTATGGGACAAAGAAACTCAAAAATTTTTCCGTGTACCGTTACGACCGTTGGCCCCACGTTGGGCGCCAATTTATTACCGTTACAAGCGCAACACGTCCCAAAACCCTTTTTTTCCCCGACTGGGATAAAAGGGCGGTAGTTTCGGGTGGCTTCTGCTCGTAAAGAAAATTGCCGTGGGTTGGGCGCCACTCGTTTCGATTCAAACGAAACTACCGAATCGCCGACACACTGAAACGAGAAGTTGCGACGGCGCGCACTAATACGTAGAAAAGGATCACGAAAACTAACGTCGGGATATCAAAAATTCCGCTATCTGAGTTAATTTACACCACCAATCAAGAACGGTTTTCTTTTCACAAAATAACATTTCTTCACGCTTTATTCATTTATCTTTTCACTAAAACATTTCCGTTAAATATCAACCTGCTTATTAATTCTAAATTTCAACCTCTCAAATTTTCCAAGCGTTCAGACTTCAATCTATCACTTATGCTATCTGATCGACAAAAAAAGAAAAACCTATCTGCTAAAACTAGTGTGCACACTACCTGTCTAATCTTCCGCGACGTCGACTGCAACCTCGCTGGGGCCTCGTTGTCCTTGGTTCCAAATCGGTCACTCTGCTACTTGGTACACTCCTTCAGCTACTTCTTCTCGATCGCTCGCCTGTCGCTCGATTTTCGATTTTTGTCTTAACTTCCACCCTGCAGAACGTCCTGATTCGATGAACTTGTATTTCTTCAATATACAAGTATCTCCGTCCAAATCCGACCCGATGATCGTATGAAAAAAAGAAAAACCAACCTAAGCTTTCTGTGAATCTTCGCCACGGACATCCGTCCACTCACCCAGTTCAAAACGAAAGAGGACTTATTTTTCCCTGTTGGCGCGCATGAAAACTTTTGGCGGCAACGGAATTTTTCAAATCCGTTGGGTTCACTAAACTCAGCTGTGAGCTTGTGCGTTCCCCAGCTGAATTTCGACTCGGCCCCTTTCCGGCTATTTCGTTTCGATCTTTAGCGTGGAACATCTGTTCCACCCGCCGTTTGACAGCCAGCACTGTCATCGCAATTTGTCAACGTAAGTCCGGATGACTAGTGATTTGCTCGTAAGTCGATTGAAACAAATTATTTTGATGACTATATAGCTTGTTTTGGTGACCGTGGATCGTGTGTCCTTTCTATGGCGTGTTGTCCTGCGTGTGCCGTGAGTTTGGTCTGGCTTGCTGTCGTAACATCGGGGTTTTATTCATGTCGTGATTGTCGCTGATGTTGATGTTGATGTCTGATGCTCGACCTGTTTCTTGTTGTTTTGTTTTGAACTCGTGATTTGTTTTGAACTCGTGTTGTCCTGCGTGTGCCGTGAGTTTGGTCTGGCTTGCTGTCGTAACATCGGGGTTTTATTCATGTCGTGATTGTCGCTGATGTTGATGTTGCTGTCTGATGCTCGACCTGTTTCTTGTTGTTTTGTTTTGAACTCGTGTTGTTTTCTCGTTGTTGATCTAACCCTATCTGTTGCTATATATTAACTACGTATTGATTACATACTACTAATTACATACTAATTGCATAGTACTAGTGAGCCATTATGACGACGGCCTTGTTTACTTAACCCTATCTGTTATTCTGTACCTAACTTAGGTTAACTCAGACGCGGATCCATCGAATGAATATCTCTGCTCGTAAATCTCCATCGCCCTCCTTTTCAGGATGGCGGTGGAGATTTTTTTTTTTTTTAAATACAAAAGCGCGCGATTTATAACGCCGTGACAAAATGCTTACAGTTAGTATTCATACCGGAAACATTTACAATGAAAATAAATAACCGATGTTTTAATTCCCAAAGTTCTGCAAATTTTTCGGATCGCAGCCCCAAACTCCAACTTCAGTTACAGTATGAATCTCGAGCACTGTATGAATCTTGTCAAAATCTGATGGCTGAATCAGAAGTTATAGAAGTTATATTACCAGTGCGATAAATATATTTATATATATATATATATATATATATATATATATATATATATATATATATATATCTTTCTTTATATATTTACACACACACATATATATATATATATATATATATATATATATATATATATATATATACATATATATATATATATATATATATATATATATATATATATATATATATATATATATATATATATGTATATATATATATATATATATATATATATATATATATATATATATATATATATATATATATATATATTTATATACATATATAAATATATATTTACACACAATATATGTATATATATATATATATATATATATATATATATATATATATATATATATATATATATATATATCAGCAAAATGATTTTCCGAGATAATCTCTGGAGCACCCGCTCCGATTGAGCTGAAATTTTCGGAGGACGTAAATCTATATAGTAGGTAGGTCCACGATTTGCTTAAATTCAGATATGCTTCATATTTGGCGGCGGCGAGCGTTTTAGTTAATTTTCAGGTACTTCTGTATATCCAAGCAGTGTAAATTTTTGTTAAAATAAATGTTTCGGAATGAAAACTTATTATGTTTAAAGCTTGTTTATGTTCAAATGTTGGAAATTTTGAGCCATGTGTGGGTGCAGCATGCCTAAAAGTAGGCAATGATTTTTTTTCAAATTATGATTTGTCATTACTTCTAAGAAAAACACGGAATCATCGTGAAATTCGCAGAGCGTATTGATGTTGACTAAAATTTTCCACACTTGGATTTTCAAGATAGTGCGGGTAACCCTGCAGCTACGGCAGGCTCCTGAAAAAAAATCATTCAAATCATTGACCTTCCTGAAAAATTTTTGATTTTTGACAAAAAATTCAAATCATTGATAAACACTAACCTTTGCACATCGTACCAAGTTGAAATTGTCAAAATTCTGATTGGCATAAGAACGGCAACTCATCACCAAATTACCTCTATTTTCAGCACTCGAAAGTTCTGTTCACGAGAACTGACGACCGGGGCATGAATCACAACCGACGATAGACGATATCGTCTGTCGAAATTTTCGAGATTTGAAATCACGAAAATCAAAAAACGACAGCGACTATCGAAATCTCTGGCGATAGTCACGAGACTATCGATATGTCATCGATATCCATCTTCGGCTTGTGGCATGGGGTCTGTTCGCGTACTGCAGCAGCAACAGATTTTTGCAGTTGGTTTCTTTTTGTGGTAAAATTTGGCTTGCAGCAAGAGTACAAAAACGACTTGCTGCGAATCCATTTTAATATATTATAATAAATTCAGGTTCGCGAACATACCAATGATGGCAGTCCATTACGCAGTTTTGAGTTTAAAGACGAATGGTAAAGAGTGGTCGAAACGATTCCGGGTATTTTTTTGAAAAGGTAAGTATTATGATTATTTTATAAAATTTTGTCTCAAAGAAAATGTATTTTCAGCGAAAACACAACGAATATAAAAATAACAAATACTACTCGGTTCATAATAATGAGCAAATTCATGGCGAAACATGGAAAATTTATCATCTTCAGATGAAGAATCGAAAAGGATGAATGGATCTATTGATTTTCTTTGTGAATTGAATTACCGACAGACTTTTCGCGCGTTAGCAGCTCACTATTTGAATTTTCAAATGTCATTATCATACATCAGATGCTGTCAAATGTCAAGAAAATCTACCATGGAGTTATAATTCCAAAGGATAATTTCGATACACCATATCGTTTAGGTTGTGATGCTGACATTCCTAAGTCGATAATCGCTATCGTTTTTATTTGACGATAGGCGATATCGCCAATCGAAATCTCGTGATTCATGCCCGGATTATCCGATCATAGTATAATTTACAGGACTTGTTGATATTATCTAGGACCAGGTCTGATAGAAAAGATTTTGAAATGCGGGCAAATCTGTGGCCGTGGTACCATCTTGAAAAATCACTGAGAAAAAAAACCGGTTTTTGGCCTATAACTTCTGATTCAGCCATCATATTTTGACAAGATTCATACAGTGCTTGGATCTGACTTTAAGTAACATTTGATGAAAATTTGGTTGAAAAATTAGAATAGAGTTGCCAGCTATGGTGATGTTTGTCTCCTTAATTCTGCAAAATTGCTCAGCAAATTAAAGCTTTTTTCCCTTTAACTTCCGGTCTAGTGTAGAAATCAGAACGAAGTTCACGCAGTAATCGGAAACAAATATGAACCCAATGTCGTAGAAGTTTCGTACAAAAATCATGAAAGGGCTGCCAGCTATGACCATTTTTGTAATTTTGTTTAATTTCTTTACTGAGCGATTATGTCATTAGGTTTGCAAATGGAAATGATCCTGCAATGAAAATTAACAACAAGTATTAACGCTTTAAAAATTTGAAAAGTTTTGAGGGTGGTCACCCTAAAATTCTTTTCACCCATATAACTTCCAGCGCAGTGATTCAATCGAAACGAAATTTACTGGTTGGGTTTAACTTGACGTGAAGCAGATTTGGTATGTATTTTGCTTTGCTGCTGACACAGGCCAGCCAGCATTAGCCATTTCCGTAAATATTGCTCCAACAGATGCTTCAAACTACGTTCTCATATGCAAAGCATTTGCAATAAAAATAAGGAATCAATTTTTAAATTTTCCGAGTTTCGAACATTTTTCGGATGGTAGCCTCAAACAACGTTTAACCGCTGAAACTTTCGATGAAATCCTGCGATGAGAACCATATTCAAAGGATGAGTTGATTTGAGTATGAGCTTGTTATGGTAAACTTATTGCTGCTTCGTTCGGAAAGTGTTGGCAGCACTGAACATTTTCATCATTTGTGTTATAGTTGAGTTTTGTTGCTTTGAATAAGGAATGGTTGATATGATTCTACAAAACAGTGTATTACGTCTTCCCACACTTTTTTGTCACTCAAAGACAATTTCTTCGAAAATTAGTTTTCTAGGGGTTCTGATGCGCTAGACTTTTTTTTATTTACATTGAAAATTTTTATTTGACAAAGTGATTGCAAAAGTATGCACTGATTCTCATCAGACACCAGCAATCAATTGATGTCGATCGGTTAATTTGCACATTATAGAATTAAGTGAAGCTTCATGAAGCAGCTGCCAGAGTGGCGAATATGAGTTTGAATTTGCAGCCATATGAGATCAACTGATATGAGCATTTGTGAAATATGTTTGAATAGGATTTTGCTGCAATTGAAATGTTGGTTTCTTGATAGCTTGATAGCTCTGTTGCAAGAAATCGTAGAAAATTGTTGCTGAGCTGAAACTTGGCACTTTGCTGTAGATTATTAGATCTATAGAGATGGGCTTGGTGCAGGCTCTTAATTTGTACTTATATTCAAATAAGTGTATGAAAGAAATGTTTTTTTAGCAATATTGGTATGCGACCGGAATATATTTAATCAACAAGGTATTTGCTGTTGAAGATTAAAATTCAATAGTGGACAGCTGAAGCATGGTGTGTGGTTATTCTTTGAATGAAAAAAGCTGTGTGATGGCATTTTAAGTACTTTATGTAATTTTTTTTAAAGTAAGTAATTTAAAGATACAAGTAAATAAAATACTAAATAAGTTATTATATTGCATGTACGTTCATTTATTATTTCGTATGTTGTTCAACCCGTTTTCTCTTTGAAATTATGTTTGATACTCATTATTCCTACCTCCTGTAAAAATAGCATTTAAATGATCGAAGAAAAAAATATTTTAGATACCTGTTATTCTTTTAACAATGTCGCGCAGGATCATATTCGAGACATCTTATTACTACTTCCTACATTGTTAACTGTCAATGAACTGTTTAGCAATAAAAGGTCTAATTGGAATTGATTTTGCGGGATGATGAAAATTGAAAAAAAATTTTTATTTACATTGAAAATTTTTATTTGACAAAGTGGTTTCGAAAGTATGCACTGATTCTCATTAGATAACAGCACACAGTGCATACTTGACTGAAGTGACCACTTGCAGTTAGAAATCATTAATTTTTATTAACGCTAGCTGTGACAAATTTTAACATCTCCGACTTATGTATATCCATCGACATTATTTACTTGTAAAGGTTATTTAATTGTGATCATGGTATATGACCCAATGTTACAGTGATAAAGCACTCAACACGTTTGTGCGCGGCCTAAGAGGAGATTTACCACGGTTACTGAGTATCCATGAACCAGCTGACCTACCACAAAATCTACATTTGTGCCTTAAATTACAAAACGTTGATTACAGAGCACAACATGCAAACAACACGCATGTGACCCACAAAAAACAACCTAAAAAACACACCTCCTCCAATTCCTCCTAAAAATAATTTCAGACAACAATTACAGCATGCGTATATCCCAAGGCAAGATTTCAAGCCAGAACTCTTCCATAGCCCTCGCATTCCTCTAGCTCCACAATTTCATAGGCAAGTACAGTATCCTCTCCCCAATATCAAACCACTGGCTCCTAAACCACGGAGATACGAGCCTACGGAAGTAGATCAATCCATAAGGACTCATGCTGTGAATTACCAAAATAGACCCCAACATCGGTCATTCCCCATTAAAAGGGTAGCACCCGAACAAGGTCAATTTGGAAACAAGCAACAGCGTAATTACTACACCCATAACTATAATACAATATTGAACCAGACTCATTATCTGGAGAAAAAAGGGAGTCAGATCAAGCTGATTTACTCGAGTACTTATCTTTCGAAGAAACTGTGCCATTTTCCCCAAACTAAGATGAAACAAATGAGAACTCATACTACGAACATAGTAATTATACTACAAATGTTGAACCTGACGAAGACATTCCAAACGAGACGACTAATTACAACCCTGACAACACTGATCAACAGGGTGGGATCCATGAGAAAAGGGAGAAAAACTTAAATTTACAAACGATACAGGATCAAACAACAACTATATTCAACCATTTTATGTGCGTAGCCCCATCCCAAAATTCCAATTTAATACTAATGTTTTTCTTCGAAAATTAGTAATAATTGACATTTACTGAGGCCTGGACCTATTCTGCATATACACCAATGTATCCTGAAAGTTTCAGCTCAATCGGATGGCGCGTTCCCGAGATTATCTCACAGAAAAAAAAATATATATCTATATCTATATATATATATATATATATATATATATATATATATATATATATATATATATATATATAAATATATATATATATATATGTATATAAATATACATATATATATATATATATATATATATATATATATATATATATATATATATATATATATATATATATATATATATATATAAATATATATATATATATATATATATATATGTGTATATATATCTATATATATATAAATATATATATATATATATATATATATATATATATATATATATATATATATATATATATACATATACATATAGATATATATATATATATATATATATATATATATATATATATATATATATATATAAATATATATGTATATATATATATATATATATACATATATATATATATATATATATATATATATATATATATATATATATATATATATATATATATATATATATATATATATATAAACATATATATATATATATATATATATATATATATATATATATATATAAATATATATATATATATATATATATATATATATATATATATATATATATATATATACATATATATATATATATATATATATATATATATATATATATATATATATATATATATATATATATGTATATGCATATATATATATATATATATATATATATATATATATATATATATATATATATATATATATATATATGTATATGCATATATATATATATATATATATATATATTTATATACATATATATATATATATATATATATATATATATATATATATATATATTTTTTTTTTTTTTTTTTTTTCAGTGAGATAATCTCGGGAACGCGCCATCCGATTGAGCTGAAACTTTCAGGATACATTGGTGTATATGCAGAATAGGTCCAGGCCTCACTAAATGTCAATTATTACTAATTTTCGAAGAAAAACATTAGTATTAAATTGCAATTGTTTGTGCGGGATGATTAAAATTGAACAACTTTTTATTTACATTAAAAACTTTAATCTACATTGAAAATTCTATTTTGACAAAGTGGTTTCGAAAGTATGCACTGATTCTCATCAGACACCAGCGCACAGTGCATACTTGACTGGCGTGACCACTTGCAGTTGGAAATCATTACACTTTTTTTATTTTATTTATGCTGGTTGTGACAAATTTTAACATCTCCGACTTATATCCATGGATATAATTTTACTAAGTTAAGGTAATTGAATTTGATCACGGTTCCCTTCTTGTCTATAAATCAGCATGGACAACGTATATCATCTCTAAAGCTTATCAAAGCTGAGAACATTGAAACGGGAAACTCGATCGTTTTGCGGAATATCAGCCTCCGAAAGCAGAATCAAATTGGAATTGTTTTTGCAGGAAGATTAAAATTGAACAACTTTTTATTAACATTAAATTTGTTTACATTAAATTTTTTATTTACATTAAATTTTATATGTCTACATAATTTCTAAATCATTTCTATAACTTCGAATGCAGTCATCGGATCGAGACAAAATTCGCAGGGTAGGTTATTTTAAACGTGATGCAGATGTGATACTGGCAAAAGGTTGACAGCACGAGTCTGTAGTGCTATTTCTGTATCAATAAATGCTGACAGTTAGTATTCATACCGGGAACATTAACAATGAAAATAAATAACCAAGGTTTCAATTCCCAAAGTTTTGGAAAATTTTCGGGTCGCAGACGCAAACGCCAACTTCAGTTAGATTGCTGCAGGCACTAAGCATTTTCTTCATTGATGTTATATGAGATGCTGCTTTCAAAGTTTTGTGAAATAAACATCTGATAACGAATATAGTTAACAAGTGTTTTGCTCTCATAAACTTTGAAATTCATCCCAGTGTTAATATCTGAAACCTTTCCACCATATGAGTTATAATGCATTTTCTGAGACCAAAGTAAAACGTGGTGTTTGAAACATTTTGGCTGTAATAAGCAGCTCGTGTGATAGAATATGCACTCAAAATCTGCACGATTCTTCTGCTGTTCTTCGAACATTAGTGTTTCTAGCGGTTCAGGTGCGCTAGAGTTTTTTTTTTCTTTCTACAATAAGCTATTGAGTTTTTCATCATTGTGCTTTGTACAATAACTTTTTCCTTGAGATTTTGTTGCACATTTAAAAGCACAGACTAAGCATTCAAACTTGATCATCAAAATCAAAATATCGCTCCATTAACGCCCCAAACGCCATCCTTGAAGTTGATTAATTTTACATTGGCTTAAAGGCAAATTACTCACAGTTGTCACCAGCGCAGAACGTACGCATTTTGGTACTCGGAATAGACTAACTTGTTCTCATTGTATCATGGATACAACGATCTAGCCAAAAACTTAAGGGGAAAAATCGCGGAACACAAGGTCAATAAATTGGATCGAATCTGCCTGGAAATGCGTCGCCGGTTCACCCGACGCTACAGACTGGAACAGAATAGTCAGAAGCCAAAAACGACCTAGTTTCTAATAATAACAAACAGTATCGAATCAACAAGAAGATAATGGAATCAACAGACAAAATGTTACGAGAATATAATAAAATTGTTCGAAATTTAGACGACAGAATAGATCCGCATTAATTTATGTTTTAGCTGTTCACTAGTACTGTTCCGCGAATCTCACTTTGTTCTTACTTCACTCACTTCAACACAACCTGTACAACTTACGATTTCCCGTGGACGTCCCATAAGACTACGTGTGTTTTTCGCGACACTTTGACAGTCTAGTGTGATGTAATTATTCTGCATTACGGCTCGTACTTCTAGAATGCATTGTACTGTCGATGTCATCTCCACTTCTACTACCTCACTGGGGATGGTAGTAATTTTTGTCCGCTTAATGTCAAATTTGGTCAAACCCAAGTACAGTGAGGTAGTAGAAATGGAGTAGACGTGCCCCTAAGATTTACATTGTAGGGGATGTTTTTGTTTGTTTTTTGTTTGTCCACTAAACCTCAAATCTGGTCAAATCCAAGTAGTTCCCCTCCAATTTGACACTTAGCGAGAAATGACGGAAAGGCAGCTTTTACATGCTTTGTGCGCGAGAGGATCGAAGGGGCTAATGGTGGAAAGCTCGGCACAGAGAGATCTAAGGAAATGAAACAAGCGTACACATATACGGAATTAAGGGAGATAAAATGGATCGTGATATTTGGATCATGATACGCAAGTAAATATTGATGAAATAAGACAAATGCCTACACGTTCAATCCGATCACACGTCAGTACGCCTGATAATCTCGTTTGGTGTAGACGTTTGCGAATTAATGTTTGCAAAATGAGTGATATAATGATAATCGATGATGATATTGCGGCGAGCTGTTGAGGTCCCAGAATCGTCGCATAGGGACGTTGGATAACTGTTCATGATAAATTCACTAGAAATTGTTGGGCTATTGATGTATATAATGGATGTGCATGGTGAATATTGTTGACAAGAGTATGTTGGGGTGGCGGTTAAAATGTAAAAAAATACACCGGTGCCGCTTAAAATGTCTTCCTCCATTGCCAATTAACTGAATACTAACGAAAATTTATTGACCGGTTGACTACACGTTCAGTATTTATCGCAATCCAACTACATTGATTGATGGATTTCAAAATATCCGGATATTTTCACGATTCGAATCGTAATCCATCAATACAACACCCTACACGTTCAATACTTTGTATCGCGATCCAAATATCACGATTCATATTGATCTTGTAGTGTCCCTCTTACTGAAGCAAATTTTCTTCAAAGGTAAAAGGTCTGTTCCCGTAATTTCAGTAACTGAATTTTACTGAATTTTCCTGAATCATGTGGTGGGGAATTTCATGAAAAGTACGGGAACGCTCTCATTGTATTTCCTGAAAATTGACAATCAAAAGTGCCAGTTTTCGGTTTTTGGGAGAACAATAGTGATTATAAAGTCATCCTAAGCGGTAATAAATTATCGCCACAAAAATATTCGACCTTCATAGCAACATTACGCAAAAAATATGTTGCTTGCCGCGCACATTTGAAAATATTTACTCCGTTTGACACTTTGCAGTATTTTTCAGTAGCTCAGACCCTACGGAATTTTACTGAGAGAGGGGAAATTTTCAGTTTTCAGTAAAACGGAGTACGGGAACAGCTTCATTGCAATTAATCGCGATTAATCGCAATTAATCGTAGTACGGGAACAGACCTAAAATCTATAAATAGAACAAATTGAGAGAATTGCTACCTCAGATATTTCCCTTGGTTTTTAGTTCTACGAGCCTTTGTTGTTGCTGAGTTACTAACTGTCAAATTCCCGTACACATGGTCTACTGCTTTTCCCACTCTAGCTTTCTGTTCGCGAAGTAAGTGAATGTCAAATTCCTTGACTAATACTTACGCTCAGCCTCGGCAAATTGCTTCAATTCTCACTGCCATTTTCATTTCTTTATATCTCTCTCTTTGAGTATAAAGATATTAAGAGTAGCAGAAACACCGTAAACGCCTGTAGGTTGTACAATGCCTTCTAGAAGTACGGGCCGTCTGGCTACGTAATCGTTGTCGCTGTGACGTAATGATTTTAGGATTTTTGACATTTTCACGAGGCAGTGTCGATGTACACGTAAATTTCACTTGCGGTTTTTTGGCTAAAATATGAATAAAACGTTACTTTTTTTGTGCGTGGACGCGTTAAGATAATAAAATTTAGTCATAACGTGCATTTTGTACCAATTTATTGCATCGCGGCAGCAAATCGACACGAAACATCACATAACCTAACAACAACTGATAAATATTTCGTAGCGAATTTTTCCAATAATACCGCACGCACCGCATTAATTTGTGATTGAGCTGTTCGCTAGCACTGTTCCGCATATATCACTTTGTTTTCATTTCACTCACTTTAGCACAACCCGTACAATTAACATTTTCCCGCAGACGTCCCTTAAGACTACGTGTGTTTTTCGCGACATTTTTCCCGATGCTCTGACGTCATCATTCTGCATTACGGCCCGTACTTCTAGAAGGCATTGGTGTGTGTCGCGAGTTTATGCCTTTTTCCTTTTATCTTTTTTTCCCCCATGCCTTTCACTCTATCAATATATGGCAGCAATAAATACGGTTGCTGTCACATTTTGCTAGCCACGTAAAACAAATGTAAACCATCTACCGACACGCAATTGAAATCGACGTGAAACAACTAATAATAGAATTTTTAAAAAACGATTTATGATACGTTACTGAGAAAAGTATGGAGAAGCACCAGAGTATTAGAAGTGGAAGCGACATAGATTGAAGTTACTAAAAATAGGCCAAGACAACTGAGCAGCGAGAAATCACTCAAACAACTAACATTTTCCCGCTTTTGAAATGTTAAGGCACAAGAAACTTTCCACTATAGCACTTGCTGTAGGGCTCTTAACGAAATCCGGGAAGTTTCAAGTATAACTAACACGCTAACTAATAGTAATTTCCGATATACCGAGTGAGTCCACGAGTTGGCGTCTTTGAGCGCGACACTTTGACAGCAACCGGATTTAACTTTTTCAAGATGGCGCGAGGACTGTCGGAGGTCAATGGCGTAAGTAAAAAGATGGCATATAATAGTACATTAGACTTATTTGTAAATTTCGAGAGGCAATTTAGATATGGGAACAACACAAGTTAATTATATAAAGAATTATAATAAAATAAACAATTATTTGATTATTTCACATAAAATATTGCACAAATATTCAAATACGCGCTTCGAAAGCATGCATAACGAGCAGCCTGACGAAAAAAAATTCGAATAGCCAGATAAAAAAATCGGACTGTTGTCACGGACTGCTTTACATATGTTTGTAAATAAATCTATTTCTGTGTGTATATATATATATAAATATATATATATATATATATATATATATATATATATATATATATATATATATATATATATATATATATATATGTATATATATATATATATATATATATATATATATATATATATATATATATATATATATATATATATATGTATATATATATATATATATATATATATATATATATATATATATATATATATATATGTATATATATATATATATATATATATATATATATATATATATTTATATATATATATATATCGACATACATATATATTCACAAATAAATATATATATATATATAAATATATATATATATATATATATATATATATATATATATATATATATATATATATATATATATATATATATATATATATATAGGTATATATATATATATTTGTATATATATACATGCATATATATATATATATATATATATATATATATATATATATATATATATATATATATATATATATATATGTATATATATATATATATATATATATATATCGATATACATATATATATATACAAATAAATATATATATATACATATATATATATATATATATATATATATATATATATATATATATATATATATATATATATATGTATATATCTATATATATATATATATATATATATATATATATATATATATATATATATATATATATATATATATATATATATATATATATATTTAAATATATATATATACAAGTATGTTTATATTATAACGCCAGTGCGTAGGGAAAATTGCACAATGGAAAAAATTGTAATGTTAATTAAAAATTGTAAAAAAATTTGTAAAAATTGTAATTATAATGGTAATTGTGTCGCAACGAACTTGGACTCCCCTGTTGTGAAGACGAGCGCTCCCCGCCAAGCCAAGTCATCGCCGTCGATTTACATAAGACAATCGACGATTACTTGACCTAGAAGCGAGCAAACCCGAGCGTAGCTAAGGGGCCAAGCGGTAATGACCATCGTGGCAGCCGACAGCCATTCCCAACCGACTAATTCCATAATCTGAAACTGATACTTTGAAGCGACCACCACAGCAACCACCGCCACTACTTCAACAACAACAACAAGTCGGTGAATAAACAGGATGCTGACTATTGGTTGGAAAAAAAAACTAAATCACTTACGGGGAAATTTGAGTCCAGCTCGAAGCCAAGACATTCGACATTATCCAGATAGTAAGGTGTCGGATGGAAACCTGAAGTTCAACCAGATGCACATGTAAATGACATCAATGATTCGAAAAGGTAAACCTGACTTGTCGCCGAATCGCTTGGGACAGCTACAGCCAAAAAATAGCCCAGATCAAGCAGCAAGGACAGTCGTAATTTCTTATTTATTATGTTCTTTTACGAAATGAAGGCGGCCAATATGATGACACTAAGTAAAATAAATAAACACCAGTCGCAAGTTGAAAGTTAAACACGCGAAACGTCAAAATGGCGATCGAACCGCCACCAAGCGGCAAATGGAAAGGGTGCATTCCGATTGCCGCCACTGCAAGAAAATGCACTTTTCAAATGCGCGTGCAACAAGTGCAATGGGCCAATGCACCCGCCTGCATGTTGCACTGGAGGTGGCGGCAACGGCATTTGAAACACCGCAGAAGCGGTGGGAAATACCTCTAGCAAAGGTTTCGTGGTAAGTCGACGGGGCCTAGTGAGCTCTCTTTTGGAAAAACCAGGGTGAGACTCGGACGCATTGGCGCAAGCTCTTCCTTAATAGATTTTCTTTTTCTTGTCGGAAAACTGTCTGGATTGGACGAGGAACTTGGTACTGGCGATAGGGAAGAATAAAAGTAGCCCTGAGGTGGGAATTTAACTGCAGCAATTGGTCGATAGCCGAGTGGTATGAAGAAGCAAAGTAGTATCGAAAAGGGAATTTAACTGCGGAAATTCGACGATAGCCAGGTGGTTTGAAAACGGATAGAAGAATACGATTCATAGCAAGCGAGCGTCGGTGGAATTCATCATCGTAGGCAGCAGCACAGATCGACAGTCAAACAACGGCGGCACTGGAACGACGCTTCGGAGAAGCACCGGTTTTGCAACTGAACGAGCGAGTGTCGGCAGCGCATTTTTGCGAAGAAGGTCCAAGGTAGGCTAAGATTTTCTTGTTGTAATTAGATTAAGTGGGTAAGTTTTCTTGTTGTGATTATCATAAGTGGAAGTGAATTAGATAGCGCGGCGCCGTCGGTAGGGAATTCGAGAATTAGGTTGAGAACTAAGCGAAATAGAAATTGTGAACCTTGTAAAACTGGTGTTATTTTTTTGATGAGTGGTAGTTTAAATCTTTTCAATCGCGGGCCGTACCTAGCATTCGCCGCTGTCTTCTCGCTTTGAAGCGGCGATTCAAAGGCAGTTTCCGCAGTTGAAGCGAGTGACGCCCACTCACGACCCTTCTCGTGAGCTAGAGTCGCCGGAAACTGCCGCCCTTGCATCCCAGTTGGGGGATGAAGGGTTTTAGACCGCGACAGGAAAAGATTCGATAATAAATTGGCGCCCAACGTTCTAAGGGGTGATAAAACGGTATTTAGTTTTGAAGAGTTAACGATGGGAAAAGAGTAAATTATTTAGAGAACGCGAATGTTATTGAAATACGTAAATTGGAAACGTGAATTTTAATTAAGCTCTTCACTAAGCGAGTGGAATTTTGAGAAATATTTTATAGTATCGCATGCTTAATTATTAGACATCATTCTTATAAATATTTAATTTTATTTACTATATCTCATTTTATTCTATATTGTTAATACGCATTTTGTGGGTGGAAAAGTGGTTCTTGGTTCTACCTTCGATAGTGTGTGAAGTGAGTCTAAGAGTGAGTCATAAGGAATAATTAATGGTGTATCGAGTGTTGGTTATTGCAATTCTTGTTGGCGAGCGTCTGTAGCGGTAGAGGCTAAGAAAATTGTGCCAATATTTCCAGATTGTTAACAACGAGGTTGGAAGAATTTACTGCCGCCGGTTCAGTGCGGTGTGTATAATTTATGCGCGAAGTTCTGGTAGCTTGTGTCCCACTCGTGATTCTTGCGGATTCAATATAATAGTCAAAGTAACTAAGTACAGGGCGAGCGCTGGGAATTGGGGATTTTGATTTACGGTACAGCCGTTCAATTTGAAGAGGAATATTGTCTCGTTGATGGGAGTAGGTCCCCGACGCACGCGTGATCAACAACAAAGACTTTGTCGAGTGGAAAAGTAACGATCAGGTAGACAGGTTGCATTGTAAAAACTAAAACTCGAACTAAGTACTAATTTGTCGGAAATTTTTTTTTTTGTTGCGTGGTTAGGGCACGGGAATTGTGATAGTTGTATATTTTTTTCGTCGATTTCATTGTGCAACCACCATTGTTTCATCAGTTTAGCTAAGCTATTTGTTAGGGTTTGTAACAAGCAAGTAAAAATTTGAGGCAGGTTTTTGAAACAAGTGAGGAATTTTGGATTTACTGCTGCATATTTACCGCCCCACAGCAAAGGCAGCAGATATTCACGCAGTACGAGAGGCGCTTGGGTCCTGTTGGCAGTGGGTATTTTCTGGTGGTGTTCAGTAGGACGTTGGTGACTGGACAGTTCGTTTCATTGAGTTTTATTGGATAGATTTTGATGAAGGGTGAACATTAGAAAATGGCTAGCGGAAGCGGTGTCGGAAAGATCTCGGTTGATCGGCTGAGTAAGGACGAACTCGCGTATGAGCTAGCAATTCGAGGTTTGGCTGGGAACACGGTGGAGACCATGCGGAAACTGCTGAGGGGGGCGTTAAGAAGCGAAGTAGCCTTGGGTGAGTCTGTTGCAATGGCAACGTATCCGTTCTCGTTCTCAGAGGACCGAGATGCGATAAGCGCAAAGACAGCTGAGATCGGAATGTTGGTGGACCCATTTGTGGGCGACTTTAATTTGCCGGAATTTAGTAAAGTCAAGGGGAAAATATGCTTCGCCCTGCGACGTTTGGGTAGAATGAAAGGGGAAACGGGGGAAGAAAGAGACTTATTGAGGCAGGCCAAGAGCCAACTAATGATGGCCATGGGCGACCTGCTCTTCAAGGCAGGCGACGCAGAAAGCGAGGAGTCTGAGGAGGTATGGACTCTGGACAGTCCAACATTGTCAGCCCCGAGTACTCCGATGTTTCAGCCTCAAAAGCCGATCGATCTCCAAAAGTGGGGGTTGACATTTAGTGGAGAATCGCCAAATTCGGTGAGCGCGTTCCTCGAACGGGTGGAAGAGCTTTGGGAGGCGAAGGGACTAACAAAAGCGCAGCTGTTCCGGTCGGCCATGGACCTCTTTGAAGGAAAAGCTCTAATCTGGTTTCGGGCAAACCGCGCAATCTGCCAGAGTTGGGAGGGCCTGGTGAAGGAGTTACCAGCCGAATTCCTTCCCGCAGACTACGATGATAGGCTGCTGGATGAAATTGGACGTCGTACGCAGGGCAACACGGAGTCAATCGGGGTATTTGTGGCGGTGATGGAGGGTTTGTTCCGTCGATTGAGTGCCCAACCGAGCGAAGCAGAGAAACTGAAAATACTCCGTAAAAATATTGCTCCCTTTTACCAGACTCAGCTGGCTCTGCTGAAATTTGAATCGATCGGAAAACTGGTGACGCTGGGGCGTTCATTGGAGGCCACGAGAGTGTCCGTGGAGTCATCCGTGCCACCTACCCCAAGAAGAACTCCGAGGCTACTAGAACCGGACCTGGCGTATTTGGAGAAGCAAAACTTAGCCGCAGTGGAAGTACCGGGCGTATCGAGAAGCATCACGTGCTGGAATTGTAAGAAGTCTGGACATACGTCAAGGGAGTGTCAGGATCCTGCTAAGTGTTTCGGGTGTGGAAAAGTGGGAACGGTTAGGGCGAGGTGTGTTGACTGTAGGGAGGGGGGACGAGGAAATGGAGTTCAAGCGAGGGTCGCCCAATATAATCGGAATTCGACTTCTGGGGGTTGTCGCCAGGGAAACGGCAATCGGGCCTAGTGGGCGACAGACTAGGTCCTCTTCCGATTTCGAACGTCGCAAGTAATATCCAAGTGGGGTATATGCTGCACAGTGCAGAGGGGGATAACCGCCCTTACTTAGAGATAGTAGTTCAGGGTCAGAGATTTCTGGGGCTAGTGGATTCAGGAGCGTCAAAATCAGTGATTGGTGGGAAGGGATGGGAGTTGATCCGGAGTCTTGGGGTCAAGCTTCAGCAAAGCGGTCGGAGAGACATACGATTGGCGAACGGAGTAGGTTGTGGTGTGGAAGGAGTAGCGTATTGCCCAATCACAGTGCAGGGGAAAGAGAGATGGTTGGGGGTCTTGGTAGCACCTGCAATCCCTCATCTCATACTGGGGGTAGACTTTCTGAAACTTTTCGGAATAGTGCTAAATATAGCTAGGGAACAGTGGGAGATGGTTGCATCGGTAGAGGGTCTTAAGCCGGAGCAGCTGGTAAGCAGAACGCATTTAACGAAAGAAGAAGAAGGACAGCTAGAAGCGCTACTCGAAGAGGAGTTTGGATTGATGGGTGACCAATTCTCCACCAATCAAACAGCGGTACTATCCCGTCTCACCGGCGGTACAGAAGCATATCGATGCGGAACTGAATGAGATGCTTGACGCTGGGATAGTGGAACCGTCGTGCAGCCCGTGGGCTTCGCTGATTGTTTTAATTAAGAAGAAGGATGGGTCGTTTCGCTTTTGTGTGGACTATCGGAAGCTCAACAAGGTGTCGGAAAGAGATGCCTATCCACTGCCCTTCGTCACTGCAACATTGGATAAATTAAGAAACGCGAAATATTTATCTTCTCTGGACATTAAATCCGCTTATTGGCAGGTGCCGATGGCTGAAAATTCAAAGGAGCTCACCGCCTTCACTGTTCCCCACAGAGGACTGTTCCAATTCCGTAGGATGCCTTTTGGGTTACAAAATGCACCGGCAACTTGGCAGCGACTCATTGACAGGATCTTGGGACCAGATCTTGAGTCATTCGTTTTCACTTATCTGGATGATATAGTGGTAGTCACCCAGGATTTCCCCAAACATCGGGAGATTTTGAAGGACGATTTTAGACGGTTAGGTGAGGCGGGATTGAGGGTCTCTAGAGAAAAGTGCGAATTCTGCCGTTCTCGCCTTCGATATTTGGGCTACGTGGTGGATGAAAATGGTTTGAGTGTGGACCCGGACAAGGTCAAAGCAGTAATGGACATTCCTCGTTCAAGAAGAGTGAAGGAAGTCAGACAATTCTTGGGGATGGTTTCGTGGTATCGGAGATTTATCCCGGATTTTGCGACGTTGATGTCGCCGATCACGAACCTCCTCAAGAAGAACCAGAAATTCCTATGGACTGAGGAATGCGAGGAGACTTTCACCCGAGCGAAGACGAAGCTGGCGACGGCACCAATACTTACTTGTCCGGACTACACTCTGCCATTTATCGTCCAAACAGATGCCTCAGGTAGCGGGGTGGGGGCAGTATTGACACAGGAGCACCCCGAGGGTGAAAAAGTGATCCGCTACCTCAGCCGGGCCTTGACTAGTGCCGAACAGAAGTACTCCGCTACGGAACGAGAGTGTCTTGCGGTCGTATGGGCCATTGAAAAATTGAGGCCATACGTAGAGGGTACTAGGTTCAGGGTAGTCACGGATCACCACTCTCTGGTCTGGCTGCATAACTTGAAAGACCCGAGTGAAAGACTGGCTCGATGGACGGTGAGGCTGCAGCAGTACGACTATGAGGTGGTACATCGCAAAGGTAAGGAGCATCTGGTTCCAGATGCTCTCTCTCGGTCCATTGAGGTAGCGGAGATGCAAGGAGGTGAAGTCAGGGAGGACAAGTGGTATGTAAAGATGAAGGAACGAGTGGGGAAGAACCCAGGTCAGTATCCAAACTGGCGGTTGGAAAAAGATCAACTATGGAAACATGTGGAAGGGCGATACCCAGAACTCCAATCCGACATTGCATGGAAGAGGGTAGTTGCCTTTGCGGAGCGCTCAACAGCCTTGTTTCAGTGCCATGACGCGCCCACAGCAGGTCATATGGGAGTGCGCAAGACTTTAGACCGGCTGGCACAGAGTTTCTACTGGCGGAAGATGGCCGCGGATCTACAAAAGTATGTCAAGCGTTGCAAGGTATGCCAGTCAGTGAAGGTGGAGCGGAAGCAACCAATCGGACAGATGGTGTCGAGGGTTGGAGAAAGAGCATCGCCTTGGGAGATGATCTGTGTGGATCTGGTAGGTCCGCTACCCCGGTCCTTGCACGGACATACGTATATTTTGACGGTGGTAGATTATGCTACGAAATTTCCGCTAATATTTCCCTTAAGGAAGGCAACTGGGACCACGGTAACTCGTATTCTTGAAGAGCATGTGCTGTTTTTGTTTGGAGTCCCACGAGTGCTGGTGTGCGACAACGGAGATCAATTCCGCTCGAAGGAATTCTCAAGGATGGCCGAGACTCACGGGATGACGCTGCGATTCACGGCACTCTACCATCACCAGGCGAATCCAGCAGAGAGGGTGAACCAAAACATCAAGACCCTGTTACGGTCATTTGTATCGGAAAACCACAGGGATTGGGACAAAGTGGTTCCACAGATCGGCTGCGCACTAAGAACATGTACCCATGAAGATATGAAAGTTACGCCATACTTTCTGAATTTTGGAAGGGAAATGGTGATTCATCCTGGAATTCTCAACAGCCCAGAGGCAAGCGGCAATGTGAACACGGACGAAAATGTGGCTCGGAAAGCAGAAAGGCTGAAATTGGTTCTGAAAGAGGTGCAAGAGCGATTGAGAAAAGCGGCGGATAAAGCGAAGTCAAGGTACGATCTCCGCCGACGAGATGAGAAGTTTCTACCGCAAGATCTCGAGTGGCGGCGTAATTTCGTTCTATCTGATGCAGCGAAATTTTTTTCAGCCAAATTAGCACCGGAATATGTGGGACACTTTACGGTGCGGAAGCAAGTGTCTGGTTGGACCTATGAGTTGGAAGACTCTAATGGGAAAAGTATGGGGGTATGGCACTTCAAAGACCTGAAACGATATGTGGCGTAAATGGTTGACACCCGAATAAATCACTGAAATTGGAAGACGGTATCGTTCTGGCGGAACTTAGGAATATAGTAGTAGGAATTAGTTGTAGCCGAGATGGAAAACAGGGCAATAATTTGAATTAGAAAAATCAAGGAGAAAAATCAAAGAGCATACTAGTAAATACTAAGGTGGTGGGATTAATTAATGACACTCTATTATAACGTGGTGGAGGTTAAGTGTAATTGATTAAGATTGAATTTGGAATAAATAGGTAGGTATTCTCTAACATAACGTGGTGGAGGGTAAATTTAATTCCATTGGCAGGATTAGAACAATAGAAGTATCTAATTTATATAGTTCGTAATAGAAAGATGTTACCCTGCAAGCGATGGTGTATTTAAGCCAATTTCGGCAGAACGATGAATGCCACTAATCCTCTGTGGTCTGTTTGTACGTGAGTGAGCTGTGCGTTTTTTGTTTGTCCTCTGTGGTCTGTTTGTACGTCCAGTGAGCTGTGCGTTTTTTGTTTGTTTTTTCCCTTTTCTTCCTTTTCTTTACCTTTCTTCTTCCATTCGGCAAGATCCTAAAACATTAAGAGCATGTATCAGTCAGGGTCTGAACTAAAGAAAAGGAAAGGAGAAAACGGAACAACGCAGGAAAAGAGGCTGCATGTAAGATAAAACAAGGAAGAAATAGTGTATGTAAAAATGGCAGGAGCGTGAGTGATTGTGTGTTGTCGATGGAAATAGTTGTGAATTACAATCGAAGGTAGAACATAAGGTTAACGCGCGTAAAATATGGAGCTCTAATCCGAGCGGCGATGAAAGACCTATGTCCTCGAACTCACTAACGAACATAGATTGATTTGCGCGAATAATGACGAGAATCACTTCGTAATTCTCTTGGGAAGGGGGAAATATAACGCCAGTGCGTAGGGAAAATTGTACAATGGAATAAAATTGTAATGTTAATTAAAAATTGAAATAAAAATTGTAAAAATTGTAATTATAATGGTAATTGTGTCGCAACGAACTTGAACTCCCCTGTGATGAAGACGAGCGCTCCCCACCAAGCCAAGTCATCGCCGTCGATTTACATAAGACAATCGACGATTACTTGACCTAGAAGCGAGCAAACCCGAGCGTAGCTAAGGGGCCAAGCGGTAATGACCATCGTGGCAGCCGACAGCCATTCCCAACCGACTAATTCCATAATCTGAAACTGATACTTTGAAGCGACGACCACAACAACCACCGCCACTACTTCAACAACAATAACAAGTCGGTGAATAAACAGGATGTTGACTATTGGTTGGAAAAAAAAAATTAAATCACTTACGGGGAAATTTGAGTCCAGCTCGAAGCCAAGACATTCGACATTATCCAGATAGTAAGGTGTCGGATGGAAACCTGAAGTTCAACCAGATGCACATGTAAATGACATCAATGATTCAAAAAGGAAAACCTGAATTGTCATCGAATCGCCTGGGACAGCTACAGCCAAAAATTAGCCCAGATCAAGCAGCAAGGACAGTCGTAATTTCTTATTTATTATGTTCTTTTACGAAATGAAGGCGGCCAATATGATGACACTAAGTAAAATAAATAAACACCAGTCGCAAGTTGAAAGTTAAACACGCGAAACGTCAAAAGGGCGATCGAACCGCCACCAAGCGGCAAATGGAAAGGGTGCGTTCCGATTGCCGCCACTGCAAGAAAATGCACTTTTCAAATGCGCGTGCAACAAGTGCAATGGGCCAATGCACCCGCCTGCATGTTGCACTGGAGGTGGCGGCAACGGCATTTGAAACACCGCAGAAGCGGTGGGAAATACCTCTAGCAAAGGTTTCGTGGTAAGTCGACGGGGCCTAGTGAGCTCTCTTTTGGAAAAACCAGGGTGAGACTCGGACGCATTGGCGCAAGCTCTTCCTTAATAGATTTTCTTTTTCTTGTCGGAAAACTGTCTGGATTGGACGAGGAACTTGGTACTGGCGATAGGGAAGAATAAAAGTAGCCCTGAGGTGGGAATTTAACTGCAGCAATTGGTCGATAGCCGAGTGGTATGAAGAAGCAAAACTTGGCTGAAAAACTAGAATAGAATTGCCAGCTATGGTGATTTTTGTCTCCCACATCTTGCAAATTTGCTCAGCAAAATTAAGCTTTTTTCCCTATAACTTCCGGTCCAGGAATGAAATCAAAACGAAGTTAACGCAGAAAATGGACCTTAATGTGAACCAAATGTCAAAGGAATTTCGTACAAAAATCATGAAAGGGCTGCCAGCTATGACAGTTTTAGTAATTTTGTCAAATTTCCTTACTGAGCGATTATGTCATGAGATTTGCAAATTGGAATGATCCTGCAATGAAAATTAACAACAAATATTAACGCTTTAAAAATTTGAAAAGTTTTGAGGGTGGTCACCCTAAAATTCTTTTCACCCGGATAACTTCCAGCGCAGTTATTCAATCGAAACGAAATTTACTGGTTGGGTTTAACTTAACGTGAAGCAGATTTGGTATGTATTTTGCTTTGCTGCTGACACAAGCTAACCAGCATTAGCCATTTCCATAAATATTGCACCACCAGATCCTTCAAATTACGTTTTCATATGCAAAGCATTTGCAATAAAAATAAGGAATCAATTTTTAAATTTTCCGAGTTTTGAACATTCTTCGGATGGCAGCCTCAAACTACGTTTAACCGCTGAAACTTTCGGTGAAACCCTGCGATGAGAACGAAATTCAAAGGATAAGTTGATTTGAGTATGAGCTTGTAATGGTTAACTTTTTACTGCTTCGTTGGGATTGTATTACGTCTTTCCTAATTTTGTTGTCACTCAAAGAATATTTCTTCGAAAATTAGTATTCTAGGGGTTCTGATGCGCTATTACTAATGTTTGAAGAACAAAAGTATTAAACTCGTTTCGCCGAAAATTCATATCTCTTTATATATATATATATATATATATATATATATATATATATATATATATATATATATATATATATATATATATATATATATATATATATATATATATATATATATTATATATATATATATATATATATATATATATATATATATATATATATATATATATATATATATATATAAATGTATGTATATGCATATATATATATATATATATATATATATATATATATATATATATATATATATATATACATATATATAAATATATATCTATATATATATATATATATATATATATCAGCAAAATGATTAAGGGAGATAATCTCTGGAGTGGCCGATCAGATTGAACTGAAATTTTCGGAGAATGTCGATGTGTATAATAGGTAGGTCCATGTTTTTCTCAAATTCTGATTGCTCAAACCTTTTGGAGGCGGCGAGCGTTGTAGTGAATTTTGAGGAACTCCTATATTTCCAAGCAGTGTAAATTTTTGTTAAAGAAAAGTATTGGGAATGAAAATTAATTATGTTTTAAGCTTGTCTATGATAAAGAATTGGAAATTTTGAGCCATGTGTGGGTGCAGGGTGCCTAAAAGTAGGCAAGGAATTTTTTTCAGATTTTGATCTGTCATTACTTGTAAGAAAAACAATGGATCATCGTGAAAATTACAGAGCGTATTGATGTTGACTAAAATTTGGCACATCTAGATTTTCAACATAAAGCGGGTAACCCTGTTGCTGTGGTAGGCTGCTGAAAAAAAATCGTTCAAATCATTGACCTTCCTGAAAATTTTTGGACTTTTGACAAAAGTTTCAAATCTTTGATAAATTTTATCCTTTGTCCTTCATTTCAAGATAAAATTTTCAAAATTCCGATTTGCACAAGATCGGCAACCCATCACCAAATTACCTCTATTTTCAGCACTCGAAAATTCTGTTCACGAGAACTGACGACCGGATAATCCGATCATAATGAACTTTACAGAACATGTTGGTATTAGCTAGGACCAGGTCTGATAGACGTGATTTTGAAATGCGGGGAACCCTGTGGCAGTGGTACCATCTTGAAAAATAACTGAGAAAAAAAACATCTTTTTGGCCTATTACTTCCGATTCAGCCATCAGATTTTAACGAAATTTACACAATACTTGGATGTTACTTCATGTAACATTTCGTGAAAATTTGGCTGAAGAATTAGTATAGGGCTGGCAGCTGTGGTGATTTTTATCTCATAAATCTTGCAAATTTGCTCAGCAAAATAAAGCTTTTTCCCCTATAACTTCCGGTCCAGTGTAGAAATCGAAACGAAGTTCATGCAGTAAATGGACCTTAATGTGAAGTAAATGTCGTAGGAATTTCGTACAAAACTCATGAAAGGGCTGCCAGCTATTACCATTTTTATAATTTTGTGGAATTTCTTTACTGAGCGATTATGTCATTAGAGTTGCAATTGAGAATGATCCTGCAATGAAAATTAACAAGAAATATTAAAGTTTTAAAAATTTGAAAAGTTTTGAGGGTGGTAACCCTAAAATCTTTTTCACCCGTATACCTTCCAGCGCAGTGATTCAATCGAAACGAAATTTACTGGTTGGGTTTAATTTAACGTGAAGCAGATTTGGTATATTTTTTGTCTTGCTGCTGACACAGGCTAACCAGCATTAGCCATTTTCGTAAATATTGTACCAACAGATGCTTCAAATATGCATATTCATTACGTACTCATATACAAAAATAAGAAACCAATTTTTAAATTTTCCGAGTTTTGAACATTTTTCGGATGGCAGCCTCAAACAACGTTTAACCGCTGAAACTTTCGATGAAATCCTCCGATGAGAACGAAATTCAAAGGATAAGTTGGTTTAAGTATGAGCTTGTTAAGCTAAACTTATTGCTGCTTCATTGCGAAAGTGTTGCCAGCACTGAACATTTTCACCATTTGTGTTATAGTTGAGTTTTGTTGCTTGGGATAAGGAATGGTTGTACAAAAAAGTGTATTACGTCTTTCCACATTTTTTGGTTTTTTTTGCTTGCAGTCGTGAAGTTTGATTTGCACTCCTGCGGAGTGTGAAAGAAAAATTTGAATGGGAGGCGGATTGGGGAATCAGGGTGAAAGAGCCGTGGTGTCGTTGTCGTGAAGGTGTTCGCCAATTGGACGAAAAATAAATCTGCGTGCATGCATGCGAAATTCTGCACAACCATTTGCTGGAAAAGCCGATTAGCGTGCTGGAGTTGAGTGAAATTTAAAGGAGTGGATTTCACAGTGTTTGAACGGTGTAGCGGATCCTCGAAGTGCTAAAGTAACTGAACAGAAGATTTGATAGCTACGTGGCTTAAAACAGTGTCGTGTCTGGGAGAGTGGTCGGCTACCATTGAGTTCTTGTTGAGCTTTTAAATTTTGCATGATCACAATAGAAGATGCCCACGTCATCATTGAAACTGAGAACACGATTGAATTTCGAGAAAAAGGAATAACTAGTGAAATTGGGGATTCTACTGATTGGTGCTATTTTGTCTTTTGCTACTCGGTTTTTCACTGTGCCGCAATTTGGAAGTGTTACCATGAGTTCGATTTGTACTACCCTTACCGAACAATTCGGAAATTGGCAGAAGAACGCTTCTATGAATTTCACAACTGATTCGATGATCGGGCTTGGTATCCAGTTGGGAGAATTAACGGAGGGAATATATAGTATTGGTTACTGGATCGTATGTATATTTCAATATACATATTTGGAGAAGTGAGACGCAAAAAGTGGCGATTACGACGCTTTCGATATGGCCAATGAAACGAGAATAGAAACCGAAGAAAATTGTGAACATTTTTTTTGTTTGTCCAACAATCTTATATTGAGATTAAAATTAATTGCTAATTTGCAATATGCTAAAATTTGAATTAAATAACTGAAAAAGCTCAAAAGTCATAAATTTTCAATTTGATATTTAACTTCATTACGAATTTCCACAATATAAGAATTTGAATACAACTGATTTGGTGTTAATTAATTTGAAAAAAAAGAAAAAAGAAGAAGAAATAATTTTGCAATGGTTCCAGAGCACGGTCGACCCTCATCCAGATCGCACTGGTAAGCGGAAAATTTTTATTTTTTATTTTCTGTCTTTCTATATGATTTTTTTTGTGTTTTGATGGCATTTATATATTTGAATATTTATTAGTGTTTGTTTTTTCCTTAAATCAGTAAAAATTTAGATTTTATGTAATGAATTATATTTTATTGTTGCTGATATGTTTTTACTGATGTTCGAAGAAGAACATTAGTATTAATATCACTTTGGCCCAAAATTCATATTTCTATATATATATATATATATATATATATATATATATATATATATATATATATATATATATATATATATATATATATATAAATATATATATATATATATATATATATATATATATATATATATATATATATATATATATATATATATATAAATATATATATATATATATATATATATATATATATATATATATATATATATATATATATATATATAGATATATATATATATATATATATATATATATATATATATATATACATACACATATATATATATATATATATATATATATATATATATATATATATATATATATCATCAAAAAATTTCAGTGAAAAAATCTCAGGAACGCACCATCCGATTGAACTGAAATTTTCAGGATACATTTACGTATATTCAGAATAGTGCCAGGTTTCAGAAAAAGTGATATATAGTGATATTTTAAATATACCTATTTTTCTGTCAAAAAATAACTTTTGCAAAAATCAAGTTTATGTGATGTATTCTGAACGTGTTTCAAACGTGAATATGATAATGTTTTTGAAATTTTGAACCCTATGTGTGCGCTAGGCGCCTAAAATGAGAATGGGAAAATTTGAAAATTTTTGAATTGTGATAACTTTTTATTAGATTATCAAATCTTAATGAAACTTACAGGACATACATATGTTGTTAGGTTGCACACTTGCGTAGTTTTTCATGAACGTGCTGGCAGCCCTAAAGCTACTGCAGGTACTGAAAGTGAAAACATTCAAACTATCGAATCTCCTAAAATACGTCTGTCTCTTAAAATGAAAACCAACTTGTATACAAATTTTATGCTTTGTCTAAATAGTCAAGGAAAAACTTTGGAATTTTCATGTCGGACAAGAACGGTAACCCTCTCCCAATTTACCTATATTTTTAGCATCAAAAATTTCGGTTCACGGTAACTCACGAACCAATAATCAGATGCAGTTGAAATTTACAGAATACATTGGAACTAAGTAGAACCAGGTCTGTTAGAAGCGATTTTGAATTGTGAGCAACCCTGTGCCAAAGGTGCCATCTTGAAAAATTACAAAGAAAAAAAAACTGCTTTTGGCCCTATGAATTCTTATTCAGTTCCCAAATTTTCATGAATTTGACACATTACTGAACCTTACTCTAAGCCGTATTTGATATAAATTTGGTTGAAAGATTCGATTGGTGCTGCCAGCTATGGTAATTTTTATGTCTTTGGTTTTGAAAGTTCGCTCAGGAAAATAAAGCTTTTTGCCCTATAACTTCCAGTGCAGTCATGAAATCAATACGAATTTCATACATTTAATGGAACCAATTATCGGCATTATTCAGGTCATATTTGGTTGAAAAGCTATGATATGGTTGCCAGCTATTGTTGGTTTTGTGTTTGTTTCCAATATCTTTCTGAAGCGATTTGATCGTAAAATTTTCAAATGGTAGTGATATTGTAGTGATAATATACAGCAAATATTAAGTTTTTGATTATTCGAAAAATGTCGCGGCTGGTAACCCTATATTTCTCTATTCTCCTATAACTTCGAATGCAGTCATCGGATCGAGTCGAAATTTGCAGGGTAGGTGAATTTCAACGTGATGCAGATGTGATACTTGCAAAAGGTTGCCAGCACGAGTCTGTAGTGCTATTTCTGTATCAATAAATGCTTGCAGTTAGTATTCATACCGGAAACATTTGCAATGAAAATAAATAACCAATGTTTCAATTCCCAAAGTTCTGCAAAATTTTCGGATCGCAGCCCCAAACATCAACTTCTGTTACAGTGCTGCAGGCACTGAGCATTATCTTCATTGATTTTCTTCATTCAAAGTTCTGTGAAATAAGCAACTGATAACGATTATAGTCAACAAGTGTTTTGCTCTCATAAACTTTGAAATTCATGCCAGTGGTAATATCTGAAACCTTTCCACCATATGAGTTATAATGCATTCTTGAGACCAAAGTAAAACGTGGTGTTTGAAACATTTTGGCTGTAATAAGCAGCTCGTTTGGTAGAATATGCACTCAAAATCTGCACGATTCTTCTACTGTTCTTCGAACATTAGTGTTTCTAGCGATTCAGGTGCGCTTGTTTTTACTAATGTTCGAAGAAGAACATTAGTATTAAAATCACTTTGGCCAAAAATTCATATTTCTATATATATATATATATATATCATCAAAAAATTTCAGTGAAAAAATCTCAGGAACGCGCCATCCGATTGAGCTGAAATTTTCAGGACACATTGGTGTATATGCAGAATAGTGCCAGGTCTCACAAAAAGTTAATAATCTTTAACCCTTTGGCGCCGGCGGCCATTTTAGTGATATTTTTAATACACCTATTATTCCGTACACAAATAAGTTTTGCAAAAATTAAGTTGACGAAATAAATTTTGAACGTGTTTTACATGTGAATCGGATAATGTTTTGGAATTTTTTAACCCCATGTGTGCGCTGGGTGCCTAAAAACAGAACGGGAAAACTTGAACATTTTTAAAGTGCGATAACTTTTGACAGAATTATTCAATCATTACGAAATTTTTAGGACATATTGGTATTATTTAGTTGTAGATTTGTGTAGCTTTTGATAAGCGTGCTGGCAACCCTGTAGCTAGAGCAGGCACTGAAAGTGAAAACCTTCAAATCATCGTCTCTCTTGAAAAACTGCCGCTTCTTCAAAAAAAAGCCACTCATATGTAAATCTTGTGCTTTGTTTACATAAACAAAAAAAAAAATTTGATATGGTATAACGGGCACGCCTGGTAACCCTTGCCCAATTTACCTATATTTTTAGCATCAAAAACTTCTGTTCACGGAAACTCACGATCCAATGAGCAGAATTTATTGAAATTTGCAGAATGTATTGGTCCTATATAGGACCAGGTCTGATAGAAGTGATTTTGAAATGCGGGTGATTCTGTGCCAGTGGTGCCATCTTGAAAAATCACTAAAAGAGATAACTGCTTTTAGCCCTATAAATTCTGATTGAATCGTTCGATTTTGACGAAATTTACACAGTAGCTGAACCTTATTTAATACCATGTTTGGTAGAAATTTGGTCGAAAAATTCGGTTCAAGCTGCCAGCTATGATAATTTTGGTGTCTTAAATTTGAAAAAATAAAAATATGGAAGTGAAAACATTAAACCATCGAATTTCCAAAAACTGTCCGTTTCTTACAATAAAACCAATCTGTATACAAATCTTATGCTTTATCTACACGTTCAAAGTGAAACTTTGGAAATTTCATGTCGGACAAGAACGGTAACCCTTTCCCAGTCAACCTATATTTTTAGCATCAAAAACTTCTGTTCACGGGAACTCACGAATCAATAATCAGATACCATTGAAATATACAGAATGCATTGGACTTAAGTAGGACCAGGTCTGATAGAAGCGATTTTGAATTGTGGGCAACTCTGTGCCAGTGGTGCCATCTTGAAAAATTACAAAGAAAAAAAACTGCTTTTTGCCCTATGAAATGTGAATAAGTTATCAGATTTTCATGAAATTGACACGGTAGCTGAACCTTACTTTAAACCCTGTTTGATAGAAATTTGGTTGAAAAATTCGATTGGTGCTGCCAGCTATGGTAATTTTTGTGTCTTTGGATTTGAAAATTCGCTCAGGAAAATAAAACTTTTTGCCCTATAACTTCCAGTGCAGTCATGAAAGCAATACGAATTTCATACAATTAATGTAACATACTATAAACATTATTCAGGCCAAATTTGGTTGAAAAGCTACGATAGGGTTGCCAGCTATTGTTGGTTTTGTGTTTGTTTGCAATATCTTTATTAAGCGGTTTTATCGTAGAATTTTCAATTGGTAATGATATTGTAGTGACAATAAACAGGAAATATTAAGTTTTCCATTATTTGAAAAAACTCGCTGCAGGTAATCCTAAATATCTTTATACTCCTATAACTTCGAATGTAATATAACAACGTGAAGCAGATGTGATATATTTTTGGCTTTGATACTGGCGAAAGGTTGCCAGCACGAGTCGGTTGTGCTACTTTTGTATCAAGAAATGCTTACAGTTAGTATTCATACCGGAAACATTTACAATGAAAATAAATAACCGATGTTTCAATTCCCAAAGTTCTGCAAATTTTTCGGATCGCAGCCCCAAACACCAACTTCAGTTACAGTGCTGCAGGCACTGAGCATTTTCTTCATTGATGTTATATGAGATGCTGCTTTCGAAATTTTGTGAAATAAGCAACTGATAACGAATATAATTAACCCGTGTTTTGCTCTCATAAACGTTGAAATTCATGCCAGTGGTAATATCTGAAACCTTCCACCATATGAGTTATAATGCATTCTTGAGACCAAAGTAGAACGTGGCGTTTGAAACAGTTTGGCCGTAATAAGCAGCTCATGTGGTGGATTATGCACTCAAAACCTGCACGGTTCTTCTACTGTTCTTCGAACATTAGTGTTTCTAGCGGTTCAGGTGCGCTAGAGTTTTTTATTTGGATCTGATTTCTTTTGCTTCTTTTATGGTACAATATATCTGATAGTTTTCAGTTAATCTTGGGTTTATTACTAATGTTCGAAGAACAATAGTATTAAACTCGTTTCGCCGAAAATTCATATATCTATATATATATATATATATATATATATATATATATATATATATATATATATATATATATAGATATATATATATATATATATATAGATATATATAGATATATATATATATATATATATATATATATATATATATATATAAATATATAGATATATAGATATATATATATATATATATATATATATATATATATATATATATATATATATATATATATATATATATATATATATATATATCAGCAAAATGATTAAGGGAGATAATCTCTGGAGTGGCCGATCCGATTGAGCTGAAATTACGTAGATGTTTATAGTAGGTAGGTCTATGACTTTCTCAAATTCAAATATCCTCAACCTTTTAGCGGCGACGAGCGTTGTAGTGAATTTTGAGGAACTCCTATATTTCCAAGCAGTGTAAATTTTTGTTATAGAAAAGGATATTGGGAATGAAAATTAATTATGTTCTAAGCTTGTCTATGATAAAGAATTGGAAATCTTGAGCCGTGTTTTGGTGCAGGGTGCCTAAAAGTAGGCAAGGATTTTTTTTTCAAATTTTGATGTATCATTACTTGTAAGAAAAACAATGGATCATCGTGAAAATTACAGAGCGTATTGATGTTGACTAAAATTTGGCACATATAGATTTTCAGTATAAAGCGGGTAACCTTGTAGCTGTGGTAGGCTACTGAAAAAAAATCCTTCAAATCATTGACCTTCCTGAAAAATTTTTGATTTTTACAAAAATTTACAATTTTTGATAAATTTTTTCCTTTGTCCTTCATCTCAAGATAAAATTTTCAAAATTTCGATTTGCATAAGAACGGCAACCCATCACCAAATTACCTCTATTTTCAACACTCGAAAGTTCTGTTCACGGGAACTGACGACCGGATAATGCGATCATAATGAAATTTACAGGGCATGTTGATATTAACTAGGATCAGGTTTGATACAAGTGATTTTGAAATGCGGGCAACATTGTGGCAGTGGTACCATCTTGAAAAATAACTGAGAAATAAGCATCTTTTTGGCCTATAACCTCCGATTCAGCCATCAGATTTTAACGAAATTTACACGGTACTTGGATATTACTCTATGTAACATTTGGTGAAAATTTGGTTGAAAAATTGGTATAGAGCTGGCAGCTGTGGTGATTTTTGTCTCATAAATCTTGCAAATTTGCTCAGCAAAATAAAGCTTTTTTCCCTATAACTTCCGGTCTAGTGTAGAAATCAAAACGAAGTTCATGCAGTAAATGGACCTTAATGTAGACCAAATGTCGTAGGAATTTCGTACAAAAATCACGAAAGGGCTGCCAGCTATGACAATTTTTGTAATTTTGTGGAATTTCTTTACTGAGCGATTGTCATTAGATTTGCAATTGAGAATGATCCTGCAATGAAAATTAACAACATATATTAGCATTTCAAAAATTTGAAAAGTTTTGAGGGTGGTCACCCTAAAATTCTTTTCACCCAGCACTATTGACCAGCACTATTCAATCTGTGAAGTGCCTATCTGGATGATATCTATTCACGATCACGCTCGGTTGAGTGCTTTGTTAAGAAGGGGTAACGATCGCACTTCAATTGTGTTGCTTATTATGATTAGAATCTACTCGGATGTAATCAAATGCTCATTTTCTTCAATACTATATCTCTCACAAAAATAAAATGTAGCAATTTATAATTAGAATAAATAAACCTAGTAAGGGCAAAAATTATGAAAATAAGTTTAGTTTATGGTTTTGTCTGGCATTATATAATAGCCACCGCTTTAATCAAAACCTATGATTGTTCTTACAATTATATTCTTAGAACTAAATGACTAGAATTAGATATTTTTGAATGAGTGATGAGTTTATTTTGATTTTTTTTTTAAATAGAATAAACGACTTCAGTAACTGGTACCCAATAGCCTGGCGATTCAAGAGACTTGCGCTCAAATCGTTTCACAAAGCTCTTATTCGGCCGTAACTTGAATAAGACATGCGTTGACTGTGTGGAAAATATTTCAGTCTAAGCTCAGAATACATGTATTGTAGACATTTATTCACCTATGTGAAAATTTGCTTATATGTGTTAGTATGAATTATGTTAGTTATGAATTATAATTGAATTGGATTTACTGATAAACTTGGATCAGTCTCACTCTTGTATCATAGGAATAAGGACCGAAATAAATGTAATCGTGAATTCAGTCTAATTCAGTCTTCATTCTTTTTCGACGATGGTGCCGAAACCCGGGAACTCGGGCAATAATTGTTTACCGTACAATAATCGGTCGAAAGGATTTAAAGAAACACGATAGTTCGGCTTAGATAATGGATTCCGCAACGCGTGGTGTCTATCGGAGCCAGCTTACTAAGTTGACTAATAGCGCGTCGGAATATTTATCCACAGAAACATCGATGATCAAAAGTCAGAACGCTTCCCATTTTGATAATATCGAGGAAGAATTATTGGTTTATATCGGACGGCTGTCTGCAGTGCACGACAGCATAGTCAAGGCAAACGGTAATATAAGCGATTCCGTTAAAGTGGACGACTTTAAAAAGGAGGCGGAGTCAATCGTTGAGTACGATGATAAAGCTGTAAGCATTCTATCCCGTCTAAGGCACCGTTTAGCGGAACTTCGAGACTATCAGCAACGTGAAACGTCCCATAACCTCAACTCATCTGTTGGTGTTGGTGCTAGTGCGAATGACAGAAGGTCTCCTGCCTCAAAATTACCAAAGCTTACGCTAAAAACGTTTACTGGCGATTTTAAAGAGTGGCTACCATTCTGGGAAGTTTTTCGCACATCTGTCCATGAAAGAATGGACCTCAACGGTGCCGGAAAATTCAATTATTTGCAGCTTTACTTAAAAGGACAAGCCGCAGATTCAATCGCTGGATTCATCCCATCCGAAGAGAACTACCATGCCGCAGTATCCATGTTGCAGGAAGAATATGGTGACAAAGAAAAGTTGATAGACTTTACGATACAACAACTCATGTGTCTAAATATCGTGAAATTCAAAAACGACGTGAATGGTCTTCGCCGGTTGTATAACAGTGTTACTGTCAACACCCGATCGTAAACGGCTTTAGGGGTTTCGCATTGCCGCTATTCCGTCATGCTTAAGTCACAACTACTCAAATGCATGCCAAATGATTTAGTTGTCGATTTCTATCGATCTCATCAGGATCCACCTACCGATCTATTATTGACTGTTGATCAGAACGAGAGGCAAAGCTTAGCTCATGGCAGTGCCGAATCGTTACGTGGTGATGACGATTCGTCGGTGGGATATGACGGTGATTGGCAAGTGCGTGACATATTAAAATTTTTGAGAAGAGAAGTAGAATCTCTTGAGCGCACGCAAATGCACATCAAACGGACCACGACCAGCACACCCACACATTCAACGACACGCAAAACAACTATGGGACTCTTAGCATCAGACGTTAGTCAGAAGTGTTGTTTTTGTAGGTCGGATAGTCATCACCCGCAACAGTGTAAAATTAATATGGCGCTATCTCAACGAAAAGAGATATTGAAATCCGACGGTCGTTGTTTTAAATGTATGAAGCAAGGGCACAGCTCACGCTTCTGCAGGAATCGCAATTTAAAATGTGAAAATTGCAGCAAAAGGCATTTATCAGTTATGTGCGATCCCTCATTTCGAGATAACTTTGCGAGATCGCCGTCTTTAGGTTAGTAAGGTTAGGTTAGTAAAAGAGGGCTGCCGGGAAACGCGGCTTGCATTAGGCCACCAGTTTGGGCCCATTTGCCACCCTCCGCTGGCTTTTCAGAGCTGCCAAGTGACCGCTTCGCCAAACTGGATCAGCTGACTCAGCGTGACGGTACCAGCCACCTCTGCTAACCCTTGAAAGTGGTATGCACCAAAAATTTTGAGGCGTTTATTATTTAGGGCCGGACAATCGCAGAGAGTATGCTCAATGGTGTCCTCTTCCATCTCGCACCTCTTGCATAAACTGCTGGATGTCAGTCCCATTTTCTTCGCATGAGATGCGGTAAGGCAATGCCCTGTGAGCAAGCCGACCGTGGTTCTCAAGCAGTTCCTGCTGAGCTTGAGCAGTTTCCTGCTTTTGCTTGGATCAGGTGATGGCCATAATGTCCTGGCCACCCTGCAGTCCAGCCTGTTTTCCCATTCGGACTTTAGTTTGGCCCATATGGCGGCATCAAGTTTGTTTGTGGCGTCCGCGATTGACCGAGGTACAGTGATGCAGGGGCAGTTGCTAGCTCCTGAACCTTTCCTCGCCAATTCATCAGCTTTTTCGTTGCCTATGACCCCACTATGCCCTGGCACCCACATAATCCGGATAGGAATATGCCTTACCTTTTCATTGAGAGCCACTCTGCAAGCGTTAACAGTTTTTGAAGAACATCTGTAAGACGCAAGAGCGAGAATGGCTGCCCTACTGTCGACGCAAATGGTTATTGGTCTGGTTGATATTCCGCTAATGGACTCAACTGCCATGCGTATAGCATGTAATTCAGACTGAAAGACGGTAGCATGGTCCGACAGTCTACACCACAGGTTAAGGCTCAGAAAACACGCCCGAGCCAACTCCTGTGTCCGTCTTTGACCCGTCCGTATAAATCCAGGCGCCCCTATCAGTGGTAGCTTCCTTTTTCTTCCAGTCTGTTCTTGTGGGTATCTTGACCTGGAAATTCCTGCCAAGATGTATTATTTTGCTCATGTGGTCCGTGTCTTCTGCAACGAGTCCAAATCTTTTTCGGCATTCTATAAGAATACCGCTGTGGCCCCACTGATCTGAGTCGTTCCACATGCCAGAACTTTTAGCGCGTATCGCCGCTAAGCTTGCGCTTCTAAAGATGAATCGATCTAGGGGCATGAGTCCCAAAATCATTTCGAACCCAGCCGTTGGGGCGGTTCTTAAAGCGCCCGTAATACATATGCAAACTAATCTTTGCAGTGTTGTTAGCTCCTTGATATTAGTTTTACTCTCCGCTGCTTTCCACCACACGACCGCTCCATACACCAAAATCGGCCTGACTACACATGTGAATATGTAATAGGCCGCCCTAGGTTTAAGACCCCAGGTATTGGAGTAGGCGGACCGGCAAGCGAAAAGTGCTGCGCGGGCCTTACCAATTCTGTGCTTCACGTTAGCCCCCCAGTTCAGTTTCCTGTCTAGTATAAGGCCCAAATATTTAACACTATCAGCAAGCTCCAATGTTATTCCGTTGAGGTTAGGCGTGGCAATAGCCGGTACCCTGTGTTTCTTTGTGAAGAGCATAAGTTCGGTTTTTGTCGGGTTTGCCCTAAGACCGACTTTTCTGGCCCAGATTTGAATATCGTCCAGCGCCGATTGCATAAGGTCCGACAAAGTTTGTGGGAACGCACCCCTCACAAGTACCACAATGTCATCGGCATACGCCACTACCTCAAAGCCACTGGCCCTTAACTTCTCCAGTATTTCGTTGACTGTCAGGATCCAGAAAAGGGGAGATATAATCCCTCCTTGTGGTGTTCCGGTACCGACTGTTCTTTCCGCTTTGGCCTCCAAAAAGGTAGCCTCAATCCGCCTGCTCTTGAGCAAGTCAGATGCCCAGGTCGCCAGGGTTTTATCCACTCCATATCGAGCCAAGGCATCAATGATACTCGCGACAGTGACATTATTGAAGGCCCCCTCAATGTCTAAGAAGGCTGCCAACGTGAATTCCTTCTGCCGTAAGGATTTTTCTATTGTACGGACAACTTTGTGTAATGCCGTATCTACTGATCTGCCCGCTAGATACGCGTGTTGATCAACACAGATTCTCGCGACATCAATCGAGCTTTTGATGTGCAGATCAACAAGCCTCTCTAGTGTTTTGAGCAGAAACGATGTTAAGTTGATTGGTCTAAAGTCCTTCACGTAATGATGATTCAACCTACCAGGTTTCGGAATGAAGACCACTCTAGCTTTTGTCCATTGCTCGGGTACTACCCCGAGGCGGAGGCATGCGGTAAAAATACGCTGCAGAATGGGAATGATGGCCTTATCTGCTTTTTGAAGCATGATAGGTGATATCTCATCAATCCCTGTAGCTTTGTAAGGTCGGAATGTGCCAATAGCCCATTCAATCTTGACCTCGTCCACTACTTCCTTGATCAGCCGCTCAGACGCCCGGTGGGTTCCACGAAGTACGTCACTACGCGGTGTCACGCAGGCTGATTCTGGAAAGTGAGTTTCGAGTAGCAAGTCCAGGCACTCTTTCGGGTCCTCCACCCAATCCCCGTTTTCCCTTCGCAAAAGCGTAGGTACGCCGGGGGTTACGCTTAGAACCTTCCTGATTCTGGCAGCCTCTGTACCTCCTTCAATGTTCTCACAGAATTCCCTCCATGAGTCGCGCTTGGCTTGTCTAATCTTCTTTTTGAAAAGCGATAGCTCTTGCTTGTAACGATTCCAGTCAGCCACGTTTCCGGAACGCCTTGCGGTGTTAAACGCCCTTCGTGTGCGACCTCTAGCCTCTGTGAGTTCGCCATTCCACCACAAGGTAGCGTTCTTCCTTACGGGCTTTTCCGGACACACGTCTTTGAAATCTGACACTAAGATTCCCGTTAATCGGTTCACCTGCTCCTTCAGCCGTCCTGGACTCGTCAGTTCCAGATCGTCTAGTGCTCTGAGGTGTCTATTTGTTTTCCTTGAGTAAACTTCCCATTGTGCTGTTCTCGGGTTCCGTACTTTTTCACCGATCGCCGTCTTTAGAAACGTCGCGTTTTAAATCTGATTCATTGAAAAATACTCAAATGTCACAAGTTTCAAGCGAAGCAACAAATTTGTGCTCTCCGATTGCTCCCTCGTCAGATGTTTATCTTCAAACTGCCTGTGTAGTAGCATCAAATCCGAGTATTGGAAAGTCAACGTCGTTAAGAGACGGTGGCATATTAGACGGTGGCAGTCAGCGCTCCTACATAACGCAATCGGTTGCCAATAAACTACGTTTGCAAGTGGTAGATCGAGTATATATTCGCATTCTTCCCTTTGGTAGTGCGAACAAAACACCAACACAATGTCTAGATAGAGTGCGTGTTGAGCTTCAGAATAAATATGACAGCCGGGAGAGCATTATAATTATCGCTGTGGTAGTGCCGGACATTAGCGTGGACGTTCTGCCCGCTCCCAATTCCAAGTGCCCATTGTTGAAAAACCTACATTTGGCAGACTCATCAAGCGGTTGTTTAGAGGAAATCGGCCTAAGTGTATTAGTGGGATCTGATTACTATTGGCGAATAACAACGGGAGAAATAATTCGCTTGACAGCAGAAACTGTCGCTGTTAAGTCAATATTTGGGTGGCTGCTTCAGGGGCCTGTTCTTGATGGATGTATTCAACAAAGTTCATGGCAGTACCTTACTACATTCACTGTAATATCAGAAGAAGAGGAATATGTGAAAAGGCTCTGGGATTTAGAGTCGATCGGTATAGTGGCGGAGAATGTGGAAAAGCCAGACGTGGATTATAATAAATATATCAGAAGGGTTGGAAACCGGTTTGAAGGGTCGTTGCTGTGGCATACACAAAGTAAAAATTTACATTCTCTACAAGATGTTGCGCTTATTCGCTTTAGAAAACTAATTCACAAGCTGTCAAAGCAGCCGCAACTGTTCTATAGATATGAGGCCGCTATGTGGGAATTGATTTCTTCCGGTGTTGCTGAAAGAGTTGAAGACGGTAACATACCCGAGAACACTTGCTACTTGCCACATCACCCAGTCGTGAAGGAAGAAAGTACAACTACCAAATTGAGAATAGTTTTTGATGGATCGGCGCATACCCAAGGAAACTTATCGCTTAACGCATCATTATTTCCTGGCCCGAATCTGCTGCCAGAGGTTCTATCCATTTTATTGAATTTCCGATCCGGTGATATAGCTTTAGTTGCCGACATAGAGAAGGCGTTTTTGCAGCTTTTGCTTACACGAAATGACCGCGACTTTCATCGTTTTTATTAGTTTGACAGCAAAGCAGAAAATATCAATCAGTTACCAAAGATTGTCTCTTATCGCATGACTCGGGTGATATTCGGCATATCGTGCAGTCCTTTTCTATTATGTGCAGCTTTACAGAAATTGTTTGATGAAAATGCAAACAGATTTCCCGAGACGTGCAGCATACTTAAAACATCCTTTTACATAGATGATCTCGTTACAAGTGTCAATCATCTGGAAAGTGCTACCAAAATCTACCATGATACGAACGAGATATTATCACTGGCCTCAATGAAAATTCGAAAGTGGAACAGCAACAATTCGGAAGTAAGGAAGCTGTTCCAAGATGAAACACCTGAAGTGCAGAAAGTATTGGGTATCACTTGGACTCAATCGAGTGATTATTTGGCGGTCGATGTTGACCACGTTATACGGCTATCGGAGCAGCGTGCCACCAAAAGAAATGTCTTGAGATTTATAACTAGCATCTACGATCCGCTAGGCTTATTGGGACCAGACGTTATAAAGTTAAAAGTTTTGTTCCAAGATCTCTGGAGGCGAAATACCGGCTGGGATGAGCAGTTGCCCAAAGATCTTGACACAGTTTGGAATGCGTTCACAGCACAGGCGAGTTTTCTCAAAGACGTCACAATTTCCCGCCACATTCTTTCAAATAACGAATCATCGAAACGCGAGCTACATTTGTTTGCAGACGCCAGTATGAGTGCATATGGTGTGGTGGCGTACGTGAGATCTGAGCACACTGACAACAGCTTTACTGTCAAATTTTTGTGTGCAAAAAGTAGAGTGGCTCCATTGAAGACGTCCTCAGAGCTAACTTTACCAAAACTCGAGTTAATGGCAGCCGTGTTAGCGGCAAGACTGGCAAATTACATTGACAAAAACGTAAACATTAAGTTTGATTGCGTATATCTATGGTCTGATTCTAAGATCACATTACACTGGATCAGCAGCGATTCAAGGAAGTTTAAGCCTTATATTTCGCACCGAGTCATGGAGATTAGAAAACTTACTTCCTCTATGTTTTGGAGACACTGCCCTGGGAGTGAAAATCCAGCAGACATGCTCACAAGAGGCATCAACGGGAAACATTTACTTAACTCAACTATATGGAATCTTGGACCTGCTTGGTTGAAGTTCCCTGCAGACGACTGGCCTGAAGTATCTTTATCAATAAATGCAGAAATTAATTTTGTTTCGTTACAGACATTAGAAGTAAACGAAAATATACCAGATTGCAATCCCTTTATAAAGTTTGAAAGGTTCAGTACCTACCGGAAACTATTACGGACTACTGCTTATATTTTGCGTTTCACTCACTACAGAAAGGAAAATTTGGCTTTAACTTAAAAAAAGCACAGTTTGTCTGTCAAGCAGTCGATGTTTACAATCGCTCCAACTTAATTTAAAAAAACAAGAGTGTTCCTGCCTTCTATTGAATCGCGTGTGCTGAGAGTGTGTAGCTTTAACTGGAGACGTTTCGTATACCAACACAAGGAGTGAGCGCAGTAAGTCATACACTTCTCAATCTTGGAAAAAGAAAATCATTGTGCGGGAGCTTTGTTGGCGAGTCGGAACAAAGAGACTTCAAGAGGAACGGTTCAGTCGGTATCCTCACCACTGTGATCCGTGTTGTTTGATACTGCATTATCCTATCTTTGGCTCAAACCTCATCTTAGCCAAGACGCGACCAGATATTTATCTAGCATAGCGACAATAACTCAATGTGGGAGATGCCTGGAGGGCATCTTGGATAAAACTGAAGCTTTGGGATGCTTAAGTTGCAAGAAAAGCTTTCATTTTTTCTGTGGAGGCTATAACGAAACCAACTTTAGAAAGTTGAATAAAGAGAAGAAGAAAAATTGGGAATGCCAAAGTTGTAAATCATCATTGGGTGCTAATAAAATGCTTACAACCGAATCACCACCGAGAACACCGAAAGATGATGATTCTAACAAAAAAGATATTGAAAAAAACATCGGTATAATCATGCGGGAAATGCGTACGCACTCTAAAGAATTGCAGGACATGCGTAATATGTTCAAGGAAGAGCTGTCTGAGTATAGGAAATCGTTGGATTATTGTTGTAATCAAATTGATGATTTTCAACTAAAAATTGACCAATACGGTAAAAAAGTAGATAGTCTAACAAGTATATGTGCTAAATTAGATGCTGAAAACCTAAACTTAAAAAAACAAGTGCAAACTTTGGCGAATCAAGTCAATCAATTCGAACAAGAAAAATTAAGCTGCGACATTGAAATTAATGGACTAGTCGAAACGCCCAACGAAAATGTAGCAGATGTATTAAATAGCGTTGCAGAGCTTATTAACATCCAGTCAACGATAAAGCCTGTTTTTGCCAAAAGACAATTAATACGTAGTCAAAAGTCCAATTCATCAAGGCCGCTTATTGCTCGTTTCACCACTAGAGAGCATAGAGACATGTGGCTAGAAAAAGCTAAATTGAAAAAATTGGACTTGGTCTGCAAGAACTTGCATGATGCCTTGCCCCCTACAAAGTTCTATGTCAACAGTCGTCTCACCAAAACAAACAAGAAACTTCTTTACGAAACGAAAAAATTTGCGAAAGAAAATTACTTTAAGTTTGTGTGGATTCGTGACGAAAATATTTTCATCAGAAAAACTGAGCAGGGGAGAGTCTTCAAAATTAACTGCGTTGAAGAGTTAGATAATAATTACCTAAAATAAGTTAAAAATTAATTGAGGTTCCGTTGTAATTTTTTTTCTTTTTAAATCTCTGCTATGGACTGTGATAATGAAATACTAGTAGATAACGAAGTTGAAACATACATTGCTAATTGTGTAAGTGAATGTAAGCAATTATTTGGTAGATCGGAATGTAAAGGGCTTAAAATTCTTCATTTAAACATTAGGAGCATAAAAAAAAATTTTGACGAATTAGTTATATTAATAAATGAATTAGACGCTAACTTGGATGTAATTGTCTTGTCGGAAACACAACATGGTAGCTACTTAGCCGACTTTGATATAATCTCGCCTTCCTTAAATATACCGATGTATTCGATGTATTATACATCTCAATGCCTTAATAAAAATGATGGAGTTTTAGTGTACATTAGGCAAATAATTAAGCACACCTGCGATGAAATAAGTACTCCCAATCTCACAGGTCTTCAGTTAAATATAGAATTAACGAATAAAAACAAAGCAAGGATATTCGCGATTTATAAATCACCAACGATATGCAACGAGAACTTCATTTCTGATGCATACAATACAGTTTTATGCACGGGATTTGCTGCGATTGACATATTAATAGGGGACATTAATATTAACTTATTAGATAATACTAGTACTACCAACAACTATCTAACTACTTTTAATGGCCTAGGTTATATCTCGTGCATAAATAAACCGACTCGAATAGACGGTTGTAGTGAATCTTGCATTGATCACATTCTTCTAAGGAAAAACTCCACTCGGTACCACGCCATTCCCATTATATTACAAAACTCAATCACTGATCACTTCACGACACTAATTAAAGTAGACATTAACTATCAGGAAGTAAATAATTTTCTACCAAATAAACGAACTACCAAAATAATTAATTTTAATGAAGTGAAAATGAAGCTTGGTCTAGTAGATTGGGACTTAGTCATCAATGACGATGAAGATGCTAATTTATCATCTTATAAATTTATCCAGACGGTCATCAATATAATTAAGGAATCCACAACAACTAAATTCATCCCCAAAAAACTTTCACCTTTGAAACAGTGGATTTCTTTAGGAATAATAACATCGATAAGAAAAAGAGATGAAACAAAAAATAGAATTAATAGGGAACCATTCAACACCAATCTAAAAAAAATTTATATAATATACAGAAACAAGTTAAATACCATCATAAAAGCAGCAAAGAAAAACTTCTACCAAAAGCGTATTATTAATGCTAACAACAACAAAAAGTTATGGGAAATAGTGAATAATATGACAAGCAGTAAGACTACAATGAATATTCCAACGGAAATAATTGAGACAATTCAGCCGGAGATAGCCTCTTCATCTGTTAGTAGCAAGAACATATGCCTGGCTAATCACTTGAATGAACATTTCATAAATATTGGAGAGCTAATAGCAAAAAATTTTGAAAATAACAACGAAATTGTATTACCCAACTCAAGTAACATCAGCTCAAATTTTCATCTACATAAAGTAAGCAGTAATGAGCTGCTGTTTATAATTAATTCACTTAAAAAGCAATCAGCTCCAGGTTGGGACGATATAAATAATAATCTGCTACAAGCAATAAAGCTCAGTATTATAGCCCCCCTCACCAAACTTCTCAATAAATGTATGAAGAATGGAATCTTTCCGACTGAGTTCAAAAAAGCAATTGTTATCCCGGTATTCAAAGATGGCAATAGTCTCGATGCAAATAACTATAGACTCATATCACTTCTACCTTCATTAGCAAAAATTTTTGAGCGATGTATAAAAAATAGATTAAGTAAATATTTGACGGAAAACAACATTGTATCTAAGAATCAGTACGGCTTCCGAGAAAAAGTAGGCACAGAAGATGCAGTGTTACGGGTAACAAACTTCCTCTACTCTGAAATCGACAAAAATAATAAGCCCATAGCTGTATTTATGGATATTCAAAAAGCTTTCGATACCGTTCCAAAAGATTTGCTAGTTAATAAACTTCGTCAAATTGGAATCATAGGCAAACCGCTAATGTTGCTAAGCTCTTATCTTAGCTTAAGACAACAAAGAGTGAAAGCTAACAACGCTTATAGTGATTGGCGTTCGAAATCGGATGTAGGTCTACCACAAGGTACTGTCCTCTCACCCTTATTATTCCTCATCTATGTAAATGACCTTTGTAATCTGTACGAAGGTGCAACCTCTGGTCAAATAATTTCTTACGCTGATGATACAGTATTGCTGATTTCGTCCCCTAGTTGGGATGAGAGCTTTAGAATAGGGCAACTATACATTGATAACGTGCAAAGATGGCTACGCTACCACCACCTCAAACTTAATTTCAAGAAGACATGTTTAATTACTTTTGCACCCACTGTGGCAGGACAACCAAACGGAGTAAACTTTTCCATATACGGCCACAAATGTAGGAATACAATCAATGAACCTTGCGATGGAAAATGTGAATTAATTCGTACTGTAGACCATACTAAATACCTCGGCGTAACAATCGACAAAAACCTAAAGTGGAATAAACACACAGAAGAAGTAAATAAAAAGTTAAGACGCAGTATCCACATTTTCTTCTCTCTAAGAGACGTATTAACAAAGGAACAGCTAAAAATTATTTATTATGCACTTGTGCAGTCTATACTACAGTATGCCATAGCAGCGTGGGGTGGTACCTTCTCTTCTCACCTTTCGAATATTATTACTACGCAAAAGCAGATTCTAAAGGTCATATACCAGTTACCTCGTCTATTTCCAACGTCTGCGCTCTTTGCCTTAGCTAAAGTATTTGACTTTAAAAAACTTTACCTAGTTTCTATCCTATGCTATACCTACAAATATGATCGAACTAACATTATCCAAACTGGCCACGCAACTAGATCAAACCAATTTAGAATTGCTGTTCCTGCTTGTAAGAAAACTCAAACGCAAAAATACGTATCATACAAAGGACCGATGTGCTTTAATAAACTACCTGAACATCTACAAAATATTAATACGTTTATTAGGTTCAAATATAATGTTAAAAAATGGCTCCAAGCAATATCTAATGAAGAATTTCAAGCTAAATTTAATTTTATATTAAGCTCACCTTTGTAAATTATATATTATATTTCCGAATTATTAGCATTAGTTATTATAATTATAAATGAATTATTGTATTATTAGTAAGTGTTAACACAAAAAAGATAGACTCCTAAGAGCTGAACAAGCCTCTTCCATTGATATAAAAGTATAGAGGATATGCGAATAGCATATACGTATACTGTCCGTGACTGTTGCCAGAAACAATTGTATTAATATGGGTGAGAATGCAGTGTTCTGACAATCTCAGGTGTTCCTGCATCGTTCCAGCAACTGAGATTGTCAATTTGAGTTTGATTTGTTGACATTTTTTGACTCGAGATTGCCGTCGCGATATTTGAAATCGATAAAAGAACGTGAATTAAGGCCTTTATTGACATCAATCATAAGTTCCACTCAAAAAGTACAAAGTGTGATAGTAAGTGAAAGTGATAAATGTTCAAGGGAACAAGTTATATTGTGTTTTTTGTTGCAGATAAATAAATACAATGCGGTGCTGCGTGCTTGGTTGCCCAAAAAGGAAGAGTTTCGGTGTAAATGGAGTTTCGTTTTTCAGGTAATGCATTGTTATAAATTAAAATAAGAGTTCCTAAATGTGAAAGCGTAACAAAATCGGTATAGGATAGTCAGAGGCTTTTAAATTGTAAATTGAATTAGTGCGTCTACTAATTTGTTTACATTTAAATGACAAGCCATGTTGTTCTGTTTCAGTTGGTCAAAGTGGGCGACAACTGAGTAACTGCAAGGGGCATTAGGATTTGTGTGGATATGAAATTATATGAAAATATTTTACGTTTTTAGGTGAAATGTTCAATATATATTTGTTTCTTGCTGAAAATTGAAATAACGACTGAATTTTTAAAATATTTAGCAATCTGTTGTATTTGAAATTAACTACGAAAAACTTAAGCAAAAAACATAAGGAAAATTATATTGAAGATTCTAATAGGTTTGTTCAGATACCTGAATCAATTATAATATAGGTGCGATTTTTTGCACCCCCGAACAGATCAAAATTTGTTAAGTGTACTGAATACAACAACAAAATCGTTGTTGTATTCAATATACTTTACAAAATTTGATCTGTTGTTAATGTATTCAATATACTTAACAAATTTTGATCTGCAAGAAAACGCACCTTATTTTAAAATAGATTCACAGCAAGTCGTTTTAGTACTGTTGCTGCAAGCAAAATTTTGACACAGAAAGAAACCAGCTGCAAAAATATGTTGCTGCTGCAGTACGCGCACATACCTAATCTTTCACATATTTTCTTACTACAGGTTTCCTGGCGATATTACCCGCAGGCAGGCGTGGTTGGACTCAATCGGATTGACGGAGGTAAAGAAAACTGCTGTTGTTTGTTCGGACCACTTTTGTGAAAGTGACTTAATCAAACAGCAGCGGAGAGTAATTTTGACTGCGAAAGCCGTACCGAAGGTAATTTTTCTTTAAATTATATGCAAGTAGTTTAAACTCATGATTTGCAGATGAATTTGCAGGCAGTCTGTGTGTTTGCAAAGACAGATATCGTCGAAGAACGAAACCAAGCCGTGTGTCCAAAAAAGGTAAGAGTACGTTTTTACAACACATATGTTTATGTTTAGCATGGTGTTGATAGGTACTGGATATGGAACGCAGAGCAAAGCCTTATACTGCAAGATTTATGGCAAACGATCAGGTATGTATCGAAACAATGGAAATTATTCAATTATAACCAAAAATTTAATTTTAGAGGTATGTGCAAGAGCTTGAAGAGCAGAATACTATGTCGCGTTACCTAAATCGTTCCACAATGACCGTAAGAAACAATTATTGAAATAATAGCAATAAAGTTTATTTAATACACTTCAGGTTCCCAAAGAAGTATACAGCGGTGATTTCACGGTTGATTATACATCTTCTGCGAATGATATGTTCGAATCAACATGTGAAATGGTATTTTAATCTTAATATTGCCTATTATTGCATGTATTGTACGATTTGTTTAAGGATATCTCTGACAATGACGAATTTGATAGTGGACATTCGAGCAACCGAATGGTAGTTGATTATGTGAGTATTAAAAACGAGATTGATAAAGAACTTTTTAAGAATTTGAAAATATTTCAGAATAATTCTTTCGACGAAAGCAAGCCAGTCAAAAGTTTGCAGGAGCAAATGCATGTTGAAAATGTGAGTAACTATATTACTAATATAGTTTTATTTTTGTATACATCAATATAATATTGATTGAATACTCCACGACTGATAAAAATTATTTATAGGAGCATTTCAAGACTTCGAAGTCATGCGGTGAAAAAAATCTTGTTTCAATCGTAAGTAAAACTGTTAACACGATCTGATCAAAAATAATAAGTAAGAAAATACATGATACATGATTTCGACTCGTTTTTTTAATTGTAAAAGTGACGTTTTTCTTTTTTAAAACGCCGTATCATTACAAATTTTTTCGTTATGCTATCCTTTCAAACTGCTGATTTAAAACATAAAATTTATAAATGAATTCAGTAATAGCTAAATGAATTGACTGCCTTCTTGTTTATTTGAAATATAATGTTTGAAATGCATTGGCAGTCTGAATTTTGTTAAATCCACACTAAGATATTTAAAATGAGAAGGAAATGGCGAGTCGGAACAACACGATACACCTTTCTTGTGCAATGATCAGATCAATGCTATCAAAACCGCCTTTAATTTCAATTACTTTATATTATGCAAAGCATTACTTCTTGCAATTTTAATTATTTGATACTATACAAAAACCTTAATCAGTGCACAAAGATAACACTATTACACGGTAGGATACCTGTGTGAAAATTGCTTAGTTGGTTATGAATTTGATAAATATGCTATAATTGCGGAGTTGACTCGTTACTGGTAAAAGTTTGTAAGTTGTATTTAAAAGTATTATTATGCTGATTATCAACGCTTCTTAGCTGCTGGCGCTAACATTGTGTTTGTTAAGTTCAAAATTTATCCATGCATTTGAAAATTCATGTATTTGAATGAATATAGGGTACAAATACAAATCAAGATGAAGAATCCCATGCATCATTGTTGCGTAAAGCCAATTCGCGAATTAAATCTCTTGAAGCGCGCCTGGTAAAGAAGACAATACAGCTCAAAAAATTAAAAATTAAGGTAAAGCGCCAAGAACGGAAAACCATTAGCTTGAAGCAGCTTGTAAATTCACTTACTGAAAAGAATTTGATATCTGCAGAACAAAGTGATTTCCTTAATTATTTAAGCGAGCCTAGTAAGCACATAATTGAAAGGCAGCTTTTTGCCACCAAACTTAAGAAAGTTCCAAGGAAATATAGCCCCGAGTTGAAAGCCTTTGCTCTCAATCTAAATTTTTTTTCACCCAGAGCCTATAACTTTGTTCGATCAGCATTTGGTAAATGCTTGCCTCATGACCGCACAGTTAGAAAGTGGTACCAAAATGTTAATTGTGGACCCGGCTTTACGCAAGAATCTTTTGCTGCAATTAAAAAAGCAGTTGAATGTAACGGCGGCAATGGACAAATTGTTGTTAACCTTGTCTTCGATGAAATTCACATTCGCCAACATGTGGAGTGGGACGGAAAACAAGCATATGGATTTACAGACTTTGGTGGCGCATATTCTTCCAGTGATGTAATAGCGACGCAAATGTTTGTTCTGATGGCAGTCGCAATTAACAAATCGTGGAAAATACCCCTAGGCTTCTTTCCGATCAATAGTATTACAGCCGAGCAGAAAAAAAATTTGGTTTCACTGTGTGTGGGCCTTTTGTTGGATACAGGAGTATTAGTGTCAGGGATCACTTTCGATGGTGCATCATCAAATCTCACATTGTGCAAACTTTTGGGATGTGATATTCGAAATACATCTTCGAACGGTTACTTAATGTTTGAAAATTCTGCTGAAAAATATGCGATTCATCCAGACCCATGCCATATGATCAAACTAGTTCGGAATTCCCTGGCAGACCTTAAAACGCTTAAAGACAGCGAAGGAAATCTGATCAAATGGGAGTATTTGATCAGACTGGTTGAATTACAAGAAAAAGAAGGCCTGCATTTGGGGAACAAAATTCGGAAAGCCCACATATTCTTTCAGCAGCAAAAAATGAAGGTCCGTTTGTCTGTGCAAACGCTGAGCAAATCTGTTGCTGATTCTCTTGACTTTTGCCGAGAAGTCCTTCATTTAAGAGAATTTGCTGGCAGTGAAAGTACGTCCAAATTTATTAGACTCTTCAACGACATTTTTGATGTTTTGAATACTAAAAAATTATCTGAATGCGAATACAAAAAAAAAGCATTATGTGACTCAAATAAATCCAGTATAGATGATTTTGCGAAAATGGCTATTGAATACATAAGGCAGCTAACACTCCCGACAGGAACGTTAGTCCTTAATTGTCGAAGAAACACCGGCTTCCTTGGAATTATCGCTGCATTGCGAAACATAAATCTACTATATGAGCGTTTTATTGTCACAAAAATTCTCAAATTCATACCACTTTATAAACTCAACCAGGATCATATAGAGCTGTTTTTTTCTTCAATACGTGCGGGACTGGGATACAACAATAACCCCACAGTTAGACAATTCATTGCTGCATATAAAAAAATTTTGTTTCGATGCCAGCTAAGAGAAAACGGAATTGGAAACTGCATCCCACTTGAGGAAATCAGCATTCTCAACACAAACCCAATCGCAGAAATTAACCAAACTGTCGCTAGGCATGCAAAGCACGATCCGGAATTACATTTTTACGACGAACGTTTATCCGACACAAATGAAGATTCATTTGAAACAGATATGCAATGTCTCAACGATCACTTTTTGCAAGAGCATGACTACGCAGCCGATCCAATGCATTTATCGTCATTCGTCAACAGTGTTGTTGAATATATATCTGGCTTCATTGTGTTTAAACTGTGCAAGAAACTTCAATGTGAGCATTGCATTTCTGCGATTCAAGGAGAGAAAAATATAATATCTTTGATTTCATACAAGAGTAGGGGCTATTTGAAAATACCATCAGAAAGTGTGGTAGCTGTGTGCAAAATTGCGGAGGGAGAGATTCGCAAAACTATATATTTAGAAGATAAGCAAATTTTGAAAACGGCACTTTTTAAAAAAATTTGTTATTCTGTTCAAAAGAGTTGTGTTGGGAAAAAGCTCTTCATGGAGCATTCACAACACATGAGCACATTAAACCACTATAGCTTGTTAATCAAATCAATTGCGGAAAAATATATTCAAACAAGATATTTTTTTATCGCTAGAAAGGATTCAGAAAAAATATCCCTTAGACAAAAATATAATAAACTCCTCCATTTTAAAGGCATGTAAATCGCGTCCATTTCCAACATTACAAAATTATGCAAAATTTTCAATTAAAACTACTCTCTTTTCTTCTAAATAATAGCCCGGATTATATTATGAATTTAATTATCCAAGGGAAGCCGTAAATCCGCCAAAGCCGGTCCCAAGCCCGGTTGCGAAAGGAGGAGGGGGCTTGTAACTTAACATTTGGTTTGTGGTAAGATTCGTATTTTAAAATGCATTTTAACTACTATGAATTTATGGTTAACAATTGAGTTAAACAATAGTTATTATTATCAATAACATTGCTCTGTAAATTTAATAACGCGCACTGATTTTTGTTGCATTTTTTTTGTATAAAATTCAGAAATTTCATCGATATAATTTTTTTTATTTGAATGCATCATAAATGTTAATAAATAAAATTTCACAAGCTTTGATTGCAAAATGTTTTGTATTTCATCTCTAACCGTTCATAGATATTGTGAATGTATTTTACTATTAAATTCTTCCACTTAAATCGAAACACCATTTTAATATATTTAAAATATATTGGCCCCTTTAATTATACGAAATCGTATAATCACTACACCTTTGTATTTTTATGCCAGATGCATGTATTCACTACAACTATCAAACAATCCAAAAAATGGCAACAAAAATTTCGCTATGCCCATATCCTCTATACTTTTATATCAATGGCCTCTTCACACAAGCTATGCTTATAGAGAGGCGTTTTACACAAACTTATGTTAGTTATTCTAAGTTTTGTTACTGATGTTATGATTTGTGATTAATAAATGGAATTGAATTGAATTGAATTGAACTCTAGATCAACCGCTACCAAAAACGTCATCCATATTGAAACTTAAACCAGTGATTGATGAAAACGGAATATTTAGAGTACATTCACGACTTGAAGAATCAGATCTGAACTACGATGAAATTTTTCCAGTACTTTTACCCAAGGCTGACCATTTCACGCGCCTACTTATTGAAGATATGCATCTGCGCACTCTCCATGGAGGAGTCAACACAACATTGTCTCGACTAAGGGAAAAATTTTGGGTAGTGAAAGCCCGACAACTTGTGAAATCCATAGTCAATAGCTGCAGAGTATGCGCAAGGTATAAAACTAAACCAGCTCTTCAACCATTCGCACCGCTTCCAAGAGATAGATTACAGTTTGCACGGCCCTTTGAAGCTGTTGGTGTTGATTTTGCTGGACCTCTATATGTTAAAGATGCAGAAACTTGTCACTCTACACGAAAGGTATATATTATACTTATTACGTGCGCAGCCATACGCGCTGTTCATATAGAATTGGTGCCGTCATTATCGACTGAAAATTGTTTGCTGGGCCTCCGAAGGTTCTTTGCGCGCCGTGGCGTGCCTAAAACTATTAATTCCGACAACGCCCGCACCTTTAAAAGATCAGCTTTGGAGCTTAGAAGTCTAGGTGATATAATTCACTCTGAATGTTTACAAGATTTTTTGAGTAAAAATGAAATCACATGGAAATTCATCGTAGAGAGAGCAGCTTGGTGGGGAGGTTTTTGGGAACGCCTAATAAAAGACGTAAAACATATACTAAAGCTAACTAATCACCGGTCTGTGATTACTATGGAAGAACTACAGACCCTGTTATTAGAAATTGAAGCTGTAATGAATAATCGGCCCCTAACGTAAATGAGTGATGACCCTGTTGATTTGGCACCTCTTACACCCAACCATTTTTTAACGGGAACGTCGAGAATTTTAAGCAATAATTTTGAAATTGATGATAAAGGAATCAGAGTTACGTGGAAAAACAGATTGAAGCTCCTATCCAGTTTCACTAAACGCTTCAAGAGGGAATATATAAAAAGACTACGTTCTGCCCATTACCGACAAAATGAATTTACGAAAATGATCAAAGTGGGGGATGTCGTCATTTTGCATGACAGCTCAACTCATCGTTCTTTCTGGAAACTAGCCATTGTCGAGAAAACATTTCCTGGTCGTGATGGAAAAATACGTGCCTGCGAAATTCGGCTTGGGAACGGGACAATTATTCGCCGGCCTATCCAGCATCTCTATCCTATGGAGTTACAGTCTAAAATCAACGCCCGTCCCGAGGATGTGGAAAATATTTCAGTCTAAGCTCAGAATACATGTATTGTAGACATTTATTCACCTATGTGAAAATTTGCTTATATGTGTTAGTATGAATTATGTTAGTTATGAATTATCATTGAATTGGATTTACTGATAAACTTGGATCAGTCTCACTCTTGTATCATAGGAATAAGGACCGAAATAAATGTAATCGTGAATTCAGTCTAATCACTTCATTCTTTTTCGACAGACTGAAACCCTATTTATGGTCTCCACCACAATTAGACCGAATGAGTCAGAAACCTATTTTCGCTTTTTGTCCTGAGCTCCCTGGGTTAGCAATATATGTATGACCATAAACCTAGTCTGCTAAGTTTTACACACTTTTATTTAAAGCCGAATGATTACATACTCCCTTGTCTCTGTGTAAGTTGAAAAAAAGTTTGACTGAAAAGCTAAAATCATGAGTAACTTCCAGCGCAGTGATTCAATCTAAACGAAATTTATTGGTTGAGTTTAACTCAACGTGAAGCAGATTTGGTATATGTTTTGTTTTGCTGCTGACACAGGCTAACCAGCATTAGCCATTTTCGTAAATATTGCACCAACAGATTCTTCAAATTACGTACTCATATGCAAAGCATTTGCGATAAAAATAAGAAACAAATTTTTAAATTTTCCGAGTTTTGAAAATTTTTCGGATGGCAGTCTCAAACAACGTTTAACCGCTGAAACTTTCGATGAAATCCTCCGATGAGAACGAAATTCAAAGGATAAGTTGATTTAAGTACGAACTTGTTAAGTTAAACTTATTGCTGCTTCATTGGAAAAGTATTGCCAGCACTGAACATTTTCATCATTTGTGTTATAGTTGAGTTTTGTTGCTTGGGATAAGGAAAGGTTGTACAAAAAAGTGTATTACGTCTTCCGAATTTTTTTTGCCACTCACAGACAATATCTTCGAAAATTAGTTTTCTAGCGGTTCAGGTGCGCTAGAGTTTTTTTTATTATTTTGTTAAAATTTAGGTTTTTTTCCGGACGGCTGTTACGTTAGAAATGTCTGGCTAAATTTGGCAAACAATTGGGTTCAGTGGAGCATGATGAAGTGGGTTCCTTTATTCCTGTCCTGGTGATTTCTACGTTGGACCGTGTCCGCAATGCGTGACCCAGCTAGGGCTTGGTCTGCCCCTCAATTAACCCACAAAACCGGTGACTAGGTGGCACAATAAGTCACGCGAGGGTAGCAGACCAGATTACAATTTCTGTTGTGGTGGCGGCTGTTCACAGCTGTTCCGCTACAAATGGCGCCCAAACAATTAGGCTATTCCGGTTTTAGTTTCTGTCACATTTTTGGTTATTATTTTGAGTTGTTTTAATTGCGCTAGCAATTGGTTTTAGAGTTTCAGGAATTTTATTAGTTTTAACATGTATTTGATTAATTTTTTCGTTATTTTTCACTTATTTTTGAATTTCATTTTTTGTTCTAACTTTTCTTGCTCCGAATGGATGATCTGATAGGCTGGGGTGACACTTGTTCCCGGGAGCACTTAATTGCCTCAGCCATTTTTTTTTGTTTCTTTGGCCGTAATTAGCATTCTCATCAGATCATTCATACTGGATTTTCATTGTTCAATTTTTTTTTCCTTTTTGCGTAATTTTCATCTTTTTTTCTACTTTCTTTCGTTGTGAACGGTCGCTACCACAACAGTGGCGCCTATTCAGCTGTTGTGTTTGTCAAGTGTTTTGAACAGGAAGATTGTACTGTGGTTCTGGGTCTGATGAAGGTAGTGCCGTCAATCATATCCTCGTCTGCGAGTCGCTTAGCATGACTAAGCAATTTGAATTGAGTGGCGCCTCTGCACTCTAGTCAGGTTGTTGGGGTGATTCCGTTGATGCCTTGCGGACCCCATATCCGGCAATAGCTGTCGATGCCTAAATGGCATCTATTTTGAATTGGGTGTCCCCTTCCGGCATCTTCTGGGTTGCTCCACCCGGAGTCATGGTGCATCTTTCCTCCGTCTTTTTTGTTTTTATTTTCTTTCCCCAATTTTTATACCTTTCCTCCCATCCTTAACTGCTCACTGGCACTTAGTTTCACTGAACCTATGAAGTTTTTCAGCAATGCACTCATTAATATCGGTTTTAGCGCGTTGTTTTTGTAACCCTTTATAGTTATTACATGATTTCATTTCTTGGATTTTTTGCATGGTTTTTATTGATTTCGTTTGATATTGAAGCTGAATTCCATATATTATTATTATTAAGTTTTGTCGGATCTGCCTTAGTTTCACTTGTTTCAGGGCTAGGGGGTCTAACTGAATCGTATAAATTGTAATCTAGTGCAAATTTAAATGAACTTTAGTTTTGTTTAGCTAGGGGTTAGTTTTGTTTTTGAAAAGTTACTTATTTTTTTGGTTTTAGGTTTAGTTAGGGTTTGAATTCGTGCTGAAGTATTTACATATATTTTTTTTATTTGTTTTCACTCACTTTGCTTTATAATTTTGAGCAAAAATGCCACGAGCGACGCGTAAACGTAGGCCAACAAATAACGATTCGGGCTTTGAACGCTTAAGTCGAGCATCTATCACTCCACCGGCAGAACAGCATCCCCTGCACAACTTCACCGTGCCGCAGCAAATTATTCTAAGCGCCGTTCCTGGACCATCATCAGCACCTGACCACTTTCATTCGACGGGTCATTTGGATGGAGGCGAAGTGGGTCCGAGAATTCCAGCAATCCCTGTTGAGTTGGACAGGCAGGATATGGCTACCAGCCTTAATTCTAGTAGGTCCGCTGCTGCTATGCCACCGTCAAAGTGGTCGATTCACTTTGATGGCACTTCGACGGGTCTCAACGTAACTCGCTTCTTGTTTAGAATCAAGACCATGGCGTCGAGCTATGGGGTTTCGTTGGCGGTACTCGCTCACGACCTACATTTATTGCTACAAGGTCCAGCGGAAGAATGGTACTGGCGTTATATGGAGCTGCATCGCTCGGCGACATGGTCTGATTTGGAGCAGGAGTTACGGGAGCGTTATGAAGACCGTCGAAGTGACGTTGACATCAGGCGCGAAATCGACGCTCGCACTCAAAAATCGGGCGAGTCCATCCAGGTGTTCTTCGATGCGATCGAGGCAATGGCACTGCAGCTCAACAACCCATTGTTGGATGTTGACTTGCAGTGCATATTGCTACGCAACATGAACCGCCGCTTACGGGAACACTTGGCTGGACTCGAATTCTGTAATGCCCGCGAATTTTTACGACGTTGTGTAGCTACCGAAGCGTCGGGTCAACGAGCTGATAGCACCCAAGCGCGACGCGTGGTCCATGAAGTATATGAGCCTGAAAATGACAAAACAGCTCATTATGTGGAGGCAGTCACCCCACCAGCTCACGCTCCTCTAACGACACGTAGGCCCCAACCAGTGGCATCGTCGAATCCACGTTCAGCGCAATATTTCACCGATCTGAGGATCTGTTGGAATTGTCAAGATCTGTGGCATTCGTATCAGGATTGCCCCATAGCCCCAACTCTAATTTTTTGCTATGGCTGTGGAGCTCCCAATGTCCTTAAGCCTAGGTGTGGACGATGCAACAGCTCGGGAAACGCCAGATGGATCGTGACGAATACGGGGATTTGGAGCGGTCCATCTTCCATCCAACAACGGCGTCCTGCGACCACGGATGTGGCCACCAATGTGGACCCAGAGCTATGGCGTCGTCAATAGGATGGCAAAAATATTCAGAGGCTGCAGTTGCAGTCCAATGATACCCCTTCTAGTTGGTCGGCCTCCGGAGATGGGCGAACTTCTCGTCGCACACGTTCCTTTAATTGGTCATCGAATTCCACTTTCGGGAGATCATGGAGGGACTTTACCTTGCGAGAACTATTGAAGCACAGAGAACTATTGCGCAGATTCAATTCTGACACCGTACGGGGAAAACCGGCTTTTTGCTGAAATCGATATAAAAGGTCGGAAGCTCATGGGTCTCCTTGACAGTGGTGCTAGCGTGAGTATACTTGGAGCGGGATCTTTAGTCTTGATTAAGGATCTTGGGCTGCAGATGTCAAAGCTGCAGACTGACATCCTTACTGCATCGGGTCAAAAAGCTTCCGTTCTGGGCTACGTACGTGCGCTGGTGCGATTCAACGACCGCTTGAAGATGGTACGATTTTTAATTGTTCCATCTTTGACCGGTCGCGTATATCTGGGAATTGATTTCTGGAATACGTTTCGGATTGCGCCAGTGCAAATCTCCGCTGTTGAGGTTTTGCCCGAAACACCCGCTGTTGGTTTTCACCATTTGCTTCCTGAGGATCAGCAACGTTTAGAGCTTCTCAAACAACAGTTTCCATCGTTCAATGTGTTGGGGCTTGGTAAAACTTCTTTGCTAAGTCACCACATTGATACTGGTTCCACAAAACCTATCAAGCAAAGACATTATGCTGTCTCTCCAGCGGTCCAGAAACTGTTGTTTGATGAGCTGGATCGTATGTTTTCCTTGGGAGTGATTGAGGAAAGTCACAGTGCGTGGAGTTCACCCGTAACGCTAGTACGCAAGCCAGGTAAAGTGCGTCTATGTCTCGATGCCTGAAGGTTGAATGAGGTCACCATAAAAGATGCGTGTCCGTTGCCCTGGATTGAGGGGCTGCTTTCGCCACTTCAGTCCACTAAATTCATCACAAGTCTGGACTTAAAAGATGCCTTTTGGCAAATTCCTTTGGACGCGGAATCTAGGGAGAAGATGGCATTTACTGTGCCTGGCAGGCCCCTGTACCATTTCACGGTCATTCCTTTTGGTGTGTGTAACGCACCGCAAACTATGTGCAGACTAATGCATCGGGTTATACCTCATGAGCTGCATGACAAGGTGTTTGTCTACCTTCACGACTTACTGATTACAAATTCGACATTTGACGAGCACTTGGAACTTCTTTCCACAGTTACACAGCTGTTACATGCAGCTAAACTCACCATCAATGTCGAAAAGAGTCATTCAAAGGAAAATCAGATACCTTGGCTATGTGGTCAGTGGTGGTAACCTGAAGACAGACCCCGAGAAAGTGTCTGGCATCGTGTCTTACCCGGTACCGAAAAGTGCGAATGACTTGAGAAGGTTCATGGGAATGCCAGGTTGGTCTAGTCGTTTTGTCCCTAATTTCGCTTCCATGACAGCACCACTATCAGACTTGTTGAAAAGCAAAAAGGCTTTCCAGTGGACTCAAGGAGTGGGAATGGCTTTCGATAGGGACAAAGAACTGCTAGTTTCTGCTCCAGTGCTGGTGAATCCTGACTTCACCAAACATTTTTACATTCAGTGTGATGCCAGCACTACGGGTATTGGGAGCGTCTTGTTTTAGAAGGATGATGATGGTGGAGAGCATCCTATCGCTTATATGTCCACGAAATTAAATGCGGCGCAGCGCAACTATAGCATCACAGAGCTAGAATGCTTGGCTGCGGTGCAAAGCATCAAGAAATTTTGGGCATATATCAAGGGGCTGGCTTTTTCGATCATCACTGATCATGCTAGCCTTAAATGGCTCATGAGCCAACAGAACCTTTCTGGAAAACTTGCACGTTGGAGTTTGAAGCTGCTGAACATCGTACCCAATGCTTTGTCAAGGGCACCCGGATGCGGGAGGAGGTGATGGCCATTACTGGATATTTGTCGGAGTACCATCGTGTGGCTGCAATAATTCCCGAGTCAGCGTTCCAGGACCCAAAATATGTCGAGTTGGTAAATCAAATCATAAAACAGCCTCACCGTTTCATGAACGTTTATGTTCGGGATGGGCGAGTTTACATTACCACCAACACGACAGGAGCGCTGACCACGGACATTCTCACAACCACATTATGGGTACCGGAAAGTCACAAGCAAGAGCTGATTTTCCGTGCTCATGATGATCCATTGGGCTCTCATTTCGGCATTCGGAAAACGATTGAGCTTCTGCAACGTTATTATTATTGGCCTCGTTTAAGGCAAGACGTTGCAGAGCATGTCAAAGCTTGTAACACATGCAAGCAAATTAAGCCTCCGAATGCCGTGATGCGACTACCAATGGGCTCATCTCGAGACACCGATCGACCGTTACAGCGCTTGTTTGTGCAGTTCATGGGCCCATACCCACGGTTAAAACATGGAAATGTGCAGCTACTCGTGGTGCTCGACCACTACACCAAGTTTGTGTGGCTCAAGGCCTTGCCGAAAGCTATTGCTGAGACCGTGATCAAGTATCTGAGCGAAATCTTCTTGACCTTTGGAGTGCCTGAATTGCTTGACTCCGACAATGGTGTTCAGTTTACTGCAACTGTTCTTAGGAGAATATGGGGTCGCGCATATATTCACTCCCTTGTATTTGCCTCAAGCCAATGCTTCAGAGCGAGAAAAACGAAGCATCCTTAACGAATCAAAGCCTACATAGGGGACGAAAACCGGAATTGGGATAAGCATTTAGTGGAATCATGTGCAGCCTTTCGGAATGTTGTACATGAGGCGACTGAATGTTCCCCCCATTTCTTGATGTTTGGTTTCCACCCTATCCAGCATGGCTCTGATTACGCCCTTTTGCGACAATTGAACGCGTTTGAGGATGGGAAGGTGAAACTGAGCACTCATTGTGATCGACTGCATCTCATACACGATCGAGTGAAGGAAAAATTAAAGCAGTATACAAAGGTATGATTTGCGCAGTCAGTTTAAATCCTTTGTTCAAGGGCAGCAGGTTTTCGTTCGAAATCACGCTCTCAGTAGTGCGGTGGACCGTTTCGCGGCCAAGCTTTCCCCGAAGTTTGTTCGTGCTAAGGTTCGTTGTCCGCGAGGTCTTGTGGCATACGAGCTTGAGGACGAGAAGGGAAACTCGATGGGCATCTATCACACTAAGGATATCCGATAGGGATCCTGACGTCTCTGTCGCTCTGCGACTGGCTGTTGCCCGGCGTTAAGATCTTTCTCCTGGGGTGAGTGGTCCCCACACTGTTACGGACAGCTGTTACCACTCAGACACTGTTACCACTCACAACAATGAACAAAAAATTCTAGCGCATCAGTACCGCTAGAAAACTAATTTTCGTAGAAATTGTCTTTGAGTGACAAAAAAGTGTGGAAAGACGTAATATATGGTTTTGTAGAATCATATCAACCATTCCTTATCCAAAGCAACAAAACTCAACTATAACACAAATGATGAAAATGTTCAGTGCTGGCAACACTTTCCCAACGAAGCAGCAATAAGTTAACCATAACAAGCTCATACTCAAATCAACTTATCCTTTGAATTTCGTTCTCATCGCAGGATTTCATCGAAAGTTTCAGCGGTTAAACGTTGTTTGAGGCTGCCATCCGAAAAATTTTCAAACTAGGAAAATTTAAAAATTTTTTTTTATTGCAAATGCTTTGAAGCATTTTGAAGCAATTTGAAGCATCTGTGGGTGCAATATTTACGAAAATGGCTTATGCTGGTTAGCCTGTGTCAGCAGCAAAGCAAAATACATATCAAATCTGCTTCACGTTAAGTTCAACCCAACCAGTAAATTTCGTTTCGATTGAATAACTGCGCTGGAAGTTATACGGGTGAAAAGAATTTTAGGGTGACCACCCTCAAAACTTTTTAAATTTTTAAAGCGTTAATATTTGTTGCTAATTTTCATTGCAGGATCATTTCCATTTGCAAATCTAATGACATAATCGCTAAGTAAAGAAATTAAACAAAATTTCGAAAACGGTCATAGCTGGCAGTCCTTTCATGATTTTTGTACTAAATTTCTACGACATTTGGCTCATATAAAGGTCCATTTACTGCGTGAACTTCGTTCTGATTTCTACACTGGACCGGACGTTATAGGGAAAAAAGCTTTATTTTGCTGAGCTAATTGGCAAGATTTGGGGGACAAAAATCACCATAGCTGGCACTCCTATTCTAATTTTTCAGCCAAATTTTCATCAATTGTTATCTAAGATAAGACCCAAGTACTATATGAATCTTGTAAAAATTCGATGGCTGAATCGGAAGGTATAGGCCAAAAACCGTTTTTTTTTCTCAGTGATTTTTCAAGATGGTACCACTGCCACAGAGTTACCCGCATTTCAAAATAACTTCTATCAAACCTGGTCCTAGACAATACCAACATGTCCTGTAAATTTCACTATGATCGGATAATCCGGTCGTCAGTTCTCGTGAACAGAACTTTCGAGAGCTGAAAATAGAGGTAATTTGGAGATGGGTTGCCGTTCTTGTGCAAATCGGAATTTACAAAATTTCAATTTGACATGATGGACAAAGGTTAAAATTTATCAATTATTTGAATTTTTTGTCAAAAATCAAAAAATTTTCAGGAAGGTCAATGATTTGAAGGTTTTTTTTCTGGAGCCTGCCGTAGCTACAGGGTTAACCGCACTATCTTGAAAATCCACGTGTGCTCAATCTTAGTCAACATTAATACGCTCTGCAAATTTCACGATGATCCATTGTTTTTCTTACAAGTAATGACAAATTAAAATTTGAAATAAAAAATCCTTGCCTACTTTTAGGCATGCTGCACCCGCACCCTGCTCAAATATTCCAATATTTTAACCTAAACAAGCTTAGAACATAATAAGCTGTCATTCCCGATTATTTATTTTAACAAAAACTTACACTGCTTGGAAATATAGGAGTATCTGAAAATTCACTAAAACGCTCGCCGCCGCCAAAAGGTTTGGGATATCTGAATTCTAGCAAATCATGGACCTACTTATTATATACATCTACGTCCTCCGAAAATCTCAGCTCAATCGGATTGGCCACTCCAGAGATTATCTCGGAAAATCATTTTGCTGATATATATATATATATATATATATATATATATATATATATATATATATATATATATATATATATATATATATATATATATATATATATATATATATATATGTATATATATATATATATATATATATATATATATATATATATATATATATATATATATATATATATATACATATATATATATACATATATATATATATATACATATATATATATATATATATATATATATATATATATATATATATATATATGTATATATATATATATATATATATATATACATATATATATATATATATATATATATATATATATATATATATATATATATATATATATATATATATATATATATGTATATATATATATATATATATATATATATATATATATATATATATATATATATATATATATGTATATATATATATATATATATATATATATATATATATATATATATATATATATATATATATATTTATCATAGATATGAAAGAATATGGACACGAAATGGCTATCCGTGTACCCAAACGTGAATGTGCCTATTTTAATACACGCACAGCATTGCTCTCTCACCAAAATTTCACTCAGTGCGCCCCTTTCTACCGCAATCAGCACCGAAAAGCCCTTATTCTCCCCCTTTTTTACGAGAAGTGCTACCAGAGTACGAACTCAAGCGCCGCATGTTAAAAAGAAAAGCCAATTTCCACGCGGTGAACAAAGTCTTGTCAAAATTCACACGTGTTTTTTCTGATTGTAGGGTAATATCGGATACAAGGCGTTTTTTTTTATATACTTTGTATGCACACACAGAAAGCATTTAATGCAAGTTAATATTGCGTTTTTATGTTGTATCAGTTCAGATGCACTTGTTTTGATTGAGTGTCGTTGGCTCGAAATGTATTTGAACTGCATTGCTTGATACTCGGGCGATGATCGGCCGTTGCTGAAGAGTATGGTTTGTTACGGGAAATGGCGGCAACGGGATGATCAGCTGAAAAACTGCACTGGCCAGTGATGGGCATTTACTACAATTGTAGTAGATCTGCTACTTTTTTCTGCTTTTTTCTGAATCTACTACTCTACTACGTAGCAAATGATATTTTCTACTTTTCCCGGGGAACTACTTTTTAGTGAAGATAGCACTGATGCAACTTCGGTGAACCATTAAGAATCAACTGAAGCACATCTACGATAAGAAAACGCCGAGCGTGTGGCAACTACTGTTAAATGCTGCTCGTCTGACTAAGTTCTTAGAATGCAGAAAAAGTCGTTGTTCTCGGTTTTTTTCATACACTATATATATGTCTAATTTTCACTACTTTTTTTCTGATTCTGCTACTTTTTTGAACAAAATCTGCTACACATTTATTCGTCTCAATGCCCATCACTGGCACTGGCTGGTTGGTTTTTGCTGAAGACGAGGAGTTTGGTTTTGGCACTGGACCGTGAAGGTCGTAAAAAAATTAAACCGTCCGTTGAAGTGGCTTTTTGTTTTTTTATGCTTGCAGTCGCAGCAAAAATCAATGCTGTCAGCAGAATTTTCATCCTCTGAGTCGGAATATTCTTCGATTACGTTTTAAAAAGAAATTCACATGATTCTAATTTTCTAGGTGGACATTTGTTACTTCGAAATTTGAATTTTGAACTGGCAAACGTCTGACAAGCTTAGTGATGCCAACCAATTGGGGAAGAAATAAACTCGCATGCTACTCCGGATCGTTTTTTGATGCATACAGGATACCTACTCCACTCTGGATGAAAAAAAAATTTACCGTACCGTCCCAGGGTTAATGCAACGATTCCGTTCAATGTCAAATTGGAAGGGACTACGTGGACAGTGAGATACAGTGAAGTAGTAGAAATGGAGAATCAATGCAGCACAACTTTGTTGCACAACAAAATGAGTTAGAACCCATGAGAACGTATGAGAGCAGTTACAATGATGCACCCCAATTTTGTTGCGCAGCAAATTTTGCTCATACCTCAAACTTGGCATGGCAACAACATTTTTGATAATATCCAATTCGACCTGTTCCTATGAGAGTCCGGGAAATGGGAAATGTCATATGTAAATAACAATCAGAATTTGTTTTTCTTTTGCTCATTTTTGCTCTGCAATATACGCTGCAGCTTTTAAAGGATCAAATACTCACTGATATCTCTTTCCGAGACTGTAAAGGATCCATATTATCAAACAACAATTTCGTTCATATAGCCAGTGGCAGATGACGGTAAATGTTGTGTTGCATTGATTGTAACTCGTTCCACTAACAAAACATGGCAGCAAATGTTGGTTGCATTGATTGTAACTCAAGCGTAAGATTTCCATTGAAGGGGATGGTAGTAATTTTTTGTCCGCTGAACGTCAAATCTGGTCAAATCCAAGTAGTTCCCCTACAATTTGACAACCAGAGCGAAATGGCGGAGAGGCAGCTTTAACATGCTTTGAGCGGAGGGGATCGAAGGGGCTAATGGTGGAGAGTTATACCAATGCCTTCTAGAAGTACGGGCCGTTAGGCTACGTAATCGTTTTCGCTGTGACGTCATGGCGATAGGCAATTTTGATATTTCCACGAGGCAGTGCCGGAACACACAGAGATTTTACTTGCGGTTTTTAAGATAAAATATAATTAAAACGTTAGTTTTTTGTGCGTGGACGCGTTGTAGTAATAATATTTAGTCATAACTTGCATTTTGTGTCAATCAATTCCATCGAAAGTGAATCGACACTAAACATCACGTAACCTAACAATAGCTGATAAACATTTCGTAGCGAATTTTTCCACTTATAAAACGCGCACCGCATTGATTTGTGTTTTAGCTGTTCACTAGCTTTGTTCCACACACCTCACTTTATTTTCATTTCACTGAACAATAAACATTTTCTCGCGGACGTCCCATAAGACTGCATGTGCTTTTCACGACATTTTGTCCTATTGCTGTGACGTCATCATTCTGCATGACGGTTCGATTTCACGTAAAAATTTCATACAAAATTTCACGTGAAATCTGCTTCGGCGAAAATTTAGCTTGAAAATAACCAAGAATGGTACTAAGTTCTTAGCATGAAAAGTTGCTTTGAAGTTGCTTTCGCGTTGAAAACGTAGATGGCACTGAAACATGTCTCCCATCATTTCACGCCAATTTAGTTTGTGCAGTTCATTCTTTCGAGCGAAAAAGTGACATTTGGTGTTTCAATTTGAAAATGGAGTAGTGCAAATGTCTTTCCAATAAGAAAATCGATGGAAAAGTGAGATTCTTGACATTTTATCCGTCAGAAATGAGCATTGTGGCTGCTTTTCTCCATTGCCAAAATTTTCGCTCGAAAGAATGACCAGAGAATGGAGACACGTCAAAATTTCACGTGAACTCGAACTCAGTACCAGCCTTTAAGCAAAGTACTGAGTTCGATTTCACGTGAAATTTTAATGCAAAATTTCGCGTGAAATCTGTTTCGGCGAAAATTTAGCTTGAAAATAAGCAAGAGTTGTACTCTGTTCTTAGCATGAAAAGTTGATTTGAAGTTGCTTTCGCGTTGAAAACGTAAATGGCACTGAAACATGTCTCCAATCAGCCCCCGGACACGGACGGTATCACATTCCACCATTAGCCCCTTCAATCCTCTCGCGCACAAAGCATGTTATAGTTGCCTTTCCGCCATATCGCTCGAATTTTCGGAGGGGAACTACTTGGATTTGACCTGATTTGACAATGAGCAGACAAAAAATTACTACCGTCCCCTTCAATGTAAATTTAATGAGCATTTCCACTCCATTTCTACTACCTCACTGTCTCCAATCATTTCACACCAATTTAGTTTGTGCAGTTCATTCTTTCGAACTAAAAAGTGACATTTGGTGTTTCAATTTGAAAATTGAATTGTGCAAATGCCTTTCCAATAAGAAAAACGATCGAAAAATGAAATTCTTGACATTTGATCCGTCAGATATGAGAAGTGTCTCTGCTTTTCTCCATTGCCAAAATTTTCGCTCGAAAGAATGACAAGATAATGGGAACATGTCAAAATTTAGCTTCACGGTTAGCTCAGTACCAGCCTTTAAAAGAGAGAGATCTTTGAGCAGAAAGATATTAAGGGGGGAAATACATGTAAAATCGAAAAAAAATTGCTAATTTCAGATTGAATTAAAATATATATATTGTTCATTCAGAAAATGTTTAATATTAAATCCTTAAAATACATGTCTCACAGTAAATGAAAATCTTATTTTAATAATTTTTCAACACAAAATGGCGGCAGTGCGAGCGAATGAAAAAAACACATCAAAAACTGCCTCGTACAACTTAACGCCTTTTCCGGGGAACTTGCAACATTCAGAGAGAAAAAAATATGCTAATGAAATATGTAATTCATAGGTGAACCAATAAAATTTATAAAAATATTTTAAATTTTTACATTAATTTTAGATTAAACATAAAAATCGATTATTTTTCAAAAAAATCACACTTTAAACATTAATAAACAAATTATTTTTCTGAAATTACAATAACATTTAGGTTCAACGAAGAGATAATACTCTTTTGTAGATGTGGTATAAATTTGAGCCGGATCGATTCAATATTTTTTGAGATATCTTGTACGGCAGTTGAAAAAGTACTACTTTGAGAAAAACGCGTTTAAAGTTTTAAAGCTCCACCGACCTGGGGAACGCCGCGCTGCCTTTAACTGACTATAACTCGAGAACTAATACGAATATCTCTTCCAAACTTTGTTTGGTTTATTTTAAGATCATTTCAAACGTTTTGATGTAATAAAAAAAATCGATTTTATTTTTAGCAGTTACATGTATCTCCCCCCTTAAGAGTCGCAATAAATCAAGCAGCCTGTCTTCATTTTACCAAAATTTTACCCATACTATGAAAATTTACGAACATTCGGACAAATTGTTCGGGCGTAGATGAATGGCTCGTTGTGGGTGAAGGGGCTTGGTGCGGAAATTTGAATATACATAAATGCTGTGCGTAAATCTGATATGAATATTCAAGCTTCAATATTCCTTTGCAGGAACTAAATAGCTGATACAGGAAGCGAAACGTTAAATATAGAATTAGCTAGTATATATATATATATATATATATATATATATATATATATATATATATATATATAAATAAATATATATTTATATATTTATATATATATATATATATATATATATAAATAAATATATATATATATATATATATATATATATATATATATATATATATATATATATATATATATACATATATATATATATACATATAAATATGTATATATATATATATATATATATATATATATATATATATATATTTATTTATACATATATATATATATATATATATATATATATATATATATATATATATATATATATATATATATATATATATATATATATATATATATATATATATATATATATATATATTGTAGCGGAACAGCTGTGAACAGCCGTCACCACATTAGAAATTGTAGCCTGGCCTGCTACCCTCGCGTGACTAATTGTCCCGGCTAGTCACCGGTTTCGTTGGTTAATTGAGGGGCAGGCCAAGCCTCAGCCGGGTCACGCATTGCGGACGCGGACCAACATAGAAATTATCAGGACAGGAAAATAGGAGCCCACTCCGTCATGCTCCACTGAACCTAATTGTTTGCCAAATTTAGTCACACATTTCTAACGTAACAGCCGTCCGGAAACAAATCAAAATCTTAACGAAATAATTAAAAAAAACTCTAGCGCACCTGAACCGCTAGAAACACTAATGTTCGAAGAACAGTAGAAGAATCGTGCAGGTTTTGAGTGCATATTCCACCACATGAGCTGCTTATTACGGCCAAACTGTTTCAAACGCCACGTTTTACTTTGGTCTCAAGAATGCATTATAACTCATATGGTGGAAGGTTTCAGATATATATATACTGGCGAAAAATTTCAACGTTTAGAGAGCAAAACACGGGCTAATTACATTCGTTTTCAGCTGCTTATTTCACAAAATTTTGAAAGCAGCATCTCATATAACATCAATGAAGAAAATACTCAGTGCCTGCAGCACTGTAACTGAAGTTGGTGTTTGGGTCTGCGATCCAAAAAATTTGCAGAACTTTGGGAATTGAAATATTGGTTATTTATTTTCATTGTAAATGTTTCCGGTATGAATACTAACTGTAAGCATTTATTGATACAAAAGTAGCACAACCGACTCGTGCTGGCAACCTTCTGCCTGTATCAAAGCCAAGAATATATCACATCTACTTCATGTTGTTTTATTACATTCAAAGTTATAGGAGTATAAAGAGATTTAGGGTTACCTGCAGCGAGTTTTTTCAAATAATCGAAAGCTTAATATTTGCGGTTAATGACACTACAATATCATTACCATTTGAAAATTATACGATAAAATCGCTTTATAAAGATATAACAATTAAACACAAAACCATCAATAGCTGGTAACCCTATCGTTGGTTTTCAACCAAATTTGGCCTGAATAATGTCTATAATAAGTTCCGATAATTGTATGAAATTCGTATTGATTTCATGACTGCACTGGAAGTTATAGGGCAAAAAGTTGTATTTACTTGAATGAATTTTCAAAACCAAAGACCCAAAAATTACCATAGCTGGCAGCACCAATCACATTTTTCAGCCAAATTTTCCCCAAACAAAGATTAGAGTAATGTTCAGCTACTGTGTGAATTTCATATTATTCATATTTCATAGGGCAAAAAGCAGTTTTTTTTCTTTGTAATATTTTAAGATGGCACCACTGGCACAGAGTTGTCCACAATTCAAAATCGCTTCAATCAGATCTGGTCCTATATAGGTACAATGCATTCTGTAAATTTCAGTTGTATCTGATTATTGGTTCGTGAGTTCCCGTGAACAGAAGTTTTTGATGCTAATAATATAGGTTAACTGGGAAAGGGTTACCGTTCTTGTCCGACATGAAATTTCCGAATTTTGACTTTGAACTTGTAGATAAAGCATAAAATTTGATTGAATAGCTGTGTCATAAGTTATCGCAATTTAAAAATTTTCAAATTTTCAAATTCTTTTTTAAGGCACTCAGCACACACATGGGGTTAAAAAATTCCAAAATATTATCCGATTCACATGTAAAACACGTTCGAAATTTATTTCGTCAACTTTATTTTTGCAAAAATTATTTGTGTACGGAATAATAGGTATATTTAAAATATCACTAAAATAGCCGCCGGCGCCAAAGGGTTAACAAAATTGACGTTTAGTGAGACCTGGACCTATTCTGCATATACATCAATGTATCCTGAAAGTTTCAGCTCAATCGGATGGCGCGTTCCTGAGATTATCTCACTGAAATTTTTTTTTATATATATATATATATATATATATATATATATATATATATATATATATATATATATATATATATATATATATATATATATATATATTTATACATATATATATATATGGAAATATGAATTTTTGGCCAAATCGATTTTAATACTAATGTTCTTCGAACATTAGTAAAAATAAACCCAAGATTTACTGAAAACTAACAAATATATTGTACCATAAAAGAAACAATAGAAATCAGATCCAAATTAAAAAATAAACATATCAGCAACAATAAAATATAATTCGTTAAATAAAATTTAAATTTTTACTGATTTGACTACTGAATACTCACTTAAAATTGAAATATATAAATGCCATCAAAACAAAAAAAAATCATATAGAATATGAAAGAAAACAAAAAATGAAAATTTTCCACTTACCAGTGCGATCCGGACGACGGTCGACCGTGCTCTGGAACCACTGCAAAATCATCTCTTCTTCTTTTTTTTTTTTTCAAATTAATTAACACCAAATCAGTTGTTTTCAAATTCTAATATAGTGGAAATTCGTAATGAAGTTAAATATCAAATTGAAAGTTTAGAATCCCCAATTTCACTAGTTATTCCTTTTTCTCGAAATTCTATCGTGTTCTCAGTTTCAATGATGACGTGGGCATCTTCTATTGTGATCATGCAAAATTTAAAAGCTCAACAAGAACTCAATGGTAGCCGACCACTCTCCCAGACACGACACTGTTTTAAGTCACGTAGCTATCAAATCTTCTGTTCAGTTACTTTAGCACTTCGAGGATCCGCTACACCGTTCAAACACTGTGAAATCCACTCCTTCAAATTTCACTCAACTCCAGCACGCTAATCGTCTTTTCTAGCAATTGGTTGTGCAAAATTTCGCACGCATGCACGCAGATTTCTTTTTCGTCCAATTGGCGAAAACCTTCATGACAACGACACCACGGCTCTTTCACCCTAATTCCCCAATCCGCCTCCCATTAAAATTTTTCTTCCACACTCCCCAGGAGTCCAAATCAAACTTCACGACTGCAAGCATAAAAAACAAAAAGCCACTTCAACGGACGGTTTAATTTTTTTACTACCTTCACGGTCCAGTGCCAAAACCAAACTCCTCGTCTTCAGCAAAAACTCCCGCCAACCGGCCAGTGCAGTTTTTCAGCTGATCATCCCGTTGCCGCCATTTCCCGTAACAAACCATACTCTTCAGCAACGACCGATCATCGCCCGAGTATATTAAACTCGTTTCGCCGAAAATTCATATTTCTTTATATATATATATATATATATATATATATATATATATATATATATATATATATATATATATATATATATATATATATATATATATATATATATATATATATATACATATATATATATATATATATATATATATATATATATATATATATATATATATGTATATATATATATATATATATATATATATATATATATATATGTATATATATATATATATATATATATATATATATATATATGTATATATATATGTATATATATATACATATATATATATATATATATATATATATATATATATATATATATATATATATATATATATATATATATATATATATATATATATATACATATATATATATATATATATATATATATATATATATATATATATAGATATATATATATATATATATAAATATATCAGCAAAATGATTAAGGGAGATAATCTCTGGAGTGGCCGATCCGATTGAGCTGAAATTTTGGGAGAACGTAGATGTATATAGTAGGTAGGTCCATGACTTTCTCAAATTCAGATATCCTGAATCCTTTGGCGGCGGCGAGCGTTTTTGTGAATTTTGAGGAACTCCTATATTTCCAACCAGTGTAAATTTTTGTTATAGAAAAGTATTCGAAATGAAAACTAATTATGTTCTTAGCTTGTCTATGATAAAGAATTGGAAATTTTGAGTCGTGTGTGGGTGCAGAGTGCCTTAAAGTAGGCAAGGAATTTTTTTCAAATTTTGATTTGTCATTACTTGTAAGAAAAACAATGGATCATCGTGAAAATTACAGAGCGTATTGATGTTGACTAAAATATGGCACACATAGATTTTCAGCATAAAGCAAGTAACCCTGTAGCTGTGGTAGGCTGCTGAAAAAAAATCCTTCAAATCATTGACCTTCCTGAAAAATTTTTGATTTTTGACAAAAATTTCAAATCTTTGATAAATTTTATCCTTTGTCCTTCATCTCAAGATAAAATTTTCAAAATTCCGATTTGCATAAGAACGGCAACCCATCACCAAATTACCTCTATTTTCAGCACTCGAAAGTTCTGTTCACGAGAACTGACGACCGGATAACTCGATTGTAATGAAATTTACAGGATATGTTGGTATTAGCTAGGACCAGGCCTGATAGAAGTGATTTTGAAATGCGGGCAACCATGTGGCAGTGGTACCATCTTGAAAAACTACTGAGAAAAATAACACCTTTTTGGCCTATAACTTCCGATTCAGTCATCAGATTTTAACAAAATTTACACTCTAAATAACATTTGGTTAAAATTTGGTTGATATATTAGTATAGAGCTGGCCGCCTGTGGTGATTTTTGTCTCATAAATCTTGCAAATTTGCTCAGCAAAATAAAGCTTTTTCCCCATAACTTCCGGTCCAGTGTAGAAATCAAAACGAAGTTCATGCAGTAAACGGACCTTAATGTGAGGTAAATGTCGTAGGAATTTCGTACAAAAACCATGAAAGGGCTGCCAGCTATGACCATTTTTGTAATTTTGTGGAATTTCTTTACTGAGCGATTATGTCATTAGATTTCCAATTGAGAATGATCCTGCAATGAAAATTAACAACAAATATTAACGTTTTAAAAATTTGAAAAGTTTTGAGGGTGGTAGCCCTAAAATTCTTTTCATCCGTATACCTTCCAGCGCAGTGATTCAATCGAAACGAAATTTACTGGTTGGGTTGAACTTAACGTGAAGCAAACCTTTGAAGCTTTGCGATGAGAACGAAATTCAAAGGATAAGTTGATTTAAGTATGAGCTTGTTATGGTAAACTTATTGCTGCTTCGTTCGGAAAGTGTTACCAGCACTGAACATTTTCATCATTTCTATTATAGTTGAGTTTTGTTACTTTGGATAAAGAATGGTTGATATGATTCTACAAAACAGTGTATTACGTCTTTCCACACTTTTTTGTCACTCAAAGACAATTTCTTCGAAAATTAGTTTTCTAGCGGTTCAGGTGCGCTAGAGTTTTTTATGCTTGCAGTCGTGAAGTTTGATTTGGACTCCTTGGGAGTGTGGAAGAAAAATTTGAATGGGAGGCGGATTGGGGAATTAGGGTGAAAGAGCCGTGGTGTCGTTGTCATGAAGGTGTTCGCCAATTGGACGAAAAAGAAATCTGCGTGCATGGTTGCGAAATTTTGCACAACCAATTGCTAGAAAAGACGATTAGCGTGCTGGAGTTGAGTGAAATTTGAAGGAGTGGATTTCAACGTGTTAGAACGGTGTAGCGGATCCTTGAAGTGCTAAAGTAACTGAACAGAAGATTTGATAGCTACGTGACTTAAAACAGTGTCGTGTCTGGGAGAGTGCTCGGCGACCATTGAGTTCTTGTTGAGCTTTTAAATTTTGCATGATCACAATAGAAGATGCCCACGTCATCATTGAAACTGAGAACACGATTGAATTTCGAGAAAAAGGAATAGCTAGTGAAATTGGGAATTCTACTGATTGGTGCTATTTTGTCTTTTGCTACTCGGCTTTTCACTGTGTCGTAATTTGGAAGTATTACTATGAGTTCGATTTGTACTTCCCTTATCAAACAATTCGGAAATTGGCAGAAGAACGCTTCTATGAATTTCACAACTGATTCGATGATCGGGCTTGGTACCCAATTGGGAGAATTAACGGAGGGAATATATAGTATTGGTTACTGGATCGTATGCATATTTCAATATACATATTTGGAGAAGTGAGACGCATACAGTGGCGATTACGACGCTTTCGATATGGCCAATGAAAAGAGGATAGAAACCGAAGAAAATTGTAAACTCTTTTTTTGTTTGTCCAACAATCTTAAATTGAGATTAAAATTAATTGCTAATTTGCAATATGCTAAAATTTGAATTAAATAACTGAAAAAGCTCAAAAGTCATAAATTTTCAATATGGTATTTAACTTTATTACGAATTTCCACTCTATTTGAATTTGAAAACAACTGATTTGGTGTTAATCAATTTGAAAAAAAAAGATAAAAGAAGAAGAAATGATTTTGCAGTAGTTCCAGAGCACGGTCGACCGTCGTCCGGATCGCACTGATAAGTGGAAAATTTAATTTTTTTGTTTTCTTTCATATTCTATATGATTTTTTTTTTGTGTTTTGATGGCATTTATATATTTCAATTTTAAGTGAGTGTTCAGTAGTCAAATCAGTAAAAATTTAAATTTTATTTAACGAATTATATTTTATTGTTGCTGATATGTTTATTTTTTAACTTGGATCTGATTTCTATTGTTTCTTTTATGGTACAATATATTTGTTAGTTTTCAGTAAATCTTGGGTTTATTTTTATACTATTATTTATATACGATTTTAATACTAATGTTCTTCGAAGATTAGTATTAAAATCGATTCGAATTAAAAATTCATATTTCCATATATATATATATATAAATATATATATATATATATATATATATATATATATATATATATATATATATATATATATATATATATATATATATATATATATATATATATATATATATATATATATATATATATATATATATATATATATATGTATGTATATATATATATATATATATATATATATATATATATATATATATATATATATATATATATATATATATATATATATATTGTTACGTTGCTTGCTCCTGCAACCCGCCAAAAGCCCTTCGCCTCCCGATGGAGTGCAAAGGCGACAGTTCCGGTCGGCTAACTCCCGTGGAAATTGGGGTGGGTCAATTTTAGGCGCCACTCGCTTTAAATTTACGACCGAAACTGTCTGTAAAATCACCGTCTCGAAGCGAGAAACTGACGGCGACGTACTTGGCTATCGCGATTATTAAGTCCCCGCTAGACGTAATCGAAATTTCTTACGCGATTCTGCCAGAAGGGCACAAAATTAACACCAGCGATTACACCTTCGTAACAATTTTATTGGTACACTATTTGCCCTACTCTGTTCTTACTGACGGCGCCGCGTACCTATTTCTCTTTACACTTATCGTACCTATTTTTCTTTATACTAACAATAGCAAAAAAACTTAGCCTACCTTCGGTCCTTCTCCTCGAAATAATCGCCTGCCCCTGCTCGTTCGTTCGACTTCGAAGGCCGCCTACTCGGTACTTCCCCGAAAAGTTCCAATGTAAAGTTCTACTGCCGCCGCGTTCGGAATTCGATCTTCTTTGCTGTATCTGATGGTCTTTGTGGTTTTCTTTATCTCCGCCGACGCTCACCCGTTTCGCAAAATGCTAGCCGCGTTCGACTTCCCAGTCCCGTCTACTCAGCTATTATCCGTATCGCCTGCTCGTTTTCTGCCTCAAGCCAGTTCGTTTCGGACCAAAAATACTTCCGCTCGATCGCCAGAGTCACTCACCTCCTCGTTAGTGGCCGGGAAGAAAAGAATTATGAGTTACCCAGGAGCTCACGCCAATGCCGTGTATATCTCACCTCGTCCAATCCAAAAAGAAAGCTCCCGACCTCGTCGACTTGCCGCGAAACCTTCAATAGCGGTCCTTTCAATTGGATCTCCGGTATCAAAAATGCCGTTGTCGCCACCTCCTGTTCATGTTGGCGGGTGCATTGGCCCTTGTACTGCTGCACGCGCATTCAAAAGTGCATTTTCCCGCAGTAGTAGACAATGGTTAGCGGAACGCGCCCCTTTTCGTTTTTTTGCCGTGTGGTGGCGGTTCGATCGTCTCTTGACATCTTGGGCATCCTGTCAGTGCTGTTTACCACCATCATGTCAACGAACGATGTTGACATGATTGTAAATTTAACTAGGTTGTTTCCATCGAATTCTGCCTAGCAGATAGCGGAGTGTTCACGCGGCGCGACTAGACGGTCAACGGCGGACGTGCGCCCCATTTCACCGGGCATTTTCGGTCTATTTTCGTTCGAGTGCGTGAGTCGGCGTTCCCTTCTCCGACGGCATTCCTGGCTCCTTAACTACGCTAAGGGTCGCTCGTTCCCGGGTCCGGGTAATCGTCGGCCGTTTAATCTAAGTCGACGGCGATGCTTTGTCCCGGTGGGGAGTACCCGCTCACATCGGTGGAGCGCCTGATTTCCTTTGATTTACCTCATTTACAATTCCTTTACATTTCATTTCATTACTTTACATTTCCAATCCCCTTACATTTCATTTCATTACCTTTCATTTCGAATTCCTTTACATTTCATTTCATTACATTAGATTTCCAATTCCTTTACATTTCATTTCATTACATTACATTTCCAATTCCTCTACATTTCATTTCATTACATTTCATTTCGAATTCTTTACATTTCATTTCATTACTCGCTGGCGTTACATCTCCCCCTTCCCCAGAGAATTACTAAGTAATTCTTGTCTAACTTTCTGCCTATGGAGGCAATAATTGACGAAATGACCGCGAATTGCGCGCGCCCCTATGACTCCCGGAAACTTTCGAATTCTAATTGCCGCGGCAGTCCACGACCCGTTTTTGGTATCTGTATTCGATCTTACGCCAAAGGTAAGTATTTCATTAAAATTCCCGCACACTACGCCCCGGACTTCGTGTTTAGTAGTCAATTATCCTGCTCCTACCTATTCGAATTCTAGATGGTACGACACGATCATTGATGCTGGTACACACATTCACGCCAGAATTACACTATGCATTCTTCCTTCCGAAAGAGGGGCTAAGTTTAGATTTAGTGTTGTAAGTTTCGTCTCGTGGTTTGTGCAGTATTGGTAGATATCTACCCTATAGATGTGTATAATCTTGATCAATTCTTAAAGCAAAACAACCTGTTTCTTTTTAGGCCGACTTCACCTACCTCCGCCAATGGAGAGAATAATAAACGATAACAAATTAGTAAAAGGAAAAGAAAACTAAAGAACCGAAGGAGAAGTAACACAAAATAAAAACAGATACGGACCCGCCACCAAATAAACGGTATCGTTTTCGTAACCCTAATAAGCCTTATATTATTGTATCCTAAAACTATCCTATAAATACGTATTTCTATACCTCATTCTAAAGCACAATAAACTGTTTCCTTTTAGGATGTCCACTTCTGCCTCGACCCCGGGAAAACAAAGCACCAACAGTAAGGCTAGAAAAAACTAAAACAAAGAGGAAAAAGGAAAAAAAAGAAAATGAGCAGATACGGATCCGCCATCCAGGGAACGGTATTAGTTTCATGTGCTTATTAACCCCAATATTACTTCTACATAAAACTAACCTTTTCGTTTATCCCTAAATCTAATCTTAACTGTCGTTATAAACACAATCACCTGTCTAATCCGTTAGCTACTTCAATATCCACGACCAGCTTATCTCAATAATTAATTCGCTCATTCCAGCTCCACTACGCTATATTTTTTTCGTTTTACTTATAATTCCCTGACGGAACTACCATTCAATTTAACCACCGCTACCCAATTATTCCAACAATTTATTATCTTATTCCTAATTAAAATCTCTCTTGTGCCTTTTCACTAAATGCCAGATGTCTAGATATCGCACCTCGCGATCTGGTCATTAGGTTAGTACGCAAATGAGTTTTCTAAACCCCTACCCGTATCGTTTGAAGTCCCAAGCCGGGAAGGTACCAACCGTTCGTACTAGATCCTCATACTCCCGAGACCTCTACTCTATTATCCTACTGCTATTAAAAGTAACTTATTCAGACCTCTTATGGTAAAATGACAGCACTTGGTCACCACTGACGCTGACTTCTAGTTCTATTCCAGTTCGGAACTGCCTTCAACATACCGTTTAAGGTCTTTTGTATGCCAGTTTCCTGCAGACTTCCCCCTCTCATCAACTAACTCAAAGGTCCACGCTGAAGTCTTTTTCTTTATTTTGTAAGGCCCAACGAATGTAGGAGCAAGTTTGGCGGAGAAATGTTTGCTGGCATCTGACAATACATAGTTCCTTCTCCATACGCTATCACCTATCTGGAAATCTACCGTCCTCCGCCGGAGGTCATAGCGTTTTTTACTTGATGAAGCCGCCAGCCCCATCCTCTGGATCACTTCTTGTCGAACTTCATCTAGTGCTCTCGCGTTCCGTAGAGGGCTAAAACTTCGATCCCCGCTTTCGGGCGGTTCTGTTTCCTCTTGAAACGTAACCATCTCCCGGCCAAAATTTAGAAAATATGGGGAGTAACCGGTGACCTCATGCTTATAGGTTCTCAAAGCGCAAGCAACCTTTGCTAAGTACTCGTCCCACGTGCGCTGGTTATCCGATGCATAGCAGCGCAGCATGCACTTCACATCTTGGTTGCGCCTTTCGGCCGGATTGGCCTGGGGGTGGTACAGCGCAGTGTACTTAATCCGTACCCCATAAGCCTCCACCGGACATTTAAATTGCTTGCCCCGAAATTGCACGCCATTGTCGCACACCAAAACCCTTGGTACACCATACACCAGGAATACGTTTTCTTCCAATAGTCGGAAAACATTTGAAGCTGTCGCTGTTCGCATTGGTAGCAAGATCGAAAACTTGGTGACGTAGTCCAATATTGTCAAGATGTAAACGTGACCACGCTTTGACCTGGGCAGCGGTCCCACCAGATCCACACAGATCATTTCCCAGGGATCTTTAGCCTCGCCGGCCCTGATGGCCATCAACCCAATCGGTGCCCTCCTCTCGACTTTGCATGCCTGACAAACTTTACATTTCTCCACGTATCGGCGGATGTCCGCCCGCATCCCTGGCCAATAGTAGGTTTGCGCAACTCGGGATAGTGTCCGATCAGTTCCCATATGTCCTGCTGTAGGATTGTCGTGGCACCGGTTGAGAACGGCTCCCCTCTCAGCTCTCGGCACAACTCTTTTCCAACCGGTTTTGTTTCCCGCTTCTAAGCTGGTCCCCTCTGCCCGTTTCCACAGGGTGTTATCCATAGCTCTCCAGTTTGAGTATTTCACTGGATCTCCTCGCACGTTCTCCAACATTTTCTCGTACCATGGCTCCAGTTTCAGTGAGGCGCCTATACTGTTTACCTGGTTAATTGCCCGGGAGAGTGCATCCGGCACCAGGTGCTCCTTCCCTTTTCGGTGAACTACTTCGAAGTCAAACTGCTGGAGCCTTACCGCCCATCTAGCCAGCCTACCAGTGGGGTCCTTCAGCCTATTCAACCAAACGAGTGAGTGGTGATCAGTAATTACGATGAAATGAGTGCCTTCAATATATGGGCGCAGCTTTTCGATTGCCCATAGCACCCCTAAACATTCTTTTTCCGTTGCTGAATATTTCCTCTCACTACTCGAGAGCGCCCTGCTGAGATAACACACAACCTTTTCTCCCGACGGGTGTGCCTGGCTCAGTACCGCCCCGATGCCCACGTCCGACGCATCTGTTTGTACTTTGAATGGGAGGTCAAAGTCAGGACACGACAGTACCGGTGCCGTAGTGAGCCTCTGTTTACACAAGGCAAACGCGCGCGCGCACTCGTCACTCCACACAAACTTGCGACCCTTTTTTAGTAAATCAGTCAGGGGAGCCACCATCGTTGCATGGTCCGGAATAAAGCGTCTGTACCAAGACACCATACCTAAGAGTTGTCTAACCTGTTTCACTGTTTCGGGACGCGGAAACTCGCTTACCGCCTTTACTTTTTCAGGGTCTACATGCAAGCCTTCTGCATCAACTAGGTAACCCAAATATCTCAACTGCGCCCTACAAAACTGGCATTTTTCACGTGACAACCGTAGACCCGCCTCTCTCAGTCGAACAAACACTTCCCGCAGGACTTCTATATGTCGCTCAAATGTCTCGGTCACGATTATCACATCGTCGAGATATGTAAACACGTAAGGCTCCAATGCAGGCCCGAGCACCGTGTCGATCAGCCGTTGCCATGTGGCCCCCGCATTGTGAAGTCCGAAAGGCATCCTGAGAAAATGAAACAATCCCCTTCCTGGCACGGTGAACGCGGTGTATTGCCTAGAGTCTTCTGCCATCGGTACCTGCCAGTAAGCTGACTTGACGTCCAGCGTCGACAAGTACTTTGCATTCCTCAGCTTGTCCAAAGTAGCGGAAATGTACGGCAAAGGGTATGCGTCCTTCTCAGACACCGCATTCACTTTTCGAAAATCTACGCAAAAACGATAAGTCCCGTCTTTCTTCCGAACCAGCAATATCGGTGACGACCAAGGACTTGACGACGGCTCGACCACTCCCATTCGAAGCATATCATCCAACTCAGCATTGATTTGTCTCTGCACAGCGGGTGAGACCGGGTAATACCTCTGCTTGATCGGGAGAGCCGAAGTTTTAATGACATGCTTAACTGCTTTCGCACAGCCCAATCCCTCGCCCATTAACCCGAACTGCTCCTCTAACAACATAGCCAAGGTCTCTGCTTCTCCAGTTGATAAGTCTGTCCGACTTCGCAGCGCACTACCCCCCACCGCCTCCGCTGAAGCGACCGACGTCCATTGCTGACCTTGCATATCTAGGACAACACCGAAACGCTGCCAAAAATCGATTCCCAATATCGCTTCCTGAGGAATCGACGAAATGATTAATACCTCCATGTCGTGCTCACGTCCGTTCAAGGCAAAACGCAACCGTGCCTCCCCGTCCACCGAACACAATGCCCCGTTGGCAAGTCGTACTTGCTCAGTTCCTCCTTGACTACATGTCACACCCTTCTCTGCCAACCGGAACCACCCCTTTCCTCCTAGGATTGTGCGGCTGGCCCCCGAATCCAGTAGTCCTTCCATGACCATGCCCTCGATCTCCACCCGTAAGTGCGGACGACAGTCATGTTCGCTTCTAACCAGGGCATAATCTACCTTCGGCTGATGACGTTGCTGTTGCGGCCTCGGCCCAGTACTCGCTTGGCCGCCTAGCGAGCACGCCGGCCGTTTCCCGATTCCTCGATCCCTGACCGACCTTGATCCACCTGGTTATTGACCCTCACTCGACAAGTTGGACAGGCGGACCGCATGACCCCTAGACGTCCACACCCAAAACACCGCCTTGGCTCCGTACATGCTCTCGATAAGTGTCCCTCCCGCTTGCAATTCCAACATTGAATTTGGCTTCGCTCGGACACTGCAGCAACTCGCTCCGCACTTCCCGTCCCTACATATGCCAGGTCTGGCTCTAGACAGCGTCTGGAACGGGTGCTGGGAGGCACAAACGCCGCCACCGACGCCCTAGTCGCATCCAGGGTGCGGCCCATCCTTACCAGCTCCGCGATAGATGTCACTGAGGTTAGGCCCAGCTGTTGCTGGTAGAATGGCGCGATATTTCTCCACAATAGACGCAGCTTCTTTTCCTCTGAGCAACCTGTTTTCAAGCGACTGAAAAGACGCTCCATAACGGCCACGTAGACCCCCATGGACTCATTTTCTCCTTGTGTCCGCTTCCGGATCTCGTCCCATAGGCGATCTTCATAGTCTGGTGGGAGGAATTCTGTTCTGAGTTCCTCCACCAGCTCGTCCCAGTTACCCACTAGACCGCGGTTGGCTCGGAACCAAATCAGAGCCCGGGAATCAAACAGGTCTACCGCAGCCCTGAAAAGTTGTGTTTTGGACAACCCCCTCGCCTGTCGCAACTCTTCTACCCGCTCCAGAAAGGCATTCACGGAACCCGAGGAGTCTCCGCTGAACTTGAGGCCCCACTTCGCCACCTCCGCTAAGTTTGGTAGCCTCGCCTCTGGCGGAGCGGCCGCTGCCCGTTCGATAGCTGCAAGTTCATCTTCGTCCCCACTCGTTTCCTCCGTCTTGGACACAAAGGTCCCCATCGCAATGATGAACCGGTTACGGAGTTTTTTTGCACCATCTAACTGTTCGGGTGTGGTCGCCCGCATATTACTCAGGCGGCGAAAAGCGAACTCAATCTTTACCCTGGACTTCACATATTCCGATGCGGCTTTGTCCCCCGTCACCCTCGACACTAAATCTTCCACCTCTGAAGCCTTCGCTGACAATTCCGCGTAATCTGTCTCGTAGTCAAAGGGATACGCTGTCTCTACGTAAGAGGTATTCAGCGCAGACTCCGCTTTGAGCGTTGCCCTCAGCGTCTTCCTCATACCTTCTACCGTGTCCGCCGGAAAACCCCGGATGGCGAGCTCATAAGTGAGCTCGTCTTTCGACAGGCGGTCTACTAGAATCTTCATTATGAAATAGAAGATAATCTTTCTATTTTATCAGACCCCAAAAATGCTCTTCCAAAAATTAACACCAGAGAAGTATCTATCAACCGTCACGATTTCCACCGGCTAAAACCAAAACCACCACTTCAAAATTTATTCACTTCCAATAATCGAATTTAACACAAGCAACTTAAATCCACTCATTCACACTTCCACACCAACAATCTAGAATTCAAATAGGTTTTCACCAAAAATAAAAAATATGTAGACTTATATCATATATATATATATATATATATATATAGATATGTATATATGCAAATATCCATATTCGAATAAATTTCAAAAATTCAATAATAATATATGTTCTAAATGCAACCAATTTTCCAATTAAACACCGTCACGGATTAATGTTTTAACAATTCTTTATTTCACTGTAACGAGATTCTCTAACTAATTTCCAATTTTTCAACAATTATTTCAATTTTCTACCGACCGATTCTAATGCACATCATTTCAATTCAAAAATCAACTGTAAAGTGAAAATTTCGGTACTTTCTATTGTTACACAACTTTCTCTTAATTCTATTCTTATATTTCCAGTTTTACCAGTATTCTTCTTCACGGTGAATATCAAGTGAAAAACAATTGTGAATGGATATTTAAACATGTAATGTCAAATGACAAATGTCAAATGACAATTGTCAAAATCATCAACAGTCATCAAAATACTAAGCTGATCGATAGCGGACTTTAGATAAGTATATATTTTTTATCTTTGAACTCGATTCTTTTGTTGTTTTTCGTTTCAGGTTCCTGCGTTGAAGAGGCCGCCGTTGCGTCGCAACATTCTCCCCCCGATGAGGCGTGTGTAGTGCCTCAGTATTATCTATTGGGCTGACTTCTGAAATGGTAAGTATTAATTGGCTAATCTATATTGACAAATGTTGTTTGTATGTCACGTCCGGGTCTGGATACTATTTAGATCTGGATTACTATTTATAATGTTTGTTCGGGATGTCGGTTAAGCTGATGCATTCGTTCAACTCAGTTTTGGCATGGTGAAGTTGTCCCACCTATGCTGGGCGTCCACCTATACCATCACTGATTTGTATGGAATTCCAAAGACTTCTCACGTTAAGTAGTTTCGCGAATTTATTTGATATGGCAAGGTCTCATGGAGGAAAAGGATGTGTAAGGAACAGTTTGATAGAAGGAATTAAAGGTGCATTTCTTATGATGTGTTTTGCGTAGGTACTAGTGCAATTTTTGTAACAGATCGTTTATATGTCTTTCCATTTGACCATACGGTTACTACTCTTACTAGGGAATCGTTTCCTGGATGAACCTCTATAATTCTGGCTAATGGCCAACGATAAGAGGGTAATTTTTCATCCTTTAGTATACACAAATCGCCCACTTTGAGATTGTTTTCTGTTGTATTCCATTTGGGCCTAAGTTGCAAGCGATTCAAATATTCGGTTTTCCACCGTTTCCAGAAATCTTGCGTTATCTTTTGTGTTGTCTGCCATCTATCGAGATGGTTGATATTGTCGCCTTCGAAATCTGCTTCGGGTGGTGCTAGTAATGTATCGCCAATCAGGAAATATGCTGGAGTCAATACTTTGGTGTCCATCTTCTATCATTTAGTCAACATTAGTTCCGAGTTTCTATTTTCGAGCTTCTAAATTCGAGGTACTAAACTCGAGGTTCTAAAATCGAGGTTCTAAGTTCGAGGCTCTATATTCGAGATTCTATAGTCGAGGTTCTATACTCGAAGTTCTATAGTCGAGGTTCTATATTCGAAGTTCTATAGTCGAGGTTCTATATTCGAAGTTCTATAGTCGAGGTTCTATGTTCGAAGTTCTACGTCGAGGTTCTATGTTCGATTTATGTTCGATCTGCGAAAACGAAGCAGTACGCGGTAATTCTAATTAGTTTCGATAATGTTGAGTATCTTTGTAACCAAGTGTCTAAGAAACTTTCTGTGTGTATTCCTACATTAACAATGTAATGTTTCCGTTTTTCGACTTCAACTGATTTGATATCTCGCATTTTAGGCCATGCATCGATGTCTTCGGATAGCCAGCTTGGTCCGTGCCACCATAGCTCATTGCGTATTAAATCGATTGGTTTTACTCCTCTGGAAGCTACATCTGCTGGATTACATTTAGATGGAACATATCGCCATGGTATGTTATCAGTGTTCTCAAGGATGAGAGCCGTTCTGTTAGATACGAATGTAGTCCATCGAGTGGGGTGACCTTTCAGCCATGCTAGCACGATCTCTGAGTCACTCCATAACCAGGTAGGTATGTTTTCAATTTTTAATGATGTTGTAACTTCTTTTAGCAATCGAGACAATAGTACAGCTCCGCATAGCTCCAATCGTGGAATACTAACTGGCTTCACTGGTGCCACTTTGGTTTTAGCCATTAATAGATGGCTGTTGACAGCCGAGCCTGCACGCACTACCACATAGATTACTGCTGCGTAGGCGCGTTGAGAGGCGTCACAAAATCCGTGAAGCTCTATTTTCGAGGTTTGTTGGTAAGCTACCCATCTTGGGATTTTAATGTTTTCTATTTCCGGTAATTGGCTCAATAATGTCAGCCATTCCGTGTTTAGTGCAGTTGATATTGGTTCATCCCAATCTTGCCCAGATAACCATAATCCTTGTAGTAAAATTTTAGCTGATACCATAATCGGTGCTATCCAACCTAATGGATCGTAGAGACGTGCAACTTGCGATAAAATCGAGCGTTTTGTGTAGGTTTCTAATTGCTTATGCCTTTTCAATCGATAGGTGAAGAAGTCTGCTAGCGGATACCACATTATTTCTAGCGATTTGTATCCATTATCCATATCCATGTTGATCGCATCTTGCATTTCGATGTCTTCAAATGGGATTCCTTCTAAAATTCGTTTGTCGTTTGTTATCCATTTTCTCAATTTAAAACCGCCAGAATTCAACAATTTAATGAGTTCGTCTCTTTTGATAATACATTCTTGTAGACTATTTCCTCCAGATAATAAGTCGTCTACGTAAAATTCTTCGAAGATTGCTTTACTTGCATTTGGATAGCTTTCAATTTCATCTATTGCTAATTGGTGTAAAGTTCTGATTGCTAGAAACGGCGCTGAAGTAGTTCCAAAGGTTACGGTAGTCAGAACATAGTCTTTAACTAGGTCAGCTGGCTGTTGCCTCCAAACAATTTTCTGAAAGTTTGCATCTTCCGGATGCATATCTACTTGTCGGTACATTTTAGCAATGTCGGCCACCATTGCAAACTGCTTTAATCTCCATCTTATGAGAATTGATGTCATGGTGCTCTGAATGGTTGGTCCTGTCAATAATATATCATTCAGAGACACACCAGAACTCGTTTTCCTTGATGCATCAAACACCACTCTTAATTTTGTAGATGTGCTTTCCTTCTGCACTGCGTGATGTGGAAGGAAGTTAGCTATGCTGCGTATGTTTCCAGATTCAAACGTGACTTCTTTACAAACGGGAACTTCCTTCATGTGACCTAGACTTATATACTCTTGCATTACTGCTGAATATTCTTCTTGAAGACTTCTGTCCCTTTCGAAGCGTTTCTCCATCTGTATTAAACATTTGATTGCATTTTCTCTGGAAAACCCTAGTGAATTTTGACTCTCTGTGTTTCTAAATGGCAACCGAACTTGATAGCGACCGTTTTGCTTTCTCTTGACATTTGCCTTATAGTGTTCTTCACATGCTTCTTCTTCTTGAGTAATATTTTCACCCTTTCCAACTTCCTCAATCTCCCAAAAATGTTTAAGTTGCTCACTAATTTTCACGTCCTCCTCTATTTGCACATTAAGTGTGTGCACTATTTGCGCGTTGTTATCGCTGAATCTACCTGATATTATCCAGCCTAGCTTAGTAAGTTGTAGCACTGGACCTAGAGTCAATTTTCGAATTTTTCCAAGTAATAACTGAGCGTAAGCTTCAGCTCCCAATAAAATGTCAATCTTACTCGGTTGGTCAAAGTGAGGATCAGCCAGATCTAAATTTCCAATCTGTTTTCGAATTGATGTGGAAATTGTTTGCGACGGGATGAAATTTGTCAACTTTCTCAACACGAGAGCATCTACTTTCAAATATTCGTTTGTTTTGGTGCGAAGTGTAATTTCCATATTTCCATTCGTCGAAATACCTTTAGTATCACCAATACCAGCTATAGTCATGTTTGTCGATCGTCTTTTACCGCCAATTCTTTGAGCAGCACTTTCAGTAATGATTGAGGCCTGTGCGCCTTGATCTAGCAAAGCTCGTAGTGTTACAAATCCAGTTGCAGACTCAACCGTTACTAGTGCTGTTGCCAACAATACCGTTTTTGTAGCATTGTTGGTCGAAGAGTTTATCTTCGTGACTGTTGTCACTGAAGTCGAAGGTTTATAATCCAAAAAAGTCAAAGTCGATGGTCGAACATTGTGTGAAAACGAGGTTGAAGGTTCTTGATTGAATTCTAAGGTCGGATGCAAATTATTTTGAGTAAATGAATTCGACGTCTGGTTTCGATGCTGAGATGAAAATTGAGACTGATGCGGAAGGACTCCAGTTGTAGATACATCGGGTTTATGCAGAAGTGTGTGATGTGCCTTTTTACACTTGAAACATCGTGACGTGCTAGGACAGTTTCCGACTAAGTGTCCTTTGTTCAAGCAATTGAGGCACAAACCATTTTTTTTTACCATATCAAATCTCGTCGCATGATCTGATTGAAGAAAAGTGGTACATTGTCTCAAGTGATGTGGCCCCTTACACGAAATGCATATAATATGCTGCTCGTGTTTTGTCAAAAACACATTATGTGAAGATCGAGTGGGTTTATGTTTTTCTACCCCAGCAGCCTCTAATGCTCTAAAACGACGCTGCAAGAACTCTGTGAGGTCTTTAAATGATGATGTTTCTTTGTGCGCAGCTTGCTGTTGTTCCCAAATTTGACGCGTCTCAGTTGGTAGTCGTTGTGTTGTCAAATGTACTAACAGTGCATCCCAAATATTCGCTACCTCTAAATTAACGATTGCCTGAACGCTGTCGGTGGTTTTATCTAGTAGCATTTTAATAGACGAAGCGGATTCATTTGCATTATTGATGGCCAGCAACCTTCTAAATTGAGTATTTAATAGAACGCGCTTATCATCATAACGTTCTATGAGCAACTTCCACGCTGAATTATAATTGGATTCAGTGATCGAATAATGTTTGAGAAGTTGTTCAGCTTCCCCCGAAAGACTGCATTTTAAGTAGTGCAATTTCTCTACTCGAGATAAATTAGACTTGTTGTGAATCAAAGATACAAACAGATCTTTAAAAGAAGTCCACTCCCCATAGTTTCCGTTAAACTTTGGCAAGTTTATGCGTGGAAGTCGAACATCCATGTCATCGTTTGATCGACTGGATTGATTTTGTGTCTCATTGTCAGCCTGCGCTGCCTGTGCCCCTTGTTCCAACTTTAGATCTTCTAGATCTGTTTCGAAACTCAAATTGAGTTCTTCAAAGGATAGATATAGTTTATCTTTGAAATATTCTAAATCCATATCGGTTTGCTCTTTGACTAATGAAAGTATTTTCTGATGCGTTTCCAGGAAGGTTTGCCGAATTTCTTGCACTCGCTGGAGCAATTTCGTGGCATAAGCAAGAGTTTTCCGTGCTTTAGCATCCTTTTTGAAATTACTTTGCATTTTATTTAATTGCTCGAGTAACAATTTCTGTTGAGTTAGTAACCGGTCCATTGTGTTAGATTATAATTTTTGCGAGTTTCGATATATTTTCAAGTATATTTTGCACTATAAATGTAAATATAGTACACTACAATTGATTACTGACACACTTAGAACTGAATGAATGATGGTGAAATCTTCCTATCTATCTAGCTACTATGCCTCAATGACTCAGCTTATTGATTTGCTGATATCACGGCAAAATTGTCTCAAATCTATGCTATATGATTTCACACCATCAAATCGCACCCAATTAGCACTAGTATACTTAGTGTCAGTCAATCACGAAATTTTCACTAATCAAATTAACGAATGTATGTTCAGTCCTTTGTAATTGAGCAAGACTGATGTGTTTCTAATATTTGATATGAAATGCGGGAATATGTATATTGGCATATATGTAGAAGGACAAATGCAATGGAATGTAATAAAGGAATGGAATAAGGACTTACCAGACCTTCTAATTGCCGTTGCACTATTTTTTTTTAGAGTGAATCGCCCGAACCGATGTCTATTAGTTTATTTTGTTACTTCACTACTATTTTCCACAAGAATCGCGTGACTGAAGTTTTAAACTGTTTCAAAATGTTCAAATCTAATAAGTTATCTATTGTCGAATTTAACTATCCGGTTCGAAGGACCATAAAATGTTCTAAATGCAACCAATTTTCCAATTAAACACCGTCACGGATTAATGTTTTAACAATTCTTTATTTCACTGTAACGAGATTCTCTAACTAATTTCCAATTTTTCAACAATTATTTCAATTTTCTACCGACCGATTCTAATGCACATCATTTCAATTCAAAAATCAACTGTAAAGTGAAAATTTCGGTACTTTCTATTGTTACACAACTTTCTCTTAATTCTATTCTTATATTTCCAGTTTTACCAGTATTCTTCTTCACGGTGAATATCAAGTGAAAAACAATTGTGAATGGATATTTAAACATGTAATGTCAAATGACAAATGTCAAATGACAATTGTCAAAATCATCAACAGTCATCAAAATACTAAGCTGATCGATAGCGGACTTTAGATAAGTATATATTTTTTATCTTTGAACTCGATTCTTTTGTTGTTTTTCGTTTCAGGTTCCTGCGTTGAAGAGGCCGCCGTTGCGTCGCAACAATATATGTGTTTCAATGATCTATCCGAATACTATTACGCGAGGAAATTAAAAATGCAGTGCGAAATATCAATTCTAATATTATAGTCACACTAATTACGCTAAGATTAGTATCTGCAACGATATGTCAACGCAAAATTATTTCGGTTCGAAACTCTCGCAGAACGACCAGCCGGATTGATCAATATTGCAAACGTAATCAATACTGCACTTCTTTTTAGTTAATCAATATTGCACTTCTACGGGTGCCTCTAGGGCGCCCCTCCTGAATTTTTTTTCGCGCCTACCGAGCCTCCCACAATTTGGGACTTGGCTATATGAAACTTTTCACGCGCACCGTTTCGTACCGTTATCACCGTCGGGCCCCACGTTGGGCGCCAATTGTTACGTTGCTTGCTCCTGCAACCCGCCAAAAGCCCTTCGCCTCCCGATGGAGTGCAAAGGCGACAGTTCCGGTCGGCTAACTCCCGTGGAAATTGGGGTGGGTCAATTTTAGGCGCCACTCGCTTTAAATTTACGACCGAAACTGTCTGTAAAATCACCGTCTCGAAGCGAGAAACTGACGGCGACGTACTTGGCTATCGCGATTATTAAGTCCCCGCTAGACGTAATCGAAATTTCTTACGCGATTCTGCCAGAAGGGCACAAAATTAACACCAGCGATTACACCTTCGTAACAATTTTATTGGTACACTATTTGCCCTACTCTGTTCTTACTGACGGCGCCGCGTACCTATTTCTCTTTACACTTATCGTACCTATTTTTCTTTATACTAACAATAGCAAAAAAACTTAGCCTACCTTCGGTCCTTCTCCTCGAAATAATCGCCTGCCCCTGCTCGTTCGTTCGACTTCGAAGGCCGCCTACTCGGTACTTCCCCGAAAAGTTCCAATGTAAAGTTCTACTGCCGCCGCGTTCGGAATTCGATCTTCTTTGCTGTATCTGATGGTCTTTGTGGTTTTCTTTATCTCCGCCGACGCTCACCCGTTTCGCAAAATGCTAGCCGCGTTCGACTTCCCAGTCCCGTCTACTCAGCTATTATCCGTATCGCCTGCTCGTTTTCTGCCTCAAGCCAGTTCGTTTCGGACCAAAAATACTTCCGCTCGATCGCCAGAGTCACTCACCTCCTCGTTAGTGGCCGGGAAGAAAAGAATTATGAGTTACCCAGGAGCTCACGCCAATGCCGTGTATATCTCACCTCGTCCAATCCAAAAAGAAAGCTCCCGACCTCGTCGACTTGCCGCGAAACCTTCAATAGCGGTCCTTTCAATTGGATCTCCGGTATCAAAAATGCCGTTGTCGCCACCTCCTGTTCATGTTGGCGGGTGCATTGGCCCTTGTACTGCTGCACGCGCATTCAAAAGTGCATTTTCCCGCAGTTGTAGACAATGGTTAGCGGAACGCGCCCCTTTTCGTTTTTTTGCCGTGTGGTGGCGGTTCGATCGTCTCTTGACATCTTGGGCATCCTGTCAGTGCTGTTTACCACCATCATGTCAACGAACGATGTTGACATGATTGTAAATTTAACTAGGTTGTTTCCATCGAATTCTGCCAAGCAGATAGCGGAGTGTTCACGCGGCGCGACTAGACGGTCAACGGCGGACGTGCGCCCCATTTCACCGGGCATTTTCGGTCTATTTTCGTTCGAGTGCGTGAGTCGGCGTTCCCTTCTCCGACGGCATTCCTGGCTCCTTAACTACGCTAAGGGTCGCTCGTTCCCGGGTCCGGGTAATCGTCGGCCGTTTAATCTAAGTCGACGGCGATGCTTTGTCCCGGTGGGGAGTACCCGCTCACATCGGTGGAGCGCCTGATTTCCTTTGATTTACCTCATTTACAATTCCTTTACATTTCATTTCATTACTTTACATTTCCAATCCCCTTACATTTCATTTCATTACCTTTCATTTCTAATTCCTTTACATTTCATTTCATTACATTAGATTTCCAATTCCTTTACATTTCATTTCATTACATTACATTTCCAATTCCTCTACATTTCATTTCATTACATTTCATTTCGAATTCTTTACATTTCATTTCATTACTCGCTGGCGTTACAATATATATATATATATATATATATATATATATATATATATATATATATATATATATATATATATATATATATATATATATATATATATATATATATATATATATATATATATATATATATATATATTGTTACGTTGTAACAATGGGTGCGCTTCTACTTTGAAAAAAAAAAAAAAAAAAAATACAGCCTTCCCCGGGGAAGGCTGAGCCATGGCGGGCAATCCACCACTCCACTGAGTAGGAAGTATGTACACCACCACCACTCATAGGTAGCGTACTGCCGTCGCATCCGACCTGTGTATTGTACCCGCCGGATGCTCACGGCATAGATAGACTGATAAGATAGACTGATAAGATAGACCGATAAGATAGACCGATAAGATAGACTAATAAGATAGACGGATAAGTAAATGGGAGCAGCATCGTAGCCAACCTTCCCCATCGAACGGAGACGAATCGCGATACTCCCAGCTACGACTGGGTCTGCACAAGACGCGCTGATAGCGGGTTGCTTTCGCGGCACCACAATACACACACACAAACAACTTACCTGTTAATGGTATCCAGATATATCGGAACGTATCTATTGAAGATAGAGTTGATGCCACGGGCTACGCCTCAGGATCAAGTTCGATTCCTTCTTTGATTTTCAAGGGAAACTTGTCAATAGCGCCGAATAATTGCTGGTCGCCCAAATAAATTGGGACTCCACTGTACCCACTGCACCAACCGCCACCTGGAAATGAAAGGAATTCCACACAAAGCAACGAATTCTTTAATAACAATCGCGGATACTTATCTGACGTAAACCCAGACTCTGCCACCAGCTAAGGCCCATCTCAACGAAGCCGGATGGCCCTTAAGGCGTCGGAGCTGCCGCGTAGCTCCAGATGTAACTGCCACAGCTAATCCAGGTAGGCCCGCAGCATCCACCGGCTTCGCGGACACACTCCCGAACACATTTGACGCGAATATTATACGTTCTTTTTTTATTATTATGCTACCACAAGTTATTTCCCATGAAACCGACATATGGGTTGACAGCCGAGAACATCAACAAACAATGGAAACAGACATAACCCAAACGTCAACAAAACCCAGGGGTGTATTCAAACCCGACGACCAAGGTAAATTATGGGATGATAGCTAGTGAAAAATTATCGGATTGGTGGGAATCCTCGATCGGCGCATGTGGAAAGAAGTGCATTCACCCGGGCATACGGGAAAGGAGAAAGAACGGGACTCGAACGAGAAAATAGAAAGCAGCGGTACCAGATGAAGGAAAAATTTTCCATTCTTTGTGTGACGGCGAAGGCGAGCAGACGTTTAATTTTGAAGAACCATCAGGTACGTCGAAGAATTCTTTGTGTGACGGCGAAGGCGAGCAGACGTTTAATTTTGAAGAACCATCAGGTACGTCGAAGAATTCTTTGTGTGACGGCGAAGGCGAGCAGACGTTTAATTTTGAAAAACCATCAGGTACGAAAATTCTTTGTGTGACGGCGAAGGCGAGCAGACGTTGAATTTTGAAAAACTATCAGGTACGAAAATTCTTTGTGTGACGGCGAAGGCGAGCAGACGTTGAATTTTGAAAAACCATCAGGTACGTCGAGGAATTCTTTGTGTGACGGCGAAGGCGAGCAGACGTTTAATTGTGAAAATCATCAGAAAACCATCAGAAAACCACCAGAAAACCATCAGGAACGTCGAGGAACATCCTTGGTGTGTCGGTGGAGGTGACAAAAAGGACTTCCGTTCAAAAAAAAAAGTGGCAATTCGAAATCGGGTTCCGGCGCGGATTGAACCCGCGATTCTGCGTGCGCCACTTCTCTCTTCTATCCGGAAATTGGGCGTCAAATTACGAGTCGAATTACGTGTCTAGTCGAATTACGAGAAGGAAGAAGGTTAGTGCATAGTTTAAACTAATTGTAAGCTCTTATTTTAATTATCTTTCGCATTTAACGTCATCAAAGAATAAGATAGACTTTCAGAACGTTAGTAGCCAAAATTTTTGAGAATCCTTTGTAAAGTTGAATAGTATGTCATAGTGGAGTGGTGGAATTTTCAAAGATCGATCGAACGTAGTATAAGGCGTCTAGATTTGAAAAAAAGTTGTGTAACGATAAACGCTAGAACACGGGTATTATAAAAATAAAGATTTTGTTTCGAAACTGCAGCGTCGTACATACTCGTGGTACGGGGAGGCAGAACGGTGGTTGCTACGCGATTCAGTAGGTCGGTGGTTGAAAGAAATAGAGGGGTCGTGCTATACGCCGCGGCGACCCCCATACCAGGTACTTTTGACCTCGGTGAGCCGTAAGCTCACTCACTCTCCATTATTGGGTGAGTGAGTGGCGCCCACGCCCAGTCTCCAGAGCGAACCCGGGACCCAAACGGACCAAGCCGAGGGTCCCTACCCCCCCAATTAGGCGGGGTGGGTAACAAATTGGCGCCCAACGTGGGGCCTTAAAGGCGCGAAAGGGGTGCAAATCATGGGGTTAAAGGTTGCCCAAAGTTATTGGGTAGAGTAGTAAGTGAAAGTGTGGGAAATAAGTTAGTGAAATACGGGAGACAGTTTGAACCTTTGGACACGTAATCGTTGAGGACAGTTCAGCCCAGCAAAGTTCCAGGGACGATCAGAGGAAGGCCGCTGACTGAGGTTGACGACTGTGGAAAGGGGGCATCCTGATAAGCGACGGAGGCCGCGGTGAATCCTCGCTTCGTGCAACAAGAATCGGGAACGGATACGTGGAATCGAAAATTGAATTTTGAATTGTATATATAAACGAGAATAAGAATAAATATAATTGCTTAATAAACACTCAGACTTCTTTATTCTCCTTAGTAATTAGTGAAATAATAATAGTGTAATAGTTGAATTTGGCAAATATTTGGAGGTAGAGCTGCAGCAGAAACGAAATGTCGACCACCACCAAAATCTTAATTGATCGGCTCAGCAAGGATGAGCTGGTTTATGAGCTGGAAATCAGGGGACAGCCGACTGGGACCGTGGAAGCCATGCAAAAAACGCTGCGCGTAGCGCTGCGAGCAGAAGCCTCGATGGATACATCGTTGATTTCTGTGCGAGACTACCCGTATACACTGTAGGAGGATTTAGAAGCAGTTCAGGAGAAACTGACGGAAATCCAGGCCTTAATCGAAGCATTCCGAGGAACTCCACAATCGTCTGGTTTTCTCAAAACTAAGACCAAGATCGAGTTCGGGATGCGCTGCCTCAAGAATGCTCAGCATGAGAAGGGGGTAATGGGCGAGGAGGCTCACAAGTTGCGAGTTCGTCTAATAATGGCAATGGGGGAGTTGCTGGTAAAAGCCGAGGGTGAGGGAGAACCGGGCGAGGCGGAACCAGACCAGGAGGACGACAGCCACAGCGAGCGGGAAGTGCTAGGCGCGGATGATGTGCTAATACAAGGACCGGCTCGGGTCAGCGAGCCAATTCGGTCAGCAGAGAATCTCGGAGAACCCGTATTTTCCACGCCCAGGTCAACTTCGATAGTGGGAAAGGGGCAGGAGGTGGCAAAATGGGGCGTGCGGTATAGTGGAGACTCGGAATCCTTGAGTGCATTCTTGGAGCGGGTTGAGGAGCTTCGGGAAGCTCGTGGGGTATCTACCAGGCAATTATTCCAGTCGGCGGTGGAAATATTTGAAGGTAAGGCTCTGATCTGGTTCAGGGCAAATTGCTCTCGTGTGGGCTCGTGGCAAGAGCTGGTCACCGAAATGAGAGCCGAGTTTCTACCGCCTGATTACGACGACCGCCTGATGACCGAGATCGTGAGGCGCACTCAAGGACCCGAGGAGTCCGTGGGAATGTATGTTTCGGTCATGGAGGGGTTATTCAGGCGCCGAGCTAAACCTTGCTCCGAGGAGGAAAAATTGAGAATCCTTCGACGTAATATAGCGCCTTTCTATCAGACTCAACTGGCCTTAACGACGGTCAGAACAATCGCAGATCTGGTCAGAGTGGGACGGTCGCTGGAGGCCACACGCTTTACAGTGGAAGCCTATGAGCCACCCCCTACCCGGAGAAGCCAACGGCTCTTGGAACCTGACTTGGCGTATGTTGGGAGTACCGAAGGGTCGAGACTAGCAACTTTACAGAGAAACGACCTTAGGTGTTGGAATTGCCGAGGCATAGGACACACCTCGCGAGAGTGTTTTGAGCCTCAAAAGTGCTTCGGTTGTGGTCGTTTGGGAGTGAGGAAGGCCACCTGTCCTAATTGTCGAATGATACCGAATCGGGAGAGGGATCCCAGAAATCAATTTGAAGTAGGTCGCAGAGAAGGGGGTATACAGGGGGGTGCCAGAGGAGGCGAATCGCGACCGACTCAGCCATCAACGTCGGGAAACGACCACCGTGCTCAGTAGGCGGCAGCCTGAGCACAAAGACAGGGCAGGGGAGAGCCGCAGCAAACGCACAGATACATTACCTGCTGACTAAGAGGCAAGGAGACAACAGGCCACACCTGGAGGTGGATATATTGGGACGCAAGTTCCTGGGACTGGTAGACTCTGGTGCCTCTAATACAGTAGTGGGTGGAGAAGGATGGCAGGTTTTGCAAGAACTGGGAGCGGAACTCTTGCGTTCCGACCAACGAACCATTAGAATGGCCAACAACCAAGGGTGCACAATTGCAGGAACGGTGGCTATCCCGGTGAGGCTGAAGGGGAAGGTAGATTGGTTGCGAGCCTTAGTGGCTCCAGAGCTGCCTCATGCTCTAATTCTAGGGGTGGATTTTGTCAAGCAGTTTGGGTTAGTCCTGGCACTGAGCGAGGAGAGTTGGGATTTCATAAGTGCATTGGAAGGGGGTGGTACGGACCAATTAAAACCCAGGAGCCTATTAACACAGGCGGAGGAAATTGAGCTCAGTCAACTCGTCAATGAGGAGTTCGAACGGATGGGAGAAGGTATTGGACGTACGAATCAAGTGGAACATGTCATCCGAACCTCAGCGGTACCAATTAAGCAGCGCTACTACCCCGTTTCCCCCGCGGTACAGACTCATATAGATGCGGAGCTAAATGAGATTCTGGCGCAGGGCCATCTTCAAGTCCCTGGGCTTCGCCTATCATCTTGATAAGAAGGAAGACGGTACCTATCGATTCTGCGTCGATTATCGCAAGTTAAACGCCGTCACAGAGCATGATGCTTACTCGCTACCCTACGTGACTGCCACGCTGGATAAATTACGAGATGCGAAATATTTGTCGTCGCTCGATGTGAAATCGGCCTACTGGCAAGTGCCCAAGTGTCAAAAAAATTCACAGCCTTTACTGTTCCGCATCGAGGATTATTTCAATTTCTTCGAATGCCATTCGGTCTTCAAAATGCACCGGCAACTTGGCAACGGCTGATAGATCAAGTCTTAGGACCCGACCTGGAGCCCTATGTGTTCACATATTTCGACGATATCATCGTTGAGACCCAAGACTTCACCAAACACCTGGAGATATTGAGGGAAGTATTTAAACGCTTGAGGCAAGCTGGGTTGAAAGTCTCTAAGGAGAAATGCGAATTTTGCCGGCCGCAATTAAAATATCTCGGCTACGTCATGAATGAAAAAGGGTTAAATGTAGATCCGGACAAAGTCAAAAGCATGATAGAGATACCGCCTCCAACCAGCGTAAAGGGGGTCAGACAGTTCCTGGGAATGGTCTCGTGGTACCGAAGATTCATCCCGGACTTCGCCACGATGACGGCACCATTAACAAACCTCCTTAAAAAGAACAGAAAGTTCGAATGGACCCAGGACTGTGAGACTGCCTTTGCACAGGCGAAGTTAAAGCTATCCACTGCACAAATTCTGACTTGCCCAGATTATACGCTACCGTTCTCAATCCAAACCGACGCATCAGAATTGGGCCTGGGAGCAGTCCTGACTCAGAAGCATGAAGATGGGGAGAAAGTAATCTGCTATCTGAGTCAGTTCTTGACAAAGGCGGAGCGCAAGTATTCTACCACAAAGAAGGAGTGTCTGGCAGTACTGTGGGCCGTCGAGAAATTACTTCCGTATGTAGAGGGAGCACGCTTCTCCGTAGTCACTGATCACTACTCCCTTGTATGGCTGAGTAACTTGAAGGATACGACGGGACGGCTGGCCAGGTGGGCGGTACGCCTCCAACAATATCCTTTTGAAATTGTTCACCGCAAAGGAAAGGAGCAATTGGTACCCGATGTGCTGTCACGACTAATGTCTGGGGGTGAGGTGGCAGCTATCGAGACGGTAGAAGATCTGTGGCACAAGACCATGAAGGAAAAGGTCGTATAAGCGCCCGAACGCTATGCGGATTGGCGGGTGATGGACGACCTACTTTGGAAACATATGTCTGGCCGATATCCTGAGTTAGAGGGAGCAGAAGCGTGGAAGCGAGTAGTACCGAAGACCGGTAGAATGGAGGTGATGTTTCGGTGCCACGATGATCCAAAGGCTGGACATATGGGTGCGAGTCGCACGTTAGGTAGCCTTGCGGATAGACATTATTGGCCAAAGATGTCAGCTGATGTGACACGATATGTGAAAAGGTGTAAGGTATGCCAGGCCAATAAGGTGGAAAGAAGAGCCCTGGCTGGGTACATGATTACCAGGAGTGGAGAACCACAACAACCATGGGAGATGGTTTGCGTGGACCTAGTGGGCCCCTTACCACGATCGACACAAGGGCATGTCTATATACTCACCGTACTAGATTATGTGAGTAAATTTTCTCTGCTATTTCCATTGCGACAGGCAACCGCATCTGCCGTGAGTAAAGTCTTAGAAGAGCAAGTCTTTTTGCTTTTTGGGGCACCAAAATGGCTGGACTGTGACAATGGCGTTCAGTTCCGGGGAACCAAGCTGAGATAACTGGCGGAATCCTATGGAACCAGGATAAAATTCACCGCTTTGTATCACCCACAAGCTAACCCAGCTGAACGCAAGAATCAGGATATAAAACGGATGCTACGGTCGTATGCAACCGAAAACCATCGCGAGTGGGATAAAGATCTGTCTAAGATTGCATGCGCTCTGCGCACCTACAAACACGAAGTAACACGCATCACACCATTCTTTTTCAATTTTGGTAGAGAGATGGTGACGCATCGTGAGGGATGGGAACAGCCCGGAGGGGGGCAGAATATTCTAGGGCCCAAGGCCAGAGCTGAAGAACTCGACAAGGTACGCTCGAAGGTAATGGAACGCATGAAACACGCAGCTAAGCAGAGCGCACAAAGATATAATCTGTGGAGGCGGGATGTCTCGTTCGAGGAGGGAGAGGCCGTGTGGCGGAAAAATTACACCCTCTCGGACGCGACGAACCATTACTCCACAAAGCTGGCGCTGGAATACCTTGGTCCTTTCTGGATTCGAAAGAGAGTGTCCGGTTGGACCTACCTGTTGGTAGATAGCAGTGGTAAGGAGGCGGGGGTATGGCACACGAAGGATTTGAAGCTATACGTCACCTAATTAACTAAGCGGCGGGGGGGGGGGGGTCGAAAACCAACTGAGGTGGAGAAAATCACGTAGAACCCGAACATTACCTAAAAATAATAGACATGTAAGATTTCGATTACTTTCAATTACAAAAGCTGATACCTGACGAGATCCAACGACGTCGTCCGAACATAGTGGGTTCCAGGCAGCCACAGGAGACCATCGGTCAGACATGAAATACTCCCGGGGGGGTACTTTCCAAAACACATGCCCGGCGGCGCCCCAATTCGCTCAACAACCTGGTGGGGGGGCCGAATGTCCTCAGGCGTACTCATTGACTTCTCTGTTGTTTGCTTTGATATTGAATTTGCATCCAGGGCGGCTAAAATAAAAGGTGAAAATCAAATTAATATAGGGTAACTGCGTGTAACTACCTAGGAGATAGGAATTAGATACGGCCAGGGTAGGCACAAAGTCAACGAAATTCTATTGGAGGTAGGAGTTAGAAGTTGGAGTTAAGGCTGCTTTAGAAACATGCATATACCAAGTAGAATAGGATTTCAAATTAGACCCTAAGCTAATGGAATTTAATCTGAATTAGGAGTTAGCAGTTAGAGTTAAGGTTGATTTATTAACATGCATATTCCAAGTAGAATAGAATCTTGAATTAGACACTAAGCCAATGGAATTCTATTTGAATTAGGAGTTAGAAGTTAGAGTTAAGGTGGCTGTAGAAACATGCATAGAATTTTGGATTAGACACTAAACCAACAGAATTTTATCTGAATTAGTAGTTAGAAGCTAGAGTTAACGTTGATTTATAAACAGGCATATTCCAAATAGATTAGGATCTCGAATTAGACCCTAAACCAATGGAATTTTATTTGGATTATGGGTAAAGACTTAGAAAAAGGGTTGCTTGATAAGTATGCACAGTCCAAGTAGAGTAGGATCTCGGATTAGACGCTCGACAGATGGAAATTGTATTTGAATTGGGGGTTAAGAAATAGAGCTAGTGTCGTTCTACCAACGTACATACACGAACTGGAATATGAGCTAGAAGTAGGCACTCAACTAAAGAAATGTTCTTTGAATTGCCAGTTAGGGAAAAGAGTTATGTGTTGCTGTATGAACATACCTACTCAAAGTAGAATAGGAACCGGGGTTAGAACTTATAATTATAATAAGAAAATCTATATAAACGCACGTAATCAATTACACAGTGCGACAACGAGGCTTTAGGAAACTAATCCAGCGCTGCGTCAGGCGGAGCATCAAAATCGACTACGAGGTCAGACGTATGGCATTTTCGATGCAAGACTATCACGTATCCGTTAGACTAGATACTTGAGTTTATATTTACCGGGACAGTCGCGACAACGATATCGGTAAAGGATTTCCGGGGAAATCCTTTTCGGGTAAGGGGGGAGTTGTTACGTTGTAACAATGGGTGCGCTTCTACTTTGAAAAAAAAAAAAACAAAAATACAGCCTTCCCCGGGGAAGGCTGAGCCGTGGCGGGCAATCCACCACTCCACTGAGTAGGAAGTATGTACACCACCACCACTCATAGGTAGCGTACTGCCGTCACATCCGACCTGTGTATTGTACCCGCCGGATGCTCACGGCATAGATAGACTGATAAGATAGACAGATAAGATAGACCGATAAGATAGACCGATAAGATAAACTAATAAGATAGACGGATAAGTAAATGGGAGCAGCATCGTAGCCAACCTTCCCCATCGAACGGAGACGAATCGCGATACTCCCAGCTACGTCTGGGTCTGCACAAGACGCGCTGATAGCGGGTTGCTTTCGCGGCACCACAATACACCCACACAAACAACTTAACTGTTAATGGTATTCAGATATATCGGAACGTATCTATTGAAGATAGAGTTGATGCCACGGGCTACGCCTCAGGATCAAGTTCGATTCCTTCTTTGATTTCCAAGGGAAACTTGTCAATAGCGCCGAACAAGTTCTGGTCGCCCAAATAAATGGGACTCCACTGTACCCACGCACCAACCGCCACCTGGAAATGAAAGGAATTCCACACAAAGCAACGAATTCTTTAATAACAATCGCGGATACTTATCTGACGTAAACCCAGACTCTGCCACCAGCTAACGCCCATCTCAACGAGGCCGGATGGCCCGTAAGGCGTCGGAGCTGCCGCGTAGCTCCAGATGTAACCGCAACAGCTAATCCAGGTAGGCCCGCAGCATCCACCGGCTCCGCGGACACACTCCCGAACACATTTGACGCGAATATTATGCGTTCTTTTTTTATTATTATGCTACCACAAGCTATTTCCCATGAAACCGACATATGGGTTGACAGCCGAGAACATCAACAAACAGACATAACCCAAACGTCAACAAAACCCAGGGGTGTATTCCAACCCGACGACCAAGGTAAATTATGGGATGATAATAGTGAAAAATTATCGGATAGGTGGGAATCCTCGATCGGCGCATGTGGAAAGAAGTGCATTCACCCAGTCATACGGGAAAGGAGAAAGAACGGGACTCGAACGAGGAAAGAGAAAGCAGCGGTACCAGATGAAGGAAAAATTTTCCATTCTATGTGTGACGGCGAAGGCGAGCAGACGTTTAATTTTGAAGAACCATCAGGTACGTCGAAGAATTGTTTGTGTGACGGCGAAGGCGAGCAGACGTTTAATTTTGAAGAACCATCAGGTACGTCGAAGAATTCTTTGTGTGATGGCGAAGGCAAGCAGACGTTTAATTTTGAAAAACCATCAGGTACGAAAATTCTTTGTGTGACGGCGAAGACGAGCAGACGTTTAATTTTGAAGAACCATCAGGTACGTTGAAGAATTCTTTGTGTGACGGCGAAGGCGAGCAGACGTTTGATTTTGAAAAACCATCAGGTATGAAAATTCTTTGTGTGACGGCGAAGGCGAGCAGACGTTTAATTTTGAAAAACCATCAGGTGCGAAAATTCTTTGTGTGACGGCGAAGGCGAGCAGACGTTGAATTTTGAAAAACCATCAGGTACGAAAATTCTTTGTGTGACGGCGAAGGCGAGCAGACGTTGAATTTTGAAAAACCATCAGGTACGTCGAGGAATTCCTTGTATGACGCCGAAGGCGAGCAGACGTTTAATTGTGAAAATCATCAGAAAACCATCAGAAAACCATCAGGAACGTCGAGGAACATCCTTGGTGTGTCGGTGGAGGTGACAAAATGGACTTCCGTTCAAAAAAAAAAGTGGCAATTCGAAATCGGGTTCCGGCGGGGATTGAACCCGCGATTCTGCGTGCGCCACTTTCTTTCTTCTATCCGGAAATTGGGCGTCGAATTACGAGTCGAATTTCGTGTCTAGTCGAATTACGAGAAGGAAGAAGGTAAGTGCATAGTTTAAACTAATTGTAAGCTCTTATTTTAACTATCTTTCGCATTTAGCGTCATCAAAGAATAAGATAGACTTTCAGAACGTTAGTAGCCAAAATTTTTGAGAATCCTTTGTAAAGTTGAATAGTATGTCATAGTGGAGTGGTGGAATTTTCAAAGATCGATCGAACGTAGTATAAGGCGTCTAGATTTGAAAAAAAGTTGTGTAACGATAAACGCTAGAACACGGGAATTATAAAAATAAAGATTTTGTTTCGAAACTGCAGCGACGTACATACTCGTGGTACAGGGAGGCAGAACGGTGATTGCTACGCGATTCAGTAGGCCGGTGGTTGAAAGAAATAGAGGGGTCGTGCTATACGCCGCGGCGACCCCCATACCAGGTACTTTTGACCTCGGTGAGCCGTAAGCTCACTCGGCGGCTCGTGGTCCATTATTAGGTGAGTGGCCCGAACCCGGGACCCAAACCGACCAAGCCGAGGGTCACTACCCCCCCATTTAGGCGGGGTGGGTAGCAATATATATATATCATAAAAAAATTTCAGTGAGATAATCTCAGGAACGCGCCATCCGATTGAGCTGAAACTTTCAGGATACATTG
>OZ022263.1:138213005-138273005 GCA_963978885.1 Nemotelus pantherinus
TTACGTAGTTAGCGTGCTGTAGCTCGAAGGTCTTCTTCTGGTCCAAAGCCCACGCCGGACTGAGCTAGTCGGCAAAAATATGGCACGCGGGCCAAAGTAAGAAGAAGGTCTTAAACATTAAATTATGCTGCACTGACGGCGGCTCGAAAGAGCCTTTGTTGGTTGCAACAAATGGCGCCCAAATAAAGGTTTTGTCTTCTGTTTTTTTTTTATGACATTGGTGTTTGAATTATTTTTGCTTAGCTCCTATTTTTATTAAATTTCTTTTTATCAGATTGTATTTGTTTTATAAATTTGATTAATATTTTTCTTCTTAGTGTCGCAATAGATTAAATTTTCTTCGTTCTCACTTTTGTTAAATTTTCTATTAACTTGAATATCAATATTTGCTTAGTTTTCGGTTTCGATAATTTAATTTTCTTTAGTTATTTCATATGGCATAATCGGTACGTGATCATAGTGTTTCTGTTGAGCTACTTTATGGATTCATTCTTCTATTACACTATAAATAATCACGTCGAGCGGTCGTCAGTGCAGCATTGGCGCCCATCTCGTGCTACTGTGTATGTCTATATGTGTTGAACAGAGCTTGTCTCTACTAATTTGATCCAGATTTTTGTGGTTGTTGAAATCAGATTCAAAGGTCATACAAAGATATCTCCTCATGAGTAGGATCGCTTTTATGAAAAAGCCGTAGTTTGAGTTTTCTTGTACACCTAAGAACAGGTATTCTCTGGGATTTCTGGCCATTCTGGTCTCAATCTTTGTCCACCTTTTTAGGTGTTGTTTGTTAATAACGAGTTGAACAAGATGCGAGACAAAAGATTGGTTAGTCATCCTGGAACAACCACAAGAACCTGTTAGTCGTAATTGTTTTCCTTTCCTCTTTCTTCATTTTGTGTTAAATTTTTATCCTTTTCCTTCCTAGCACTTGTTCCCATCCTTATAACGAAGAGAGGGAATCATTATTTTTTTTTCTCTCCATGATAAATTATCCATCAAAATTTTGGCAATCATTTTATTCTACAAAGAGAACAATAATATAATATATATATTTATCAAAACTAAGTTTTATTGGCTATTTGTGATTTACATGCATTTATATATTTATGCATCAATAACTATAACAATCTAATTATTTTTGATATTGATCATTTGGATTTGCTGTTGAGTGATATTATTGCATTTATATTTTTATTTAGTCTTATACCATATATATTGGTTTGAATCAGATTCGTGAATATAAGTCTCTGTTTTGGGTTTCGGTTCACTATTTTCGAGATTCGAGGAAAGAATAATTCTTATTATTGAATTACGCGAGTCTTAGTTTTTCTATTATTTTTGAATCTGGTATCGTATTTTTTTTCGCTGTTAATACAATGCGTCGTAGAACAATGAGCTGGGACCCCAGTGATACGCCTTTAGACCGAGAGATACGACGTCTTAATCTCTCAGCTGATAGTCCTCCGCCAGTGAATAGCTCAATTCAAACGGTGGTACCAGGAGTTACGGTGCCCTTGAAGAAGAAAACTGAACAGGGAAGTAGGTCTCCTAACATGCACCGATCGGATCATCCGGTATCAGGCAACAGCGATGAGCCCCCTAGAGTGACGTTTAATAAACAGCCTGAAACGTTAGGTAAATCCACCTTGAAACTGCCACTATCCAAATGGAACCTGTGCTTTGACGGTTCAGCTGATGGGTTGGGAGCGAAGCAGTTTTTATTTCGCGTTATGTCTTTGGCCACTGATTATGGCATAACTGCTTCTGTGTTCGCTACGGACTTTCACCTGCTTTTGAAAGGAAAAGCCTCAGATTGGTATTGGAGATACCGTGAGTTGAATTACCCCCTTTTGTGGAACCCTATGCAGGACGAGTTCCTGGAGAGATTTAGTTCACACAGCACTGATGTCGATGTGAGACGTTCCATGGATGCACGACTACAAGGACCGCGCGAGAAATTTCAGGATTTCTATGATGCTTTAGAAAATTTGTCACTGCAATTAATAGTGCCATTAACTGAGGCAGATTTTCAATGCATTGTTTTTCGCAACATGTCACATCGATTGCGGGCACATTTAGCAGGCGTGGAGTTCCGGAACACCCGAGAGATGGTACGCCGTTGTGGTCGTATAGAAGCTGAGTGGTCTTTGTTGGATGTGGATAGGGAACACACTCGCAGATCTAGACAAGTACAGGAGCTGGAATATAAAGAAGAAGAATATAACGAAAATACACCTTATTTAACTAGAGCTTCACATACAAGATTTGAGCATTTGACTGCCAGGCCCCAATATACTTCGTCGAATATTCAAACTGAACTTCCAGTGATTCATGAGGTCCATAAAGTAAGACAGTTCGCAAAACCAGTTGAAAATGTATCTCAGAACCAAGTATCAGGTGAACAAGCAGACTACAGAGTTTGCTGGAACTGTAAGGACCTCGGGCATTCTTTTATGGATTGTAATAAGCCAGTTCGGGGAGTTTTTTGTTTCGGGTGTGGTACGGCAAATGTTCTAAAACCACATTGTCCGCGTTGTCAGTCGGGAAATGGGCGGCAGAGTACGCCGAATATGGGGACGCGACGTATTCCTCTCCTTCGTCCACCATCCAGACCAGAAATGACAGATGCGGCGACCAACGTAGACCCAGAATTTCGTCGAACCCGCTAGACCCCTATGAATTTAGAAACCCCATTGAATTTCCATTCGATTCGCAACATCCTATGATTTCTGAATTTGATTGTCCTCGATCGGTCCGCAGGCGCTCGACTTCGCGTTTTCATCGGGCATGGAAATATTTTGCCAATAGACGATGGCTTCGCAAGGCGTGTGTCGACACCATACTGACACCGCATGGAGAGAACCGTCCTTTTGCTATAATATCCATCAAAGGACGAGAACTTCAAGGGTTGTTGGATAGCGGGGCAAGCGTCAGCATTCTGGGAGCAGGAGCCTTAGACTTGATTGCGGAATTAAATCTGTACATTCATACCATGCAGACAGATGTCCGGACGGCGTCAGGTCATAGGGCTTCTGTGCTCGGATATGTTGAGACTCTGGTGAGATTCAACTCACAATCGCGTATGATTAAGTTTTTGGTCGTTCCATCTTTGACCAACCCAGTTTATCTTGGAATGGATTTCTGGGACGCGTTCAAAATTTCACCAACTCAGCAGCTGATGATTGCATCCCTCTCTGAAGTCCCAAACCCAGCGTTTCACACTCTGTCTCCTGAGGAGCAGTCCCGATTGCAGGGCGTTATGCATCAGTTTCCCTCGTACAACATTAATGGCTTGGGTAAAACTACTCTAGTATCCCATCACATTGACACCGGTTCCGCTAAACCAATTAAACAGCGACATTATTCGGTGTCCCCGGTCATTCAGAAACTGATGTATGACGAGCTGGATCGCATGCTGTCCTTAGGAGTCATCGAGGAAAGTAGAAGCGCTTGGAGTTCACCAGTCACACTCGTGCGGAAGCCTGGCAAAGTACGCCTATGCCTAGATGCCAGACGACTGAATGAGGTTACCTTGAAGGATGCTTATCCACTGCCTCTTATTGAAGGCTTATTGGCACGTCTGCAGTCCACTAAATTCATAACGAGTTTGGACCTCAAAGATGCCTTTTGGCAGATACCGTTGGACGTAGAATCTAGGGAGAAGACCGCTTTTACTGTTCCTGGTCGCCCATTATACCATTTTACCGTGATGCCGTTTGGTCTGTGCAATGCTCCTCAGCCCATGTGTAGACTAATGCACAAAGTGATTCCTCACGAGCTACATGACAAGGTGTTTGTCTATCTCGATGATCTGCTCGTTACTAGCTCTTCTTTTGAAGAACATATGGATTTACTTTCCAAGGTGGCGCAGTTGCTTCACGCAGCTAAATTGACCATTAACGTCGAGAAGAGTAAGTTCGTGCAGCGAGAGATCAAGTATCTTGGTTATGTGGTTAGTGATGGAATCCTAAAGGCTGACCCAGATAAAATCTCTGGAATTGTAGGTTATCCTACACCTAAGTCTGCGAAAGAGGTCCGGCGATTCATGGGAATGGCTGGGTGGTATCGGCGGTTTATCCCTAATTTTGCGGCAGTATCATCAGCCCTGACGGATCTGTTGAAGGGTAAGCGCTCGTTCCAGTGGACAGACGCTGCGAATAATGCTTTCTTGGAGATTAAAAGATTGTTGATTTCTGCACCAGTGCTAGCAAATCCCGATTTCTCCCGAAGATTTTTCATTCAGTGTGATGCTAGTGCCACCGGAATCGGGAGCGTCCTGTTCCAAAAAGATGATGATGGCGGAGAACACCCAATCGCGTTTATGTCTGTAAAGCTTAACGCTGCGCAGCGCAACTATAGTGTTACTGAATTGGAATGCTTGGCTGCGGTGCAAAGCGTTAAGAGATTCAGAGCATACATCGAAGGGCTGCCCTTCACCATCATCACTGACCATGCTAGTCTTAAGTGGCTAATGGGACAACAGGACCTTTCTGGTAGATTGGCTCGCTGGAGTTTGAGGTTGCAATCTTTTGATTTTACCATAGAGCATCGAAAGGGAACTCAAAACATCGTTCCAGATGCGTTGTCGAGGGTCTGTGGGTCGATCGAGGGCAGTCAGTCCGGAATTAGTCACTTGCCTGAACACAACAGAATTGCTGGAATATTGACTGATGCATCATTTCGAACAGCTGAGTATTTGGATCTTATATCCCAAATTGAGAAGAGCCCCGAGGTATATAAGAATATGCACGTTAGAGAGGGTCGTGTGTTCATCACAACCGGAACTCACAACGATTTGTGCACCGACATTCCGAAAACAAAGTTATGGGTCCCTGAGAGCGTGAGGAAACAGCTTATCATGCAGGCACATGATGACCCTCTGGGGTCTCATTGTGGGGTTCGGAAAACTTTAGAGCTGTTGCAACGTTACTATTATTGGCCACAGTTGAGGAAGGATGTTAAAGATTATATTTCCTCCTGTAGCGTTTGCAAGCAGATCAAGCCTCCGAACCACACTATGAGGCCACCGATGGGAAATCAGCGGGAAACAAGTCGGCCATTGCAAAGGCTTTTCATTGATTTCATGGGCCCATATCCGCGTTCGAAAAGGGGAAATACTCAGTTGTTTGTGGTGTTGGATCATTTTAGCAAGTTTGTTTGGTTTAAGGCCCTCCCCAAAGCAACTTCAGAAGTAGTTATCAAGGTGTTGAGGGATGAAATCTTTCTGACCTATGGAGTTCCGGAGTTTATTCACTCGGATAATGGAGTGCAATTTGTTTCTAAAGCCTTCAAGACTTTCCTTCATGAGCACGGGGTTCAGCACATTACCACACCTTTATATTCACCGCAAGCTAACGCATCGGAGCGTGCCAACCGATCTATACTCAATGCCATTCGTGCCTACATCGGTGAGGACCACAGGACTTGGGATGAACTGTTGGTTGAGTCATGTGCCGCATTCCGTAATGTGGTACATGAGGCGACTGGCTGTTCACCCCATTTCCTTCTATTTGGTTTCCATCGGGTCCAGCATGGTAGCGAATATGAATTACTCCGAAATTTGCAAGCATTCGAGGATGGAGAAGTTGAACTATGCTCCCATACAGACAGGCTGCGGTGGATGCAAGAAAGGGTGAAAAATAAATTGTCTGAGGCTCATGCCAAGGGGGTCCGTGTGTATAATCTCCGGAGTCGCGTTAAGTATTTTGTTCCGGGTCAGCAGGTATATGTGCGGAATTTTGTACTTAGCAAGGCGGCGGATCGATTCGCTGCTAAGTTCGCGCCGAAATTTGTTAAAGCCCTTGTGCGTCGGAAGTTGGGGGAAGTGACATACGAGCTTGCTGATGAGAATGGTAAAATAATAGGTGTCTATCATGCCAAAGACATTAGACAGTGATGGACTAATGAAAGTTGCCCGGCATTTGATGACTCTTCTCAGGGTAGGTCGGCCCCACGATTTGAAACGACACGAATTAAAACGACACGATATACCTGTGGCTATCGTAGTACGCGATCACACCTATATATGTCATGACTGACCGAATGACCTATTTACATTCGGTCAGCTGTTAGGAATACTCAGCTGTTATGTGAATCCAGCTGTTGTATGGAGTCAGTGGGCAGTGTGAATTTAGCACATAGCATAGATCCCAACCCAGGGTCCAATTCACAATACTGCCCCAGTGAAATTCGAAAAAAAGCTAGTCAGAAGGCGGACCGTTGATACGGGGTTTTGAAAAAAACGGGGAATGGAAAAAAATTTTGTTTGTTGGGAAGACAAAGGGCATTCAGTTTCGAGCAGTGCAAGCGAACAGCCACAAGTTTGAAAAGTGTGGGAAAATTTCTTTGAAATAATAGACCTAATAAAAGTTCAGTTTGAATTGAGAATTGAAATAAAAGAAAGTGAAGTGTGAAATTCAAAATTACGAACAGTGGTAGAGGGAAAAGTGAAAAGTAAAAATTACAAACAGTGATATTTGAAGGAAAATTTGATCACTGTGTGATTGGCGCTGCATATAAAAATTTTGAGGCTGAATTATCATCTGTATATTACTTTTTGGAATTGGCGAAAACTACATTCTGGGAAATAGATCTGTATACTACTTTTTTGGAATTGGCGAAAACTACATTCTGGGAAATAGATCTGTATACTATTTTTTTGGAATTGGCGAAAACTACATTCTGGGAAATAGATCTGTATATTATTTTTTTTGGAATTGGCGAAAACTACATTCTGGGAAATAGATCTGTATATTACTTTTTGGAATTGGCGGAAACTACAGTCTGGAAATAGATCGGTATATTACTTATTGGTGTGGGCGGAAACTGTTTTTTTTTTTGGATATGGAGCTGTTGGCAGAGAAAAAAATAGTTGTACGGAATTTCAAGTAAGTCTTGATATAAGTTATTAAACGAAGCGAAAAAAATCAAGGCGTTCATATATGCAACAAATTCTTTCGAATACGGAAAAAAGGCGGAACCGAGATACAAAAATTTCATGAATCCAGTCAGAACATTTTTTTTAAGATTTGTTGTTTTTTTTTGTTATTTAAAAAAAAAAACTTGATAAAGTAATGAAAGAAGAAAAAACTAAAGTTAATTAATCTAGAATTAAAATTGACTAGTAAATAGCAAATCAAAAATTGATGCAGAGAAAAAAAAAAAAAAAAGAAAAAAAAATCGAACTGTAAATTGGATAGTATTAAACATTTCATTTTATTTTAGAATTTTCATCTATACAGTTATACAGTATACAGTTTTCATCTATACAGCTATATATGTATACAGTTAGTTGGTGTGGGAAGTGATATGTTCCAAAATATTACATTTCTTTTATTCGTATGGTTTTAGTAGTATTTTAATTAACCAATTATTGAATGAATAATAATTTTTTTAGGTTTCTTGTATGATTTTTTTTTGGTTTTATCATAACCATTTCACTGTCAAGATTGGTGTAAACCAATCCCGGCCGGGTTTGAGTAAAAGTATATAAACTACTCACACCTAAAAGATATTTAGTTTTTTTATTTTTTTTATTCTTGGTTTCAATTGGATTTTTAGTTGAATATTTTGGTTCTTTATTTGTCTATTTTATCTTTGTTTTGTTAAATTAATTATTAGCTAATAAAAATGGAATAATTCTAGTATAAAAAAATAATGATTCCTAATCTGAGTTTTCCTTTTCTCCTAATGTATGCATGTTTTAGTTTGGTGTTTGTTATTTGTTTCAAAATTTACGTAGTTAGCGTGCTGTAGCTCGAAGGTCTTCTTCTGGTCCAAAGCCCACGCCGGACTGAGCTAGTCGGCAAAAATATGGCACGCGGGCCAAAGTAAGAAGAAGGTCTTAAACATTAAATTATGCTGCACTGACGGCGGCTCGAAAGAGCCTTTGTTGGTTGCAACAAATGGCGCCCAAATAAAGGTTTTGTCTTCTGTTTTTTTTTTATGACATTGGTGTTTGAATTATTTTTGCTTAGCTCCTATTTTTATTAAATTTCTTTTTATCAGATTGTATTTGTTTTATAAATTTGATTAATATTTTTCTTCTTAGTGTCGCAATAGATTAAATTTTCTTCGTTCTCACTTTTGTTAAATTTTCTATTAACTTGAATATCAATATTTGCTTAGTTTTCGGTTTCGATAATTTAATTTTCTTTAGTTATTTCATATGGCATAATCGGTACGTGATCATAGTGTTTCTGTTGAGCTACTTTATGGATTCATTCTTCTATTACACTATAAATAATCACGTCGAGCGGTCGTCAGTGCAGCATTGGCGCCCATCTCGTGCTACTGTGTATGTCTATATGTGTTGAACAGAGCTTGTCTCTACTAATTTGATCCAGATTTTTGTGGTTGTTGAAATCAGATTCAAAGGTCATACAAAGATATCTCCTCATGAGTAGGATCGCTTTTATGAAAAAGCCGTAGTTTGAGTTTTCTTGTACACCTAAGAACAGGTATTCTCTGGGATTTCTGGCCATTCTGGTCTCAATCTTTGTCCACCTTTTTAGGTGTTGTTTGTTAATAACGAGTTGAACAAGATGCGAGACAAAAGATTGGTTAGTCATCCTGGAACAACCACAAGAACCTGTTAGTCGTAATTGTTTTCCTTTCCTCTTTCTTCATTTTGTGTTAAATTTTTATCCTTTTCCTTCCTAGCACTTGTTCCCATCCTTATAACGAAGAGAGGGAATCATTATTTTTTTTTCTCTCCATGATAAATTATCCATCAAAATTTTGGCAATCATTTTATTCTACAAAGAGAACAATAATATAATATATATATTTATCAAAACTAAGTTTTATTGGCTATTTGTGATTTACATGCATTTATATATTTATGCATCAATAACTATAACAATCTAATTATTTTTGATATTGATCATTTGGATTTGCTGTTGAGTGATATTATTGCATTTATATTTTTATTTAGTCTTATACCATATATATTGGTTTGAATCAGATTCGTGAATATAAGTCTCTGTTTTGGGTTTCGGTTCACTATTTTCGAGATTCGAGGAAAGAATAATTCTTATTATTGAATTACGCGAGTCTTAGTTTTTCTATTATTTTTGAATCTGGTATCGTATTTTTTTTCGCTGTTAATACAATGCGTCGTAGAACAATGAGCTGGGACCCCAGTGATACGCCTTTAGACCGAGAGATACGACGTCTTAATCTCTCAGCTGATAGTCCTCCGCCAGTGAATAGCTCAATTCAAACGGTGGTACCAGGAGTTACGGTGCCCTTGAAGAAGAAAACTGAACAGGGAAGTAGGTCTCCTAACATGCACCGATCGGATCATCCGGTATCAGGCAACAGCGATGAGCCCCCTAGAGTGACGTTTAATAAACAGCCTGAAACGTTAGGTAAATCCACCTTGAAACTGCCACTATCCAAATGGAACCTGTGCTTTGACGGTTCAGCTGATGGGTTGGGAGCGAAGCAGTTTTTATTTCGCGTTATGTCTTTGGCCACTGATTATGGCATAACTGCTTCTGTGTTCGCTACGGACTTTCACCTGCTTTTGAAAGGAAAAGCCTCAGATTGGTATTGGAGATACCGTGAGTTGAATTACCCCCTTTTGTGGAACCCTATGCAGGACGAGTTCCTGGAGAGATTTAGTTCACACAGCACTGATGTCGATGTGAGACGTTCCATGGATGCACGACTACAAGGACCGCGCGAGAAATTTCAGGATTTCTATGATGCTTTAGAAAATTTGTCACTGCAATTAATAGTGCCATTAACTGAGGCAGATTTTCAATGCATTGTTTTTCGCAACATGTCACATCGATTGCGGGCACATTTAGCAGGCGTGGAGTTCCGGAACACCCGAGAGATGGTACGCCGTTGTGGTCGTATAGAAGCTGAGTGGTCTTTGTTGGATGTGGATAGGGAACACACTCGCAGATCTAGACAAGTACAGGAGCTGGAATATAAAGAAGAAGAATATAACGAAAATACACCTTATTTAACTAGAGCTTCACATACAAGATTTGAGCATTTGACTGCCAGGCCCCAATATACTTCGTCGAATATTCAAACTGAACTTCCAGTGATTCATGAGGTCCATAAAGTAAGACAGTTCGCAAAACCAGTTGAAAATGTATCTCAGAACCAAGTATCAGGTGAACAAGCAGACTACAGAGTTTGCTGGAACTGTAAGGACCTCGGGCATTCTTTTATGGATTGTAATAAGCCAGTTCGGGGAGTTTTTTGTTTCGGGTGTGGTACGGCAAATGTTCTAAAACCACATTGTCCGCGTTGTCAGTCGGGAAATGGGCGGCAGAGTACGCCGAATATGGGGACGCGACGTATTCCTCTCCTTCGTCCACCATCCAGACCAGAAATGACAGATGCGGCGACCAACGTAGACCCAGAATTTCGTCGAACCCGCTAGACCCCTATGAATTTAGAAACCCCATTGAATTTCCATTCGATTCGCAACATCCTATGATTTCTGAATTTGATTGTCCTCGATCGGTCCGCAGGCGCTCGACTTCGCGTTTTCATCGGGCATGGAAATATTTTGCCAATAGACGATGGCTTCGCAAGGCGTGTGTCGACACCATACTGACACCGCATGGAGAGAACCGTCCTTTTGCTATAATATCCATCAAAGGACGAGAACTTCAAGGGTTGTTGGATAGCGGGGCAAGCGTCAGCATTCTGGGAGCAGGAGCCTTAGACTTGATTGCGGAATTAAATCTGTACATTCATACCATGCAGACAGATGTCCGGACGGCGTCAGGTCATAGGGCTTCTGTGCTCGGATATGTTGAGACTCTGGTGAGATTCAACTCACAATCGCGTATGATTAAGTTTTTGGTCGTTCCATCTTTGACCAACCCAGTTTATCTTGGAATGGATTTCTGGGACGCGTTCAAAATTTCACCAACTCAGCAGCTGATGATTGCATCCCTCTCTGAAGTCCCAAACCCAGCGTTTCACACTCTGTCTCCTGAGGAGCAGTCCCGATTGCAGGGCGTTATGCATCAGTTTCCCTCGTACAACATTAATGGCTTGGGTAAAACTACTCTAGTATCCCATCACATTGACACCGGTTCCGCTAAACCAATTAAACAGCGACATTATTCGGTGTCCCCGGTCATTCAGAAACTGATGTATGACGAGCTGGATCGCATGCTGTCCTTAGGAGTCATCGAGGAAAGTAGAAGCGCTTGGAGTTCACCAGTCACACTCGTGCGGAAGCCTGGCAAAGTACGCCTATGCCTAGATGCCAGACGACTGAATGAGGTTACCTTGAAGGATGCTTATCCACTGCCTCTTATTGAAGGCTTATTGGCACGTCTGCAGTCCACTAAATTCATAACGAGTTTGGACCTCAAAGATGCCTTTTGGCAGATACCGTTGGACGTAGAATCTAGGGAGAAGACCGCTTTTACTGTTCCTGGTCGCCCATTATACCATTTTACCGTGATGCCGTTTGGTCTGTGCAATGCTCCTCAGACCATGTGTAGACTAATGCACAAAGTGATTCCTCACGAGCTACATGACAAGGTGTTTGTCTATCTCGATGATCTGCTCGTTACTAGCTCTTCTTTTGAAGAACATATGGATTTACTTTCCAAGGTGGCGCAGTTGCTTCACGCAGCTAAATTGACCATTAACGTCGAGAAGAGTAAGTTCGTGCAGCGAGAGATCAAGTATCTTGGTTATGTGGTTAGTGATGGAATCCTAAAGGCTGACCCAGATAAAATCTCTGGAATTGTAGGTTATCCTACACCTAAGTCTGCGAAAGAGGTCCGGCGATTCATGGGAATGGCTGGGTGGTATCGGCGGTTTATCCCTAATTTTGCGGCAGTATCATCAGCCCTGACGGATCTGTTGAAGGGTAAGCGCTCGTTCCAGTGGACAGACGCTGCGAATAATGCTTTCTTGGAGATTAAAAGATTGTTGATTTCTGCACCAGTGCTAGCAAATCCCGATTTCTCCCGAAGATTTTTCATTCAGTGTGATGCTAGTGCCACCGGAATCGGGAGCGTCCTGTTCCAAAAAGATGATGATGGCGGAGAACACCCAATCGCGTTTATGTCTGTAAAGCTTAACGCTGCGCAGCGCAACTATAGTGTTACTGAATTGGAATGCTTGGCTGCGGTGCAAAGCGTTAAGAGATTCAGAGCATACATCGAAGGGCTGCCCTTCACCATCATCACTGACCATGCTAGTCTTAAGTGGCTAATGGGACAACAGGACCTTTCTGGTAGATTGGCTCGCTGGAGTTTGAGGTTGCAATCTTTTGATTTTACCATAGAGCATCGAAAGGGAACTCAAAACATCGTTCCAGATGCGTTGTCGAGGGTCTGTGGGTCGATCGAGGGCAGTCAGTCCGGAATTAGTCACTTGCCTGAACACAACAGAATTGCTGGAATATTGACTGATGCATCATTTCGAACAGCTGAGTATTTGGATCTTATATCCCAAATTGAGAAGAGCCCCGAGGTATATAAGAATATGCACGTTAGAGAGGGTCGTGTGTTCATCACAACCGGAACTCACAACGATTTGTGCACCGACATTCCGAAAACAAAGTTATGGGTCCCTGAGAGCGTGAGGAAACAGCTTATCATGCAGGCACATGATGACCCTCTGGGGTCTCATTGTGGGGTTCGGAAAACTTTAGAGCTGTTGCAACGTTACTATTATTGGCCACAGTTGAGGAAGGATGTTAAAGATTATATTTCCTCCTGTAGCGTTTGCAAGCAGATCAAGCCTCCGAACCACACTATGAGGCCACCGATGGGAAATCAGCGGGAAACAAGTCGGCCATTGCAAAGGCTTTTCATTGATTTCATGGGCCCATATCCGCGTTCGAAAAGGGGAAATACTCAGTTGTTTGTGGTGTTGGATCATTTTAGCAAGTTTGTTTGGTTTAAGGCCCTCCCCAAAGCAACTTCAGAAGTAGTTATCAAGGTGTTGAGGGATGAAATCTTTCTGACCTATGGAGTTCCGGAGTTTATTCACTCGGATAATGGAGTGCAATTTGTTTCTAAAGCCTTCAAGACTTTCCTTCATGAGCACGGGGTTCAGCACATTACCACACCTTTATATTCACCGCAAGCTAACGCATCGGAGCGTGCCAACCGATCTATACTCAATGCCATTCGTGCCTACATCGGTGAGGACCACAGGACTTGGGATGAACTGTTGGTTGAGTCATGTGCCGCATTCCGTAATGTGGTACATGAGGCGACTGGCTGTTCACCCCATTTCCTTCTATTTGGTTTCCATCGGGTCCAGCATGGTAGCGAATATGAATTACTCCGAAATTTGCAAGCATTCGAGGATGGAGAAGTTGAACTATGCTCCCATACAGACAGGCTGCGGTGGATGCAAGAAAGGGTGAAAAATAAATTGTCTGAGGCTCATGCCAAGGGGGTCCGTGTGTATAATCTCCGGAGTCGCGTTAAGTATTTTGTTCCGGGTCAGCAGGTATATGTGCGGAATTTTGTACTTAGCAAGGCGGCGGATCGATTCGCTGCTAAGTTCGCGCCGAAATTTGTTAAAGCCCTTGTGCGTCGGAAGTTGGGGGAAGTGACATACGAGCTTGCTGATGAGAATGGTAAAATAATAGGTGTCTATCATGCCAAAGACATTAGACAGTGATGGACTAATGAAAGTTGCCCGGCATTTGATGACTCTTCTCAGGGTAGGTCGGCCCCACGATTTGAAACGACACGAATTAAAACGACACGATATACCTGTGGCTATCGTAGTACGCGATCACACCTATATATGTCATGACTGACCGAATGACCTATTTACATTCGGTCAGCTGTTAGGAATACTCAGCTGTTATGTGAATCCAGCTGTTGTATGGAGTCAGTGGGCAGTGTGAATTTAGCACATAGCATAGATCCCAACCCAGGGTCCAATTCACAATACTGCCCCAGTGAAATTCGAAAAAAAGCTAGTCAGAAGGCGGACCGTTGATACGGGGTTTTGAAAAAAACGGGGAATGGAAAAAAATTTTGTTTGTTGGGAAGACAAAGGGCATTCAGTTTCGAGCAGTGCAAGCGAACAGCCACAAGTTTGAAAAGTGTGGGAAAATTTCTTTGAAATAATAGACCTAATAAAAGTTCAGTTTGAATTGAGAATTGAAATAAAAGAAAGTGAAGTGTGAAATTCAAAATTACGAACAGTGGTAGAGGGAAAAGTGAAAAGTAAAAATTACAAACAGTGATATTTGAAGGAAAATTTGATCACTGTGTTATTGGCGCTGCATATAAAAATTTTGAGGCTGAATTATCATCTGTATATTACTTTTTGGAATTGGCGAAAACTACATTCTGGGAAATAGATCTGTATACTACTTTTTTGGAATTGGCGAAAACTACATTCTGGGAAATAGATCTGTATACTATTTTTTTGGAATTGGCGAAAACTACATTCTGGGAAATAGATCTGTATATTACTTTTTTTGGAATTGGCGAAAACTACATTCTGGGAAATAGATCTGTATATTACTTTTTGGAATTGGCGGAAACTACAGTCTGGAAATAGATCGGTATATTACTTATTGGTGTGGGCGGAAACTGTTTTTTTTTTGGATATGGAGCTGTTGGCAGAGAAAAAAATAGTTGTACGGAATTTCAAGTAAGTCTTGATATAAGTTATTAAACGAAGCGAAAAAAATCAAGGCGTTCATATATGCAACAAATTCTTTCGAATACGGAAAAAAGGCGGAACCGAGATACAAAAATTTCATGAATCCAGTCAGAACATTTTTTTTAAGATTTGTTGTTTTTTTTTGTTATTTAAAAAAAAAAACTTGATAAAGTAATGAAAGAAGAAAAAACTAAAGTTAATTAATCTAGAATTAAAATTGACTAGTAAATAGCAAATCAAAAATTGATGCAGAGAAAAAAAAAAAAAAAAGAAAAAAAAATCGAACTGTAAATTGGATAGTATTAAACATTTCATTTTATTTTAGAATTTTCATCTATACAGTTATACAGTATACAGTTTTCATCTATACAGCTATATATGTATACAGTTAGTTGGTGTGGGAAGTGATATGTTCCAAAATATTACATTTCTTTTATTCGTATGGTTTTAGTAGTATTTTAATTAACCAATTATTGAATGAATAATAATTTTTTTAGGTTTCTTGTATGATTTTTTTTTGGTTTTATCATAACCATTTCACTGTCAAGATTGGTGTAAACCAATCCCGGCCGGGTTTGAGTAAAAGTATATAAACTACTCACACCTAAAAGATATTTAGTTTTTTTATTTTTTTTATTCTTGGTTTCAATTGGATTTTTAGTTGAATATTTTGGTTCTTTATTTGTCTATTTTATCTTTGTTTTGTTAAATTAATTATTAGCTAATAAAAATGGAATAATTCTAGTATAAAAAAATAATGATTCCTAATCTGAGTTTTCCTTTTCTCCTAATGTATGCATGTTTTAGTTTGGTGTTTGTTATTTGTTTCAAAATTTACGTAGTTAGCGTGCTGTAGCTCGAAGGTCTTCTTCTGGTCCAAAGCCCACGCCGGACTGAGCTAGTCGGCAAAAATATGGCACGCGGGCCAAAGTAAGAAGAAGGTCTTAAACATTAAATTATGCTGCACTGACGGCGGCTCGAAAGAGCCTTTGTTGGTTGCAACAATATATATATACATATATATATATCTATATATATATATATATATATACATATATATATTCATATATATATATATATATATATATATATATATATATATATATATATATATATATATATATATATATATATATATATATATATATATATATATATATATATATATATATATATATTTCAATTAGTCACGCGAGGGTAGCAGGCCAGGCTACAATTTCTAATGTGGTGGCGGCTGTTCCGCTAAAATATATATATATATATAATATATATATATATATATATATATATATATATATATATATATATATATATATATATATATATATATATATATATATATATATATATATATATATATATATATATATGTATATATATATATATATAAATATATATATATATATATATAAATATATATATATATATACATATATATATATATATATATATATATATATATATATATATATATGTATATATAAATATATATATATATATATATATATATATAGATATATAATATATTTATGTACATATATATGTATATATATATATATATATATATATATATATATATATATATATATATATATATATATATATATATATATATATATATTTATATAAATATATATATATATATATATATATATATATATATATATATACGTCTATATATATAAAAGATATAAATATATATATACGTCGTTGGATCTCGTCAGGTATCAGCTTTTGTAATTGAAAGTAATCGAAATCTTACATGTCTATTATTTTTAGGTAATGTTCGGGTTCTACGTGATTTTTTCCACCTCAGTTGGTTTTCGATACAAAGTGATACAAAGTGATACAAAGCGGTGATACAAAGGTGATACAAAGCGGTGAATTTTATCCTGGTTCCATAGGATTCCGCCAGTTATCTCAGCTTGGTTCCCCGGAACTGAACGCCATTGTCACAGTCCAGCCATTTTGGTGCCCCAAAAAGCAAAAAGACTTGCTCTTCTAAGACTTTACTCACGGCAGATGCGGTTGCCTGTCGCAATGGAAATAGCAGAGAAAATTTACTCACATAATCTAGTACGGTGAGTATATAGACATGCCCTTGTGTCGATCGTGGTAAGGGGCCCACTAGGTTCACGCAAACCATCTCCCATGGTTGTTGTGGTTCTCCACTCCTGGTAATCATGTACCCAGCCAGGGCTCTTCTTTCCACCTTATTGGCCTGGCATACCTTACACCTTTTCACATATCGTGTCACATCAGCTGACATCTTTGGCCAATAATGTCTATCCGCAAGGCTACCTAACGTGCGACTCGCACCCATATGTCCAGCCTTTGGATCATCGTGGCACCGAAACATCACCTCCATTCTACCGGTCTTCGGTACAACTCGCTTCCACGCTTCTGCTCCCTCTAACTCAGGATATCGGCCAGACATATGTTTCCAAAGTAGGTCGTCCATCACCCGCCAATCCCCATAGCGTTCGGGCGCTTATACGACCTTTTCCTTCATGGTCTTGTGCCACAGATCTTCTACCGTCTCGATAGCTGCCACCTCACCCCCAGACATTAGTCGTGACAGCACATCGGGTACCAATTGCTGGTGGCGGCTGTTCCGCTAAAATATATATATATATATATAATATATATATATATATATATATATATATATATATATATATATATATATATATATATATATATAAATATATATATATATATATAAATATATATATATATACATATATATATATATATATATCTATATATATATATATATATATATATATATATATATATATATATATATATATATATATATATATATATATATATGTATATATAAATATATATATATATATATATATATATATATATATATATATATATATAGATATATATATATATATATTTATGTACATATATATGTATATATATATATATATATATATATATATATATATATATATTTATATAAATATATATATATATATATATATATATATATATATATATATATATATATATTTATATATATATATATATATATATATATATATATATATATATATATATATACTACCAATTTATATATATATATATATATTTTTATATATATATATATATATATATATATATATATATATATATATATATATATATATATATATATATACATATATATGTACATAAATATATTATATATCTATATATATATATATATATATATATATATTTATATATACATATATATATATATATATATATATATATATATATATATATGTATATATATATATATATTTATATATATATATATATATATTTATATATATATATATATATATATATCACGGCAGATGCGGTTGCCTGTCGCAATGGAAATAGCAGAGAAAATTTACTCACATAATCTAGTACGGTGAGTATATAGACATGCCCTTGTGTCGATCGTGGTAAGGGGCCCACTAGGTTCACGCAAACCATCTCCCATGGTTGTTGTGGTTCTCCACTCCTGGTAATCATGTACCCATTTCATGTACAATATATAAATATATATGGTATATATATATATATATATATATATATATATATAAATATATATATATATATATAAATATATATATATATATACATATATATATATATATATATCTATATATATATATATATATATATATATATATATATATATATATATATATATATATATATATATATATATATATGTATATATAAATATATATATATATATATATATATATATATATATATATATATAGATATATATATATATATATTTATGTACATATATATGTATATATATATATATATATATATATATATATATATATATTTATATAAATATATATATATATATATATATATATATATATATATATATATATATATATTTATATATATATATATATATATATATATATATATATATATATATATATATATATATATATATATATACATATATATTTATATATATCTTAGCTAATTCTATATTTGACGTTTCGCTTCGTGTATCAGCTATTTAGTTTCTTCGTGTATTAGCTATTTAGGAATATTGAAGCTTGAATATTCATATCAGATTTACGCACAGCATTTATGTATATTCAAATTTCCGCACCAAGCCCTTTTACCCACAACAAGCCTATCATCTACGCCCGAACAATTTGTCCGAATGTTCGTAAATTTTCATAGTATGGGTAAAATTACGGTAAAATGAAGACAGGCTGCTTGCTTTATTGCGACTCTTAATATCTTTCTACTCAAAGATCTCTCTCTTTTAAGGGGTTACATGGGTTTGGAATGGTGAAAAAATCGATTTTTTTTTCTTTGTTTTTTCTTAAAGAACAACTCATCGAAAGTACTTTCTGAAAATTTGAAGTCGATCCGAGCTATATATTAGAAGGGAGAGCGATTTCCCCACTTTGACCTATCCCACCTGTGTAAGTAATATTTCTCATTTCACGCAACTTCTTTCACTTTCTTTACTAACGAGGAAGGAAAATAATAATGGTAGGGTAATGAAATACTGAGTTTAGATATATTATTCTGTACAGGCTTTGAACATAACCAATGAAGAAGGGCAATTATTGTATGGGCCTGGTATCGATGATTCTATGTTAGTTCAAAAAAAAAATTGTTTTTTTCTTACTTTAAACTTTAAACGCGTTTTTCTCGGAACGGTATATTTCAAGCCGGTGCCAATGATAACTCAAAAACTAATGCACCAATCTTAACCAAATTTTGCACATATCTTTTAAATAGTATTTTCTTGTACTTGAACGAAGGATATTGTGTTTCGTTCATTGAAATTTAATACACATGGCATTATTTATTGAATTTTTGGGTCAAAACATAAATTATTACTCGCGACGTTGCCAAATGGTCAGATTTCAATATTTTTACAAATCCTTCGTTCAAGTACAAGTCAAACTCATACTCTAACAGAAACAATTTGATTTTTTTGTTTCAGATGAATCCAGCTCAAGATATCGTTGGCACCGCATTTTTTGAGCCTTTTCGTAAAATAGCTGCCAGAGGGCGTATTACCAATATTTTTTTAAAAAAATTTTTACATATAGTTCAAGAGTTACTTTAGTTTTTACCAATAATTTATAATAATTCAATACATTATTTTTTTATTTTTGAAACATTTAAAAATGGCGTTTTTTTTCATTCTGTGAAACCCATGTAACCCCTTAAAGGCTAGTACTGAGCTAACCGTGAAGCTAAATTTTGACATGTTTCCATTATCTTGTCATTCTTTCGAGCGAAAATTTTGGCAATGGAGAAAAGCAGAGACACTTCTCATATCTGACGGATCCAATGTCAAGAATTTCATTTTTCGATCGTTTTTCTTATTGGAAAGAGATTTGCACAATTCAATTTTCAAACTGAAACACCAAATGTCACTTTTTAGCTCGATAGAATGAACTGCACAAACTAAATTGGCGTGAAATGATTGGAGACAGTGAGGTAGTAGAAATGGAGTGGAAATGCTCATAAAATTTACATTGAAGGGGATGGTAGTGATTTTTTTGTCTGCTCATTGTCAAATCAGGTCAAATCCAAGTAGTCCCCCTCCGACAATTCGAGCGATATGGCGGAAAGGCAGCTATAACATGCTTTGTGCCCGAGAGGATTGAAGGGGCTAATGGTGGAATGTGATACCGTCCGTGTCCGGGGGCTGATTGGAGACATGTTTCAGTGCCATTTACGTTTTCAACGCGAAAGCAACTTCAAATCAACTTTTCATGCTAAGAACAGAGTACAACTCTTGCTTATTTTCAAGCTAAATTTTCGCCGAAACAGATTTCACGCGAAATTTTGCATTAAAATTTCACGTGAAATCGAACTCAGTACTTTGCTTAAAGGCTGGTACTGAGTTCGAGTTCACGTGAAATTTTGACATGTCTCCATTCTCTGGTCATTCTTTCGAGCGAAAATTTTGGCAATGGAGAAAAGCAGAGACAATGCTCATTTCTGACGGATAAAATGTCAAGAATCTCACTTTTCCATCGATTTTCTTATTGGAAAGACATTCGCTCTACTCCATTTTCAAATTAAAACACCAAATGTCACTTTTTCGCTCGAAAGAATGAACTGCACAAACTAAATTGGCGTGAAATGATGGGAGACATGTTTCAGTGCCATCTACGTTTTCAACGCGAAAGCAACTTCAAAGCAACAAACAGATTTCACGTGAAATTTTGTATGAAAATTTTACGTGAAATCGAACTCAGTACTATGCTTAAGGTGGAAAGTTATACCGTCCGTGTCCACTCCGTTTCTACTATCTCACCAGTGAGATAGTAGAAAAGGAGTGGACACGGACGGTATAACCAATGCATCCTAGCAGTACAGGCCGTCATGCAGAATGATGACGTCACAGCAATAGGACAAAATGTCGTGAAAAGCACATGTAGTCTTATGGGACGTCCGCGAGAAAATGTTTATTGTTCAGTGAAATGAAAATAAAGTGAGGTGTGTGGAACAAAGCTAGTGAACAGCTAAAACACAAATCAATGCGGTGCGCGTTTTATAAGTGGAAAAATTCGCTACGAAATGTTTATCAGCTATTGTTAGGTTACGTGATGTTTAGTGTCGATTCACTTTCGATGGAATTGATTGACACAAAATGCAAGTTATGACTAAATATTATTACTACAACGCGTCCACGCACAAAAAACTAACGTTTTAATTATATTTTATCTTAAAAACCGCAAGTAAAATCTCTGTGTGTTCCGACACTGCCTCGTGGAAATATCAAAATTGCCTATCGCCATGACGTCACAGCGAAAACAATTACGTAGCCTAACGGCCCGTACTTCTAGAAGGCATTGGTATAACTCTCCACCATTAGCCCCTTCGATCCCCTCCGCTCAAAGCATGTTAAAGCTGCCTCTCCGCCATTTCGCTCTGGTTGTCAAATTGTAGGGGAACTACTTGGATTTGACCAGATTTGACGTTCAGCGGACAAAAAATTACTACCATCCCCTTCAATGGAAATCTTACGCTTGAGTTACAATCAATGCAACCAACATTTGCTGCCATGTTTTGTTAGTGGAACGAGTTACAATCAATGCAACACAACATTTACCGTCATCTGCCACTGGCTATATGAACGAAATTGTTGTTTGATAATATGGATCCTTTACAGTCTCGGAAAGAGATATCAGTGAGTATTTGATCCTTTAAAAGCTGCAGCGTATATTGCAGAGCAAAAATGAGCAAAAGAAAAACAAATTCTGATTGTTATTTACATATGACATTTCCCATTTCCCGGACTCTCATAGGAACAGGTGGAATTAGATATTTTCAAAAATGTTGTTGCCATGCCAAGTTTGAGGTATGAGCAAAATTTGCTGCGCAACAAAGTTGTGTTGCATCATTGTAACTGCTCTCATACGTTCTCATGGGTTCAAACTCATTTTGTTGTACAACAAAGTTGTGTTGCATTGATTCTCCATTTCTACTACTTCACTGTATCTCACTGTCCACGTAGTCCCTTCCAATTTGACATTGAACGGAATCGTTGCATTAACCCTGGGACGGTACGGTAAATTTTTTTTCATCCAGAGTGGAGTAGGTATCCTGTATGCATCAAAAAACGATCCGGAGTAGCATGCGAGTTTATTTCTTCCCCAATTGGTTGGCATCACTAAGCTTGTCAGACGTTTGCCAGTTCAAAATTCAAATTTCGAAAAAACAGATGTCCACCTAGAAAATTAGAATCATGTGAATTTCTTTTTAAAACGTAATCGAAGAATATTCCGACTCAGAGGATGAAAATTCTGTTGACAGCATTGATTTTTGAATCATATTCATCCATTTCAATGTTCCCTGGCTACTAGGTTGATAGAGAAATATTTGGGAATTCAACACTGCAGCCAACTGTTTTAGCTGACATGAATTATTGAAATACGTTCCACACAGTGCACGAGTACGAACTCCGCTGAATTCACAAGTGTTCGTACTCTGGATGTTGTTGTTGTTTTGTGTGCAAATCATTGATATAAAAGTATAGAGGATATGGCGATAGAGAAATTATTGTTGCCATTTATTGGATTCTTTATTTGTGTTTGTAAAAAACCGCACACAACTGAAAAACACAAAGGCGTCGTAATTATTGTATTTACGAGTTGGAGGGTGATAGCTAGGTTGCAAAAATAACATTCCGGTGTATTTCCAAATTGAAATCATAAATATATCCTTAAAACCATATTTAAAAGATTATTTTCCAAATTCAATTTATGCATACAAATGGCAACCCGAAGGATACTCATTATTTGATGTTAGTACTTTTGAAGATGCATTTTTTATTTAAGTGCGGATGAATATTTCGCGGTTTCAGTGATGTATCCACGACCGTAAAAGATTTTATAATGATTCAATTGGGGGATTCAAGAGAGTTAAGGCTACGATTTTGAAATAACCTACAGATTCTGCGCACAAGAATTGCAAAACATTCAAATATATATATATATATATACATATATATATATATATATATATATATATATATATATATATATATATATATATATATATATATATATATATATATATATATATATATATATATATATATATATATATATATATATATATATATATACATATATATATATATATATATATATATATATATATATATATATATATATATATATATATATATATATATATATATATATATATATATATATATATATATATATATTTATATATATATATATTTGTACACATTTGCGATAGAGGCGCAAAAACTCAACGATTGTCACAGCTTCGCACCTCTTTCCTCTTTTCTCAACCAGGCTTGGGACCGGCTATGGCAGATTTACAGTGCACGTTACATAAAAAACTGTAATTTTTATTTAATTACCATTTTACTATTTCATTTTCCATTTTCATATACCTGGGCATATGCTGAAAATGACCCCTTTCAGTACTAAGTTTAGTGCCCGATTTGACCTACTTCAAAATTCAATATGTCACACTGCCTAAAATGTAAACAAACCGGGTGATGTTTTCGTTCTCACGACGATTGTCAAGCTACTATTCACGCAAACGAAATAAACAGGTGTATTTGGAATTTAAACACTTCACGCATTCTCTAACAATAGTTATATTTTAGTAATGTTAGACCGTTCACTCATAAACTATGTTTTATTTCACCACAACCAAACCGCACAACTTAAAACCTCCTTTATTTAATTATGTATCCACATTAACTTAATAAAATAATCACTGGACACTGCCACTCATATGCACAAGCCACTAAATGCAAAAATTCTTTGAACGCAGCTCCCGATCACGAATTATAAAACGTTTTATGAATGCGCGGCTTGAAGACGCTCGATTTTTTGAAACTCAAATTGACAGTCCCAGGTACTGGAACGATGCTGGAACACCTGGGAATGTCAGAACACTGCGTTCTCACCCATATTCATACAATTGTTTCTGGCAACAGTCACGTACAGTATACGTATATGCTATTCGCATATCCTCCATACTTTTATATCAATGGTGCAAATCGCAATCCTGCACTATTCCTGATGCATAAAAAAACGCACCTAAAGGTAGGTATCCTGTTGCTAAACGGATACGGTGTCCACACTCCTCAATATTCCTTGTATCATCAATACGATCCGTTGCAAAAAGCTCGATACGCAGCTGCAACGCTTTTATTCACGAATCTATAGTGTACAATGCAACGTGTCCACACATGACTCCACTTAGTATCGTATCATTCCTTGCACAAAATGTGATATCGTCGACATACTGCAATACATTGAAGAATGTTTTTTTTTATTCCACTCCATTGTCTATGCACTGCACTACAATATTGACAAGTTAACGACTCAAATGTCAAATCATGCAACGCGACTTGTGCAACGCAAATTGTCCAAATATGATTCGAGAGCGTATCGTTTCATTCCTTTGATGCGACGTCAAGAAACCGCCAAATGACCGATCGAGTTCGTTGCGTTTCTTTGTATCAAATTTTGATACGCAACGAAGATACGTTTGTCGTATCCTAATAGTAGGTATGTTCCCGTACTTTCAGTCACTGAATTTTCCTGAATTATGTGGTGTGGGAAATCCTTGAAAGTACTGGAACGCTCTCATTGCATTTCCTGAAAATTGACAACCAAAATTGTCAGTTTTCGGTTTTTTGAAGAACAATAGTGATTTATATAGAAATCCTAAGCGGTGATGCCACAAAAATATTCGACCTTTATAGCAATATTTCGCAAAAAAATATGTTGCTTGCCGCGCACATTTGAAAATATTTACTCGCGCCATACCGTTTGACACTTTTCAGTATTTATACTTACTGAAAGAGGGGAAATTTTCGGTTTTCAGTAAAACGGAGTACGGGAACGGCTTCATTGCAATTAATCGTAGTACGGGGACATTATTATAGGTCTGTTCCCGTACTTTCAGTAACTGAGTTTTGCTGAATTTTACTGAATCATGTGTTGGGGGAATTTATGAAAAGTACGGGAACGCTCTCATTGCATTTTCTGAAAATCTACAAACAAAAGTGTCAGTTTTCGGTTTGTGGGAGAACAATAATGATTATAAAGTCATCCTAAGCGGTAATAAATTATCGCTACAAAAATATTCGACCTTCATAGCAACATTATGCAGAAAATATGTTGCTTGCCGCGCACATTTGAAAATATTTACTCGCGCCACACCGTTTGACACTTTTCTGTATTTTTCAGTAGCTCAGACGCTCAGACCCTACTGAAATTTCTGAAAGAGGGGAAATTTTCAGTTTTCAGTAAAACGGAGTACGGGAACAGCTTCATTGCAATTAGGTATGTTCCCGTACTTTCAGTAACTGAATTTTACTGAATTTTCCTGAATCATGTGGTGGGGAATTTCATGAAAAATACGGGAACGCTCCCATTGTATTTCCTGAAAATTGACAACCGAAAGTGTCCGTTTTCGGTATTTGGGAGAACAATAGTAGGTCTGTTCCAGTACTACGATTAATTGCGATTAATCGCGGTTAATTGCAATGAAGCTGTTCCCGCACTCCGTTATACTGAAAACTGAAAATTTCCCCTCTTTCAGTAAATTTCAGTAGGGTCTGAGCTACTGAAAAATACTGAAGTGTCAAACGAAGTAAATATTTTCAAATGTGCGCGGCAAGCAACATATTTTTTGCGTAATGTTGCTATGAAGGTCGAATATTTTTGTGGCGATAATTTATTACCGCTAAGGATAACTTTATAATCACTATTGTTCTCCCAAAAACCAAAAACTGGCACTTTCGGTTGTCAATTTTCAGGAAATACAATGAGAGCGTTCCCGTCCTTTTCATGAAATTCCCCACCACTTGATTCAGGAAAATTCAGAAAAATTTAGTTACTGAAAGTACGGGAACAGACCTAGTGATTGTAAGGTTATCCTAAGCGGTTATAAATTACACTAGTTTACACAAAAAATGTACCTCGTGAAAAAAAGTTTTTTGAGCCTAATTCGAGGTCGCTGAAAACGAAAATGACACTCATTTATTTTTTCAAAGAAGCGTTTTCGAGATATTCGTAAAAAACTTTTTTTCGGTTTTTTCTTTAGTTATGTCCAAATATCTCGAGAACGATTGACCTTACCAATATCAAACGTATACTGATTGAAATGTACGTATTTTCCCTTTACGACGATATCAATTTTTTGATAATTGGAGTCATATTGTTCAAGTTTCAGGCGGTTAAAGTTTAAAAAAATGTGGTTTTTCTAGCTTTTTTGAAAATTGCACATGTTTATTTGTTCTATTAAGTTACATAAAATTGTTTTAGACATATAATATCATTTGCAAGTAACAGATAATGTAATTGCAAAAATATAAAGCCTACACTTGCCCAAATCAGACAAAAAGTGCAGTAGATATGACTCATTATGTAAAAGAATACAAGTTCTCGCGTTGACGCCACATATAAGTCTATGCAGAGCGGCAGAAAATCAGTTTTGTAGCACCAGCTACTTTACTTCCACCAAAATGTGTAAGCACTCAATAGATAAGTTTTGTTTTGTTTGCGGGTCGTTCATTTTCAACAAAAATTGTCGCAAAAAAAATAACTCAAAACATTTTAGTTGCTTATGAGCATTATTTTGGATTTCGAGCAATCAATACTCAAAAACTGTGGACACCAAACTCAGTCTGTGGCACGTGTTTTGCACGATTAAACGAATTTGGAAAAGGCAGAAAGAAGTATTTGTCGTTTGGAAAGCCAGTTGAGTGGAGAAATTCAATAGATCATGTCACCGACTGCTACTTCTGCTTAACAAAAATTCACAAGGCTATCTATCCCAACGTAATATCAGTGACAAAAACCGCACCACATTCTTTTTATTACCCAAAACGAGAGCCACCAGCGCCAAAAACAACAAGAAGTAGAAGATAAGTCACTTCGAGAAGATAAGTCACCGCATAAACGTAGGAGTTTGAGTAACAAAACATATTTCAGTCCAAGAGTTTGATTATGTAAATAGCTGACACTGTGCCTTTATCAACAATAAATCATATCTACTGCATTTTTTGTCCGATTTATAATATATATAATTATAATATATGTCTAAAACAATTTTATGTAACTTAATAGAACAAATAAACATGTGCAATTTTCAAAAAAGCTCGAAAACAGCATTTTTTTCAACTTTAAACGCCTGAAACTTGAACAATATTACTCCAATTATCAAAAAAAGGATATCGTCGTAAAGGGAAAACACGTACTTTTTCATCAGTATACTTTTGATATTGATAACGTCAATCGTTCTCGAGATATTTGGACATAACTAAAAAAAAACCGAAAAACACGTTTTTTACGAATATCTCGAAAACGCTTCTTTGAACAAATAAATGAGTGTCATTTTCGTTTTCAGCGACCTCGAGTTAGGCTCAAAAAACTTTTTTTCACGAGGTACACGCAGTTAAGCAAAATTTCGTAAACTAGTGTTATCGCCACAAAAATATTCGACCTTCATAGCGAAATTACGCAAAAAATATGTTGCTTGCCGCGCACATTTGAAACTATTTACTCGCACCACACCATTTGACACTTTTCAGTATTTTTCAGTAGCTCAGACCCTACTGAATTTTACTGAAAGAGGGGAAATTTTCAGTTTTCAGTGAAATGGAGTACGGGAACAGCTTCGTTGCAATTAATTGCGATTAATCGCAATTAATCGTTGTACGGGAACATACCTATTAAGGTAAGTACGTAGCCTTGCCTGAATTTCGGTTCTCTATTAAAATGCATGGGAAAAGAGTGACGGAATTTCGGCACCTGAATTTTTTTCAGGTCACTTGAGAAAATCAGTATGCAGCCCGTCCTGAAACGTTACCTGAAAAGTGTCAGAATTTCAGTGCTGCTCTTTGCTCGTAGGTGACTCTGCAGCACAAGTTGAGAGTTTTTTCAGGCACGAGGTGCCGGAATTAAATGGTCTGCTATTTATTTGATCACGTAAATCAATCATTTTGGCCATTTTGAACGCGCGTCAAATTTGAATTTTGTTTGAAAATTTGAAATTTGTTGTACGTCGGAACTTTCTGTCCACAAATTAACTAATTTTATGCGTAGGATAGTTCGTGCAGAACTTGAAGCAATGATTTTCCGGCACATTTGGTTTTTTTGGCAGATACGTTTACTAGCAAGCACTTTAATTAGCTGGTTGGTTAATTGAATTAGTGCGACGTTATAAAAGGTATGTTCGCGTACTTCAGCAAACTGCAGCAGTAACATAATTTGGCAGCTGGCCTCTTTTTGCTGCAAAATTTTACTTGAAGCAATGATGCGAATCTATTTGAATGTGTTATAATAGATTCAGATACGCGAACAAACCTAAAGTTTTCAACACCGCATGTGTACGCGATATGAAATGCATGGATGAAAATTATGTATTCGTGTGAAGGAAATATATTTCAAATAAAGCGTAATTAAATACATTACATAATAGTTTTACTTAAAAAAATTACGCCTATTTTCTTCCAGCCTAATGGAATTTAACGTGCAAGTAGTTTTTAACATTTCCTACTATAACTTCATTTCTACCGTAAAATTCGATGTGATTCATAATATTGCAGAATGATGAGCATGTGGATACTTCTTCAAATCTTCAAACTGGAAAAAACAAATTGGTTGCAGCTAATTACTTGCGCATTTGGACTAACTTGCAAAACTTACATATCTCTTAAATCTTCCTTATGTTTTCCTTTCAATGAGATAAGGGTTGACCCTCACTGATGCTTTCTTCTTTTTATCGTTTTCTAACGACTCAGCCACTACAAATGCCCTGTACATCAACATCAAACTCGCGAAAGCACTATCCATTATGTTTGCTGAAAATTCAAAATACAAATGATCTACACAACTAACTGTCACTTTGTAATATCCTACACTTCTCTACACGAAAATTTTTTCGTGTAGAAATAAATAGCAAAACCGAGTGACCGAAATTCAGGCAAGGCTGCGTACTTACCTTCAATCGCGATTAATCGCAATTAATCGTAGTACGGGGACAGACCTTTTATATTTTATCAAAAAGATTATATAGCTTCTAGCCTCATGGCAGTCAGAGTGGCCAACTGGCTGATGCGCGACGAAATATAGACCGCATGTGAGTAAAGCTAGAGTTACAATCAATGCAACCAACATTTGTTGCACAACAAAATGAGTTTGAACCCATGAGAACGTATGAGAGCAGTTACAATGATGCAACACAACATGGCCGTCATATAGAAGGCCGGTCGCAAAAGCAATTAACGTGCAAGATGGCGGACCTAATGTACCTTTTCTCGACCAGTCCGCACAGTGAAGTTTTTCTATGGGCGAAAGAGAATCACGAGATCCACCTACAGTAGATATGAGGAAACTTTTACGTCAAGTTCATCGAGCGGGAAAACAATATAAACATAAAAATTTATTTGTATCAACAGGCAGAAGAACGAGGAATGTGAGGAGGACTCATTTATTGGTAAGTATACTATAGAAGAAACTGGATTGAACATCGGTGTTAGGCTTCGTACATAGAACTTGCTAGAGATTTCGGCATGCGAATCTTTTATTTGTCAGTTTTCATCGGACTAGCTACGGCTTTAGTGAACTTCTGTCTTTAATAATAAGAAACGTCGACAAAACATATTCATTGAAGAATATCAGTTTCAATCGAACATGTGTCAAGTAAAAATTTTCTAAGAAGTCTATTTCAGTTTGTTTATTTAAAATTTATCGAAACATATTTGTATTTACAATGAGATAGTTAATAAATTAAATATTGATACATCGCCAATGATTTTTTTTATTAAATTATACTTTTACAAACATAAAAAAGTTTTGCCTATCCGAACTTAATCAGTTCACAACCTTTCCACTTTATTTGCTTCATTTCCTGAACTATCACTAGCCGAAAAATTGTGTTCACAAATAAATTCATAAACATCACAGTCATTCTGTGGATCTTGAGTAGCCGAAGCAAGAACATTTTGTTTGTTGCTACCAAAATCCAAGCTATTTTCCTAACATTCTTCGATTCCATGCTCATTCTTCGATTCCAATAGGAACAAATCGGACGCCGGTTGCGATAAGACAAAGCGTTCGATTTACATTCGATCGAAAACGTTGGCCCGGATGATTCGGTTGCCAGTAATGTACAACAAAAAAAACCATGTCCTCCTTCGGTGACCAATCCTTCCATGATTATCGCCCGCCATTCGAGCGCATACTCTCATGGGGCCATATCACGTCTATTGGTCGTGCTAAATCTAAGCAATCGTAAATCTAAAATAAAAAATAATTTGAAAGTTTTCCCAAATTCATTCAGAAATACAATACCTCCATCCCATCAACAATTATCACTTTTTTATTAATGTCCACCAAGCCTTGATGTATATTAGGTCGTAATATCGACATATTACTACTCGTTCTTGATATTTCAGTATGTGTTTGCGGTGAGCAATCACTGAAGTTAGACGAAACCCTCAAATTATAATTACACTAACTTGTCTTGCATGAATTGTCTAATAAATTCCTTGTTAATATTTCTTCGTTACTCAGAGCCGACGGAAATTTTCTAATATTATCAAATTGCACTTTTTCATTTAATAGAAGTGTGATATTTTTTTTACATGGACGATCTCGTGTGTTGTCGCCATCCATATCTTTTTCGCGATTCAAAAACACTTTCAATATATTTGAACTTGACGACTTGCCAGTGTTAATCAAAGTATTTCTATTGGAAGAGTTAAAATTTTGAACACTTAAGTTCAACGCAGACGTATTTCCTGCTGAGCTGGACAAGAAATATGTTCCTGGTACTTCATATGTAACATCAGAATCTAATACACTAGGAGCGTTTTTTTGCTCCTCTATCCAGCGGAGAGTAGAGTAGACGCATTGAAAACAACAACACTCCTACACCAGTGAATTCACTAGTACAGAAATTCTATGCCTCATTTGCAGTGAACGAAAAAATACCGTACCTTAAGCGTACTGTACGCGAAAAGTACACATACCGTACCTCAGTCTATAATGTTTGTGTACATGTACACAACCGATATACCGAACGAAACAGACACGATGCGAAAGTACGCTACGATTGAATACTGTACTGTACAAAGTACACAAACCTTATCCTCTAAAATACGGAATGTGTACTCGTACACAACCCGTACACAAACGATATACACTAAACGTACCGTACGTTTAGTGTACTTTTGCGGTTCATTTATATGAAAAGGAAAAACACTTTGGAAGTGAAAGCACTGAGTCAAAAATATTGAACTTCACAGGAGAGCATAATCAATTCATTTCGGCTACGGCATTATCACTTTTATCAGTAATTTTTTCCCAGTTCATATAAATGAACCGCAAAAGTACACTAAACGTACGGTACGTTTAGTGTATATCGTTTGTGTACGGGTTGTGTAGGTGTACACATTCCGTATTGTAGAGGATAAGGTTTGTGTACTTTGTACAGTACAGTATTCAATCGTAGCGTACTTTTGCATCGTGTCTGTTTCGTTCGGTATATCGGTTGTGTACATGTACGCAAACATTATAGGCTGAGGTAGGGTATGTGTACTTTTTGTAGTGAATGTGTTTGCGTACGGGCATCAATAATGTACGGTACAGTACACTAAGGTACGGTACCATAAGGTTTCTTTTCGTTCACTGCTCATTTGTAGTTCACGTGTTGCAGTCAGTGCTGCCATTTTAGCATTTTGAATGCTAGATCTAGCATTATTTTTTCCAAAACGGCATTCGAAATTCGGAGTTAGCATCTAGCATTATTTTTAGCATTTAAATTTAGATTTCGGAATAATCTGGCACTCATCTATTTATAATCTCGCCCATCAAATTTTTCTCAATAATAGCTCAGTTCGTGTACTTTCAGACGAGTTCATGAAAGGAAACCTCCTGAATCATGTGGTGGCGGAAATTCATGAAAAATACAAAACGCGCTCATGGCATTTTTTTAGAAGTGACAACCAGTAGTGACAGTTGTCTTATTTTGAAATAATGGTAATGATTATAAAGTCTAAAATATAAATGTTATAAAGTCATCTATATTGCTTTAAATATGGTAACGTTCAATTTAATCGTGATGATGCTAAAAATCAGTGATGTGGTCCCATCCACTTCAGACTCCCAGGAGCCTCGGGCATCTACAAGCTCAAGTTTACCAAAGTATGTGCATTCTAGTTAGATATTTTTTCCTGAATAATGTGAATCAATTGTTTTGTTAGGGCTTCCAATGCAAGCAATCGCACGGATAACGCTGGAGAAAAATCTTCGTTATCCGACACTAATACTTTTTCTTAACTTAAAAATAAATAATTGATGCTGTTTTGATTGTGAGACTCCAAACGCGGTTTTGAAAAATATTGGTAGAAATGAGCTTTACACAAGAGAAGAAGATTTAGATATAACTAATGTGTCTGTAATAGATATAGAATCATTTTGGGACGTAAATTTTAAACTTCGAATTGGTTTTATTTATACATACGAGAGTTGAACAATAAGTAATGATAATGAATATAAACCCAGGTGATTAAACTTAACAGATATATTTATTTTTCAACATAGTCTCCTAACAAGTTAATACATTTTGTCCACCTTTTTTCCAAACCCAGGATACTCTTAGGAAAAAATTATTTATCTGAACTCTCCCAAAATGCTTCAACAGCTGCCATCATTTCCCTATCATCTTCCAATTTTTTACTCTAAAGGTGTGGTTTGAGCCAAGAAAAGAGGTAGAAGCTACTGAGAGCTAGATCTGGCAAATAGGGTGGGTGTTCAAGCAGTTCGAATCCTGTTTCTTTAATTGACTCTCGCAATCTTCTTATTTGGTTTACGTAGTAAGAGCCTGATATAGTAGTTTCCTTTTCCAAATGCACATTGGTATTATGTATATAATAATATATATAAATGCACATTGGTATATATATATAATAATAATTTCTACAGCGTCCCAAAAAACTGATGCTCTAACCTTTCCTGCCGAACTTGTTACTTTGAATTTCTTCGGCGTCGATGAAGAGGGTCGTATCCAGGTCATCGATTGCATTTTGGTTTCTGGATCAAAATGGTGGATCCAGGTCTTGTGCATGGTTACGAAATGTGACAAAAAATTCTCCTGATCTGTCTGGAACTTTTCGAGATTCATCCTTGAAATGTCGACTCGTTTCTTCTAATGCTCGTCCGTTAACATTCTCGGTACCCAACGCGCAGAGTCCTTCTTCATAAGTAATTTGTTGGCAAAGATTTTTCGAGCACTACCATATGACATCCCTGTGACGTCCTTCGCGGTGTTCATCATCTTCCTTGGCCTAGCGTGCAACGGTGAAATATTGAGGAGCTAAATTCCCTAATATTTCCACCATGTTGCCGTGTATGCCTCTGGTAGACTGTTTTTTCAAACAGAGGTACTTAATGGCAGCTTTAATTTCGTTTTTCTCCATTTTGATGTTCTCTCTTTGACTGTTCGTATTCAAATGAATGTAGCTCCCTGGAATCGTGGCCTGTTTATATGTTTTTTTCATGCTGACTTAGTGAGTATATGTAGTAGTAAAATTTTGTTTTTTTTTAGAATCTTATGCGAACTGGAAATAACCGATTATCATTACTTATTGATCAACCCTCATATAAATATACACATTGTTTTCATATTGAACCATTTTTATTTCAATTAAATAAGAAAGCATTATTTAGCATTATATTTTTACAAGATCTAGCATTATCTAGCATTAAATAAAATTGAATCTAGCATTATTCCAAAAAAATAAATGGCAGCACTGGTTGAAGTGTAGAATGTGCTGATAGAAAAAAGAAAAGCTCATGAGAAGTTGTATTTTTTTCTGTGAGGTGGCTTTCGGTTTTTCATGGTTATGTTGAATGTTTTGGTAGTTAGGAAATTAGAAAAAGCCCTCATAATGTGTAGAAAGTTGAAAGAATTAATTTTCTGTTAGTTTTTTTTTCTATTTTCTATCGATTGTGGTAGTGTATACTCGTTATTTTCTCCCTTTTTTCAGCTGTTTTCTGCTACCACAGCGAATACCGCAACCTATGTCAGTCTTAGCGAAAGCACTGCTATTTTATACTAGATCGTTGTTTTTGCGGCATAGTTGTACTCTGCTCTGTATCGGAGCAAAAAAACGCACCTACTATTTCCACTGCTGCAACCCTCATGGCAACGTTCCTTCACACATTGCCAATAACGCAATAGCAAACACTGAATATAGCTTATTGAAATAGATCCGCCGATGAGTGAACATATTTGTTGATTAGTTTCCGCGTATGAAGTTGTTGAGGATGATACGTAAATTGGATAGCCTATGGGTTCATCACATGACGAGTCGATAATATTACTCAACGCTTGTTTGGCATTTTGAAAGCTTCCTCGCTCAGGATTTCTGTTTCGTAAGTAAATTAGCGCTTGCTATTAACCGGCCCAAAGACCTCGTACACATTCGCGAGTCAGTTTTATAACTCTAAAACTTAAAAACTGCTTCGTAAGGCGGATAATAAAAAGCTAGTAAATTTGGAGCACTTTTTAGCACTGCATTCCTCCATTGGGGATCTGCTTCATGCTAAATCACGATCTCTTTGGCAAAGTGTATAGAATGATAAGTGGGTGAACTCCTTCCATTTTCCAGAAAAAACCACTTTGACATTGGAATGGCGCCTTAATTTACGCAATGCATTATCTGTCAAAGCGACGTGAGAGTGTGGTAGTATTTTTGCGAGTAGTGAGCCGTATGTGAGCAACGAAAAATCTAGCATGCGTATGTAGTTGTACCTGAGAGCATAGTTGTACGGTAAATTGACCGAATTAGGGCGGCCAGATGTTGTCTTTTTGCAAATTAACGAAGCTTTCGAGCTGCCAGATTGGAAAAAATTGGCGCAAGTAAATTCAAAGAGAATTGAATTGTCATTCAATTTCTAGCTGGAATTTGTAATAAATAAACGTGGAAAAGTATTAATTGGTTAATTTAAAAAAATATTAAAATATGAAGTGCATAGTGCGAAAATGTGGGAATAGATTTTCCCGACTCACCAGAGTTCCGGCGAATAGAGAAGCGTAAGTACAAGTTATTGAAATGTTACATAAATTGTTTTTTTGGAAAAGATCAGTGAAGTCCCTCCATATTACAACTGACTTAATTAATTCTTAAATTCTCGCTCGTGGGAATGGAATATGCGTGGAAAGGTGCAATGCTGCAAATTTTAGATTGCGGTCGTGAACGAATATCGTACACCTTGTTTGGATTTGATGCAAGGTGTTTGCCAACTCCTCCGCGGTTAAAAACAGTTACAAGTACGGCAGTTCGTTGAACCTTACTCACTAGCTCGATTCTGGCTAGTGGTAAGGTATGTGATGATGGCTTGCTTGCCGGTGTGTGCGAAATCTCCATCTTCGTTTTTGGTGCTGAATTTATTTTAATCGTCTTACAGACAGAATCCTACAGAATTTTTGGTACAGAATTTATTTTAGTTGTCTTAAAACGTGAAGATTCAAATGAACAGCGACAGTTTACCACCAGGGATTTACAATATTCAATAATTGTTCAAATAACCAAATTGACACTTTTTTAAAGCTCTTCACATAGAATGCGTTTATGATGTTTTTATGAAAGGATTGTAATCACATTTTGTTTTAAGCACCGAAATAACACTTCATGGAAAAGCACGACAAACGTTCTTTTTTTAATAAAAAATTAATTTTTGGCAGATGAAAATGTTGTTTTGAAATAAGAATTTTTCTCCTATAAATCACTGCTCCTCCCATTTAAATAAAATCATTCATGACTGTTTGAAATACGCATTCAAAATATATTCATGAATATTATATTTGTGTATAAGAATATTTGATTGATAAGTATTTCTATATTTCTTGTTCCTAAATATTTTGAAAATAATCAAATTTTACAAGTGCGAGTTATATAAGGATAATGGAAGTATCGACTATTTCTCCAATGTTATGAAATTATCCTGAATCAAGTCGTGAATTCTTCAAGTTATTCTTCCTTAGAATTGCAATAGGTTGTTGTTAATGTTTGCTGTAATTTTTCCGTAAATTCTACTTCTGGTTGCTTTTCCCAATCGAAAACATGCTGCCGTTATTCGACGTTTGGTTTGCCGCACTTTTTAAGTGAAGTTTACTAAGGGGCTTTATCTGCGGGTTGTCTGCGCTTCGAAACTTGATTCAATCACTCTCTTGGCTCTCGCGATTATAGCTGACGCATTTTACTTATCGATTCGACGGAAGGTGAAAATTGAATTTGTTTTCATTCCGATTTCCACTAAAAAGTAAATTCATATTATATTAGTTATAATAATGATACTTGACAATTTGTTTCATAACCGTTAGACAATTTTGTGATTGTGTCTTGGTTTTTGGCGGTGTTTTTTGTTATTGGTTTATCTTCAGTGTATTGTCTTCTGGTGTTTTTTGTACGTTTTTGTTCGTATTCTTAAATTTTTGATTCCTGTTTGTTCTCTGGTGGTATTAGGGACAAAAAGTAGAAGAAGGATTCTCAAAAACATACTGAACACGATGATAATTAAACACACGTACACACAAACAAACAAAAACTACCCTAAAAAACACACAATTGTGTGATATTATTATATTTTCTGGGTCATAACAGTTTTGCTTTCATATTGTTTTCTTCCGTGGCACACTTTGAGCGAAGAAATGTGAGAAGAGAGAAGAAATGAAAGTGAAATTGATAGTGGACCCGCTAATGCATAAAGTCAATGATCCAAGAGTAATAGTACAGAATATGTAAAATACAATACAATAACCAGCAGCATTGTAAGCCAAAGAAGAAAATAACTATCAAAATTGTTATGAACCAAAAATAACTTATATTTACGCAAAATTCTGCCTATGTCATTTTAATTCAATAAATTAGTTGATATCAGACTTCAATCACATTTATTTAATAACTATACACCCAAATTCGACTGTGGTGACATAAATTATTTAAATAATAAAAAATAAAAATATGTAATTTTAATTCAAATAATATGTGACTGTAAAAACAAACATTAATACATACAGTGAAAAAGTTTGAAATTCTATGATCCTGAATCAATTAAATGACTTCTTTTTGGGTTCAAACGCGTCAGTGGCTATATTAGCGAAATTGCTGTTTGATAATAAGGATCCTTTAAAGTCTTGGAAAGTGATATCAGTGAGTATTTTATCCTTTAAAAGCTGCAGAATATAATGCGAAGAAAAAATGAGACAAAAAAACAAATTCTGAATTTCATTTGCATATGACATTTCCCATTTCCTGGACGTTCATAGGAACTGGTGGAATTGAATATTTTCAAAAATTTTGATGCCATGCCAAGTTGAGCAATCTTTGCTGCGCAGCAAAGTGGCGTTGCATCATTGTAACTGCTCCCATACATTCTCATGTCTTCAAACTCCTTTTTTTGTGCAACAATGTTGTGTTGCATTGATTGTAACTCCAGCTTTATTTTCCTACAGGCAGACACGTTGGTAAAATTCGATTACGTGTTCCCATAGCCATTGGACAATTTACCCGATTGTTTTTTTTTTTGTGGCTGTGTGTTTGTTTTTGGGGGGTGTCTTTTGTTTGTTTCTTTGTTTGTTTGTATTGTATTTGTGTATTTTGTATTGTGTATTTTTTGTACGTTTTTTTATTCTTCAATTTTTGATCCCTGGTCGTGAACAATAACTAACTTGACTTAAAGAATAACAAACTAAAACTTGAAGAAAACTAGCTTGAAGGAAACTAACAGAATAACTAAAAAAAAACCTAAAAAATACACGAAAATACAACACACTGAAGATAAACAAGCAAAAGAAAAACACCCCAATCCAACACACAACCACAAAAGCACAATCGATAAAATTGTCTAAAGGCTTTGGGGGCACGTAGTCGAGTTTAGCCGACTCGTTTTAAAGCATTGGATATTGAAGAGGAGGGACAATCATACCTAACTGCATCACTCATTCATATCTATTTTTGGTGAAAAATATATTTTCATTCAATGCTGCAAATACCTAACTAAGAATCAAATTCAAATTGAATATTGAAATTTATACCTAATTGTGCCGGCCTTTCCAAATTTGTTACGAGAAAATTACATGCAAAGTTGCAGAATGAAGCCCCTTTGAAAATGATTGACTTCGTTCTTTCAATGCCTTCTAGAAGTACATGCTACGTAATCGTTGTAGCTTCGACGTCATTTTTCGTGGTCATTTTGATATTTCCAACGGGCAGTGCCGATATACACGGAGATTTCACGTGCGAATTTTTAGCTAAAATATAAATAAAACGTTATTTCTTTGTACGTGGATGCGTTGTAATAATAATATTTAGTTATTACTTGCATTTCGACTAAGGTTCGTCCTCACACCCAGGCGTAGCACAACCTGTATACAAAACTTCACACATACAATATATATACAAAAATTCCACAAATATGCTCGATTTACTGTAGTTGACGATGATCAGGAAATAGCCGCATTAATGTCAATTGGCCTATTCATGTTCAAGAACCAGTTAAACATATGCGGCAAATTCCCAATCAATTCTATCGACAGTAAGAATTGCTACGGTGTTATGTCGGGCAAGATAAACACTCACTTGACGATTTCTCGCATTATTAATTAATTAAAGATTCTTTCAAAATAAAATATCCGAATCTGAATGATGCAAAAAATTGACGAAGAAAAGATCACTAACCATTTAGGTATTTGGAAAGAAGCAAAAGTATTTATAAGAGGATTTAAAGATACATTTGTCAAAGGGCGAAGCATATGGGAAGACTGACATTTGATAGTGATGTATATTTTATGAAACAAGCATTAGAAATATTTATATTGTTGCATGCACGCCAAACGAGCCGTGTTTCGTTGTGGCGGCGCCAGAAACGGCTAGAAACGGCGAGGAAATACTCGACATGCATTCCATACATGGATTTCATACATGTATTCAAACAACGAAAACAATCGTAAAAAACTCTAGCGCACCTGATCCGCTAGAAACACTAATGTTCGAAGAACAGTAGAAGAATCGTGCAGGTTTTGAGTGCATATTCCACCACATGAGCTGCTTATTACGGCCAAACTGTTTCAAACGCCATGTTTTACTTTGGTCTCAAGAATGCATTATAACTCATATGGTGGAAGGTTTCAGATATTACCACTGGCATGAATTTCAACGTTTTTGTGAGCAAAACACGGGTTAATTATATTCGTTATCAGTTGCTTATTTCACAAAATTTCGAAAGCAGCATCTCATATAACATCAATGAAGAAAATGCTCAGTGTCTGCAGCACTGTAACTGAAGTTGGTGTTTGGGTCTGCGATCCAAAAAATTTGCAGAACTTTGAGAATTGAAACATCGGTTATTTATTTTCATTGTAAATGTTTCCGGTATGAATACTAACTGTAAGCATTTATTGATACAAAAGTAGCATAACCGACTCGTGCTGGCAACCTTTCGCCAGTATCAAAGCCAAAAATATATCACATCTGCTTCACGTTGTTATATTACATTCGAAGTTATAGGAGCATAAAGAAATTTAGAATTACCTGCAGCGAGTTTTTTCAAATAATGGAAAGCTTAATATTTGCTATTTATTGTCACTACAATATCATTACCAATTGAAAATTCTACGACAAAACCGCTTAATAAAGATATTGCAAACAAACACAAGACCAACAATAGCTGGCAGCCCTATCGTGGCTTTTCAACCAAATTTGGCCTGAGTAATGTCTATAGTAGGTTCCATTAATTGTATGAAATTCGTATTGATTTCATGACTGCGCTGGAAGTTATAGGGCAAAAAGTTTTATTTTCCTGAGCGAATTTTCAAAACCAAAGACACAAAAATTACCATAGCTGGCAGCACCAATCGAATTTTTCAAGCAAATTTCTATCAAACAGAGTTTAGAGTAAGGTTCAGCTACTGTGTCAATTTCATGAAAATCTGGTTACTTATTCAAATTTCATAAGGCAAAAAGCAGTTTTTTTTCTTTGTAATTTTTCAAGATGGCACCACTGGCACAGAGTTGCCCACAATTCAAAATCGCTTCTATCAGACCTGATCCTACTTAACTCCAATGCATTCTGTAAATTTTAGCTGTATCTGATTATTGATTCGTGAGTTCCCGTGAACAGAAATTTTTGATGCTAAAAATATAGGTTGACTGCGAAAGGGTTACCGTTCTTGTCCGACATGAAATTTCCAAAGTTTTTCTTTGAACGTGTAGATAAAGCATAAGATTTGTATACAGATTGGTTTTATTGTAAGAAACGGACAGTTTTTGGAAATTCGATGGTTTAATGCTTTCAATTCCAAATTTTTATTTTTTCAAATTTAAGACACCAAAATTATCATAGCTGGCAGCTCCAACCGAATTTTTCGACCAAATTTCTACCAAACGTGGTTTGAAGTAAGTTCCAACTACTGTGTGAATTTCGTCAAAATTGAACGATTCAATCAGAATTTATAGGGCTAAAAGCAGTTATCTTTTTAAGTGATTTTTCAAGATGGCACCACTGGCACAGAATCACCCGTATCTCAAAATCGCTTCTATCAGGCCTGGTCCTATAAAGGACCAATACATTCTTCAATTAATTCTGCTCATTGGATCGTGAGTTTCGGTGAACAGTTTTCGGTGAAAAGTTTTTGATGCTAAAAATATAGGTAAATTGGGCAAGGGATACCAGGCGTGCCCGTAATACCATATCAATTTTTTTTTTTGTTTATGTAAACAAAGCACAAGATTTACATATGAGTGGCTTTTTTTTGAAGAAGCGGCAGTTTTTCAAGAGAAACGATGATTGGGATGTTTTCACTTTCAGTGCCTGCCCTAGCTACAGGGTTGCCAGCACGCTCATTAAAACCTACACAAATCTACAACTAAATAATACCAATACGTTCTAAAAATTGCGTAATGATAAAATGGCTGTGTCAAAAGTAATCCCAATTTAAAAATTTTGAAGTTTTCCCGTTCTGTTTTTAGGCACCCAGCGCACACATGGGGTTAAAAAAATTCTTAAACATTATCCGATTCACATGTAAAACACGTTCGAAATTTATTTCGTTAACTTTATTTTTGCAAAACTTATTTGTGTACGGAATAATAGGTATATTAAAAATATCACTAAAATGGCCGCCGGCGCCAAAGGGTTAAAGATTATTAACTTTTTGTGCGACCTGGCACTGTTCTGCATACACACCAATGTGTCCTGAAAATTTCAGCTCAATCGAATGGCGCGTTCCTGAGATTTTTTCACTGAAATTTTTTGATGATATATATATATATATATATATATATATATATATATATATATATATATATATATATATATATATATATATATATATATATATATATATATATATATATATATATATATATATATATATATAGAAATATGAATTTTTGGCCAAAGTGATTTTAATACTAATGTTCTTCTTCGAACATTAGTAATAAAACGTAGAATAACTCTCTAGAAGGCAGTTTGAGAAACTTCGAGAACCTAATACACGGACCCATTTCCCATTTCACATGACGACGGAATTTCCCATTAGTCATTTCGAAGACGGATCCAGAACCCAAGACACAGCTCTAGAAAGGCCCAGATGTAGAATAATGATCAGATATGAGTATAAATAGTGCCGCGAGAGGTGCTTGGAATCACTTAGTGGAAAGCGAAAACAGCGGAAAGTCTGTTCGGTGAAAAGCGAATTTAGTGTATCCGGGCGCGATTACTGGAAAGCGAAAAAGTGTTAAACTGTAACGCGAGATTATAATAGTGCGAATATTAAGTGTAAATAATTAATAGTGTTTATAATAAAAGTGCAATTAGTGTTTTAAAAGAAACTGTATTATTTCACGAATGTGAAGAATATCGAACCCACAAAAGGTGTTTAACGGTAGAACACAACAACTGGTGTCAGAAATAAGGGATTCTGTCGCGTTCGTGATTTAAAAAGTGACTTTAACGTGAAGTGCTGGACAGTGAATTCATGTGAAAAGTGAAAATTAATAAGTGCGCGGACTAAATAAAAAGTAACAGTTTCGGACAGTGAGCATTGTAAATTGTGCGGACTAATTGAAATTTGTGAAAAGTTGAGTGGACTAAAGTGATAATTGTGAAAATTCGTGTGGACTAGTCGAAGAACAATGCCAAAAGTGAGTGAACTAACATTGGCAGAGTTGAACGTTGAGTGCGAGAAGCAAGAGCGGAAGCTGGCAGAACTTAGAAAGGACATGGATTTGCTGAATTCGGATCTGCAACGCGTGAGAGCGGTAGGAATTGTAACAGCTGAATCAAGAACTGGCAAAGCGCTGAAAGCACCAACGTTTGATGGGCAGACTTCTTGGACCATCTACAAGAAGCAGTTTGAGGCAGTTGCAGAGTTTAACAACTGGAGCGATCGAGAGCGAGCGCTACAACTGATGGTTTCATTGAGAGGAGCCGCAGCGGAAGTTCTTCTTATAATTCCAGAGGACGATAGCTTCAGCTATTCAACCCTGACGAATGCTTTGCATATGCGGTACGGCGAAGACCACCTGAAGGAAGTTCATCGATCACAGCTGAGAACACGGATACAGAAACCAGGGGAGACGTTGCAGGAGTTGGCTCAGGATGTTGAGCGATTAACACTTCTGTCCTACCCCAGGTCTGATCCAGAACACCGGGATGAAACGGCGAAAAATGCTTTCATCCAGGGAGTGCGTGATGAAGAGCTTCAAATAGCACTTCGTTTGGCTGGAAAACGGACGCTGAAGGAGTCTTTGGCCTACGCTCTCATTTACGAATCGGCGAAGCTGGCGTCGCGGAGGAATGTTAGATTCTGTGAAGTACGAGATGAATGCAGGTGCAGAAAAGCCAATATCTCCAGGGAATCAAGGAGAATTGGAGCCCCTCAGTGTTGGAATTGCGGAGAAAAGGGTCACTTGAGGCGTGACTGTCGCAGGAAATGGAAATCGACGTATTGTAAGGAATGTGTACAAAGCAGAGTTCCTCGATGCTGGAACTGCGGAAAGAGCGGACATCTGAGTCGTGACTGCTACAGGAAGTACCAAACTAGGTACTGTGACGGATGCTCAACAAGACTCAAGCAACGCGATGAATCAGGACGATCAAACAAAGCCACTTGCTCTTGGAGAACGGCAGCGAGACCCGTAGGAAATAAGTTTGAAGTTCAGCGGTGTGACTGCAACACTGGTAAACCTGAAACAATCACCGTTGCCAGGTTGCGTGTTCGTGAGAACAACTTGAGCTTGCAGGGGAAAGTCAGTAACGAAGCTTGTAAAATCATCATCGACACTGGAGCTGCTAGATCGATTCTGAGAGCGGATATGGCTAAGTCCTGGAAACTTAGTAACGCTAAAAGGTACTTGCTTCAGACGGTAACGGGTGAATCTACTCGAGTTCTAGGTGAAATCGTTCTGCCGATACAACTTGGAAATATGGTGTCCGAGCATCAGTTCCTGGTAGCGGAGATAACAGACGAGTGCATACTTGAAATGGACTTCCTGGGCTCTCATGGTTTCAGTCTGGATTTGGGGGAGCGAAAAATCAAGTGGACGAGCAACGAGGTATCATTAGCGCGTCGACCAGGATGGAAACAGCGAACAGAAGGACAAAAAGAGGACCACATATGCGTAGCTGCGAGACGAGTAGGCATTTTGGCAGAAAAAGAGGAAAAACCGTTAGAAGTATCGCAGGTCGACATAAAGTGCAGCAAAACAAGGAAGGAATTTGCATCCGGATCTGAGCGGAAATGTGTGATGGGCAATATTTCTCGAAGACTGCATATTGGATCGAAAACTAAGAAATCACCGGAAGACCACAAAACAACGACGAAGTACGTTTCGAAGCGGTGGCAACGTCGATGGCTAAACCGTATTCGTCAAGCAGTGAAGAAAGCGGAAACGAAGCTGAACGAGTTGAAAGCGACTTTAATTGGATTTCCGAAAAACAATTTGGTGTGGAACGTACGTCCTAGTCTACAACCGGAATGGGAAGGATCGTATGACGAACGGCGTGACGAGAGTGGCTGGCGGATACATCGAAAACACCGGCCGAAAATGAAGGTTGTGCACCTAGACCGACTTGCCCCGTACCATGGAAACAACGCAATGGATGACGACGAATCTGTTGGGGACGAACAGGTCTAAAGAGGGGTAATGTTGCATGCACGCCAAACGAGCCGTGTTTCATTGTGGCGGCGCCAGAAACGGCTAGAAACGGCGAGGAAATACTCGACATGCATTCCATACATGGATTTCATACATGTATTCAAACAACGAAAACAATCGTAAATAAAACGTAGAATAACTCTCTAGAAGGCAGTTTGAGAAACTTCGAGAACCTAATACACGGACCCATTTCCCATTTCACATGGCGACGGAATTTCCCATTAGTCATTTCGAAGACGGATCCAGAACCCAAGACACAGCTCTAGAAAGGCCCAGATGTAGAATAATGATCAGATATGAGTATAAATACTGCCGCGAGAGGTGCTTGGAATCACTTAGTGGAAAGCGAAAACAGCGGAAAGTCTGTTCGGTGAAAAGCGAATTTAGTGTATCCGGGCGCGATTAATGGAAAGCGAAAAAGTGTTAAACTGTAACGCGAGATTATAATAGTGCGAATATTAAGTGTAAATAATTAATAGTGTTTATAATAAAAGTGCAATTAGTGTTTTAAAAGAAACTGTTTTATTTCACGAATGTGAAGAATATCGAACCCACAAAAGGTGTTTAACGGTAGAACACAACAATATTTTGATACGATAAATATTTTATAAAGGACGAAATGAAACTCCGTGTAACAGTTCTGGAGTTAAAAGGAATAATAGTAAAGTCTTCCTTAATTATAATGGCTAGTTCCAAAGAAAACTGTCTCGCTTTTATCTTCAACGTTGTTATTTTGGATTTATCAAAGAGGCTTGAATATCAACGTAAACACATTTTTTTCTTAATCCTCCCTATTATCTAATCTAACTGTAATAATGAACGCAACGTATATTTATACTATAAAGTCTACATAAAAAAAACTCTATTATACAATGGAAAATATCCGGATACCGTTTCTTGCTTTAACGATGAATTATTCTTTATTTCGAAATTCATTAATTCAAAACGAAAAGTCGAGTTCTCATCAATCTAGAGAAAAAAATTATATGTACGTATTATATTTAATTTAGTTATACATACAAATATCAATGTTAGTTTTACACTATTTGGCACGTGGCTAGGTTTATTTTGGGTGAATATGCTTATATGGCAACATGAAGATAGTGTTTTTAAGTATGTGAATTAAGGTGGAATTGAAATCAATTTTCAAAAAAGAGGTCACAAACGTAGTTTGATTAATGAGAATATGTATAACCTCTTTTTTATTGCGAGTAGATTTGTATGAGTTGAGAACAGATCTTAGAAAATGATTAAATTTGAGCAATCACAAAAGTATTAATAAAATATTACCGAAATAGTAACATTAGTAAAGTATTGACTTTAACTAAACTTGTTTATTAGCCCCACAAGGCAAGCTATGTTAAATGATGCATAAACAAAAAAAACTAGAGAAGAGAAAACAACAAGGCCAAATGCCAACTCAATTGTCAACATTCTCACTTGAACCATTCCTCTTGGCAATGTAATATAATCTAAAAATGTTACTCTCGTATGAAATGTAACTCTCGTATATGCTGCCTTCAAGTCAATATTAGTTTGTTTTTCTCATTCTAAAAAAATAATAATAATGATTTGCTAAACTTAAACCTCCGGTCTTCTTATTGGGCGAAAGCCCATGAGGACATTTTCTTTCAGGTTTCGAGATGGCCTGGCTGGCCGATATTTAAGTAGTTTGTGGATTGTCAGCTTTTTGAAGGGAGGGACCTTGGCCAAATAGTTTGCTTGGTGAGCTTTGTTTTGATTTATGGTTTATATCGGTCAAGGTAAGTGGGCGGCGAGACCACCTAACATCTGGGATCTGAACCCCATAACATCAGGGGCCTGAGGCTGTCTCCCTCATCCTTGGGCCTACTAAAAAGAGGCAGTTTTTCCCCCAAAATGTAAATTCGTGCGTTTTTCTCGTTTACTGTCTTGCAGCCTATGCCTGAGAGCTGCTTCTGGTCTTTTACGGACAAAGCCCCTTTCCTTTTTTTGATGAATATTGCGGCTAGTATTATTTCATGACGGATGAATAATACATAGCGTCCCCCTTTGTTTTCTGGGAGCTAATCCACCCCATTTTCTATTGACCCACCGCAGCCGCATAGAGCTAGCAAAGCGGCCTACCAGCATCCGGCGGGGTCACATTAAAGGGTGCTCCGCAGTGGCCTTCACGGCCATTTCTAGGGTACCCTGCTCCCGGGGCAATTCTTATTTTTTGATTTGCCTCTTGGATGGCATTAGCCATTCCACTTTTCTGACCTTAGCCATCTTGGTTCCGAACTTCGGTCTGGTTCTGAGTTGTGCTAAGGCCATCTCATTACTTTATTCGCTACATGTTTTAGCCCCAGAGGCACCTGCTATCGTAGCCTCTACAGCTGCTGACAGACGGGCAAACAGATATTCTCCGGGCACCAAAAAGTAGTATCCAGTCATTGTTGAAAGAACGAATGGTGATGGTTTGAAGGCAAGGCTTGATGATATTACATTCAATTCATTGACCAAGAAAGATAGACTAAACAGTGCATAAAAAATTGAGAATAGTGGCTTAAGCAAAATTAAAATCATTTTCAAGGAGGCAGCAGATGCCAATTCCTTGCTCGATGGGCGTGTCTTTTCAAAATATAACCTAAACGGCTATATACCCAACAATTTCATATTTAGATATGGAATATTAAGAAATATCACCATTAACTTTGAACTAGAGGATATTCCGAAGAATGTAATTCCATGCAACAGTTTTAGAAATAAAATCAAGAACATTGCCATCAAATCTGCCGAAAGGCAATCAATGAGGGATAGAGAGGACCCTAGAAGGTCCATACCTTCGCTCACTGTCAAGTGCAGCTTCGAAGTTTTCCACAACCATAATCTAATCTTTTTGAATAATGGCAGCAAAACTTTCACCACTGGGTTCAGATCTGGGAGAAGGGATTCCTCAGCTCCAGACGTTAGCTTCAAAAACTATATGCCCAGAAATATCAAGTGGAACACAAGCTTAAACCATATAAGCAACAGTGGAGACAAACCCATCACCATCACCGTTAGAACCAAATATTGCTCAAAACCCAAAAGGAATGTAGTATCAGAGAAAGTTATTGATATCATCTCGAAACAATAGGCTTCAGTATAGGCAGCAGGATTCAGTTTACAAAATAAATGAGAGCGTTCCCGTACTATTCATGAATTTTCCCACCAAATGATTCAGTAAAACTGAGTGACTGAAAATACGGGAACAGACCTATTTTTAAACACACAAGCACTCTTGCAGAAAAAATGAATTACCTATTATTGACGACTAAAACCAGTTGGCGTTTTCGTATTCAGTTATCTATACAAAAATTCAATAAGCTTTTGCATATGTCTCCACTTTGTCTGGCGCACCAGGGGATAAGCTGTTTTCGTAAAAAGTGTTCGCTTTCTCGCGAGTCCTGGTATTCATTCGTCCACGTATCCACGACGGAACTGAGTACAGTACTCGTGTTCGATGTAATCGATCATTGCCCATTGTCCGAATAGTGCTCGTTTCTCGGTCCATGGGTTTTAGGACGATATTCTGGAGCTGGCAGCTTTTGTCCATTATCAAGATGCGGCAGAGGTCCTCGGTGCTCGACTCAATCTTAATCGACGAATTAGATGCCCATTTGCGACTTTATCTGCATAGTAACTGAATCGTACTGGGACGATTACAGGCGTTAAATATGCTTTTAGTGATTTAATAGCAGCATTGCAATGGCTCGACATTACAAATCGATCGGCAAAAACTATGTAATACTAAACTTACAAACTTTTGAGAAATTTGACATTTCTTCTTGACATATCTCAATGACAGATGTGTCGTTAAAGAAATTTAACGAAGTCAATTGTCGAAACTTCTGTTGCATCTCTTTCTGTTCAATGCAATTCGACGAAACTTTCCAGGCACTATCTCTTTTTACAATCAACTGGACACCAATACAATCTCAGGTTAGATCACTGGAATTTTGGGCCGTATACATATACGGAGTCCGCACGCTGGTTAGGAACTAACTCCTTACGCTGTGTCTTTGGTATGGGCTCTGATGGCATCGTAAAAAATAGCTGGATCTAAATATTCGTCGATGAAGCATCAAACCCATTTTAACCGCCGGTGCCACGACACTATGCAACAAATTCATGTCAGCAAACACCCATTCGTCACGGGGTGACTTTATCCTAAAATCACCTTAAAATGTAGAATGAACATAGCGAAAATAGTTTAATTATATCAGCCAGGGTTTAGTCGAACACCATTGACAACTGCATTGACAATTCGAACTGTCAAAGCAATTGTCATCGAGCAATAGCCATTAAATCTTAACCCCGAGAGGACATGGCGATTTTAAAAGGTACATTAATACCTGTCAGATTCCAAGTCGCGACCGGCCTTCTATATGACGGCCATGAACACAACTTTGTTGCGCAGCAGAGTTTGCTCATATCTCAAACTTGGCATGGCAACAAAATACCCAATTCCACCTGTTCCTATAAGCGTTCGGGATATCGGAACTGTCATATGTAAATGACAATCAGAATTTGTATCTTTTTGTCTCATTTTTGCTTTGCATTATACTCCGCAGCTTTTAGAGGATAAAATATTCACTGATATCTCTTTCCGAGACTTAAAAGGATCCAAATTATCGAACAGCAATTTCTTTAATATAGCCAGTGACAGATGACAGTAAATATTGTGTTGCATTGATTGTAACTCGTTCCACCAACAAAACTTGGCAGCAAATGTTGGTTGCATTGATTGTAACTCAAGCATAAAGCTAGAGTTACAATCAATGCAACCAACATTTGTTGCACGTCAAAATGAGTTTGAACCCATGAGAACGTATGAGAGCAGTTACAATGATGCAACACAACTTTGCTTGGCAGCAGAGTTTGCTCATATCTCAAACTTGGCATGGCAACAACATTTTTGAAAGTATCCAATTCCACCTGTTCCTATGAGAGTCCGGGAAATGGGAAAAGTCATATGTAAATGACAATCAGAATTTGGTATTTTTTTGTCTCATTTTTGCTTTACATTATACTCCGCAGCTTTTAGAGGATCAAATATTCACTGATATCTCTTTCCGAGACTTTAAAGGATCCATATTATCAAACAACAATATCGTTAATATAGCCAGTGAGATGACAGTAAATGTTGTGTTGCATTGATTGTAAAGCTAGAGTTACAATCAATGCAACCAACATTTGTTGCACGTCAAAATGAGTTTGAACCCATGAGAACGTATGAGAGCAGTTACAATGATGCAACACAACTTTGCTTGGCAGCAGAGTTTGCTCATATCTCAAACTTGGCATGGCAACAACATTTTTGAAAATATCCAATTCCACCTGTTCCTATGAGAGTCCGGGAAATGGGAAATGTCATATGTAAATGACAATCAGAATTTGTATTTTTTTGTCTCATTTTTGCTTTACATTATACTCCGCAGCTTTTAGAGGATCAAATATTCACTGATATCTCTTTCCGAGACTTTAAAGGATCCAAATTATCGAACAGCAATTTCTTTAATATAGCCAGTGACAGATGACAGTAAATGTTGTGTTGCATTGATTGTAACTCGTTCCACCAACAAAACTTGGCAGCAAATGTTGGTTGCATTGATTGTAACTCAAGCATAAAGCTAGAGTTACAATCAATGCAACCAACATTTGTTGCACAACAAAATGAGTTTGAACCCATGAGAACGTATGAGAGCAGTTACAATGATGCAACACAACTTTGTTGCGCAGCAGAGCTTGCTCATATCTCAAACTTGGCATGGCAACAACATTTTTGAAAATACCCAATTCCACCTGTTCCTATGAGAGTCCGGGAAATGGGAAATGTCATATGCAAATGACAATCAGAATTTGTATTTTTTTGTCTCATTTTTGCTTTGCATTATACTCCGCAGCTTTTAGAGGATAAAATATTCACTGATATCTCTTTCCGAGACTTTAAAGGATCTAAATTATCGAACAGCAATTTCTTTAATATAGCCAGTGACAGATGACAGTAAATGTTGTGTTGCATTGATTGTAACTCGTTCCACCAACAAAACTTGGCAGCAAATGTTGGTTGCATTGATTGTAACTCAAGCATAAAAATTAATCATGGGTACCATTTTAGGGTTAACATGCTTCTTTCGCGAGAGAATCGAAGGGACTAATGGTGGAAAGTTATACCGTCGATGTCATCTCCACTTCTATTACCTCACTGGGTGAACTAGTGTCGGGCATTGTTGTTGTTTTATCCTAATTAGTCGAACCCGATGGCCAGTGCCGATAAGACAAGCCCGACAAGGCCAACACCGCGGTACATAAAAAATTGAACTATTTAGCGAGAAATAAAGTTGTTTTGTCCCACTCTTTTCCAAATAGCGGAGTCTAGTTATTCTAGTCGGATGGGATAATCCTGCGTTCGCGATTAAACTCAATTTACGGCCTCCCGGTAATCACAGAATTGCGTTTTCCCGGCTCGCTGATTTCTCCAGTGGTTGACATGGGATTTTAGACGAGTTTATTATTTGTGTGCGATTCACGTGTTTTTCACGAGTTTTAAATAATTTAGTGGACAAAAAGTCGACGTCGGCGTCTTTCAGTTTCAGCGAGACTCGATAGCAGCTGTCGGGGGCAAGTGATATGGAGCGGATTCCGGAGTATTTGCGTGACACTGTTGATTGGCTAATGGGGTAAGTCGTCCGATTTGAAAATTTGAAAACATTCCTTCTTATGTAGCAAATACATATTGGCCAAGGCCAGCCGAGCTCGAAGTCAGGTCAGTTCAGATGAGTCGATGACAGGACAAACTTGCGCAAAAGGCTCAGTTAGCGATCCTCCGTTGCGTGCGTTCCGTTTGACTTGATTTTGACAGGTTCCATACACTTTACACTGGAAAGCGCAACGATAGTTATCCAACCGTTGCGTCGGACGGAAGGGAGTGCATGAGATGAGCAAATTTCAACTATGGTCACATCGACGGAACGAAAGGTGAGTTTACAATGTGTGGTGAGGGTGTTTTGTTCTCAAATCAGTATTCTTTGAGGTGAATCTGATTTAAAATTGTTTGATGGAAAAGATCATCATATGTAGTTTTTGTCAATATTGCAGTTTTTCTATTAATTACTGTAAGTTTGAAACACTGACGCGGTGTATCTCGTTTCTCAACTATTTAATGATCATAAATCTGACTTATGTAACTACCATATGTGAATTCATCAATGACAAATCAAAATACAAAAATGATTTTATCCGATTGTCTATCTGTTTTATTGTCTTCTTAGCCAGTTTACTTCACTTCTTTTCCGATACTGACTCCCAAATTCATACGAAAAATTTTTTAATAATGACAACAATTTTGTATTTAAATAATCACATCTCGTGAACGTACAAACTGAGCTGAAATTTTAAGGATGCATTGGTGTATATTATGAATGGGTCCAAGGACACTTCTCTGTAATGCGATTCGTATATGAAACGATTCGCAATCGAACATTTGACACTCCAGATTTTGATTTTCGCATTTTATGTTTTGCGCTGTCCGGATATCGCATTTTTGACACTTGGCAATGCGAATATCAAAATAGTTCGATTAGTGCAAATTTCATTCGACAACATATTTGCGTTCGCACATATAGGTGAAAGTGAAGAAAAAATCAAAATATAAGCTTTTAGTGCAAAATATTTGTTATTGTATATGATTTCATTAATTTTGATATATTAAGGGAACAACAAAATGTAAAAAAAATGCAAACAACGAACAGGCAATTTAAAATAATTGTTGAATTTATGAAGAATCACCTGGTCTTGGCAAAGGGAGCATTAAAAACATGCAATGCCAAGACAATTGCTGCAAATTTGTGGTCCAGGCTCACGGTAGAATTAAACGCAGGAGGAACTATTTCCCGCGATGTGAATGGATGGGAAAAAGTAAGTCGTACATCACGTTAACTGTCCATTAAGTTTAATGAATATTTTGAAATACTAGGTTTGGGCAGGTTTCAAGTTCCGCACTAAAGCCAAATCGAAGGAAAATGAAATGAGTATGAGAAAAACTGGCGGTGGGCTCTCAACACATTGTCCATTGTCAGTAATGGAGGAGGTGGTTAATTTGATGCCTCTTAGCCAAACTGTCCAAGGCATTAGCGGAGCAGCACGTTTGGAGTTGCTCGAGTTCGCACTGTAAGTGCGGAGAGCACAAATACTGTGGCAAGCAGCCCGGCTATCGAGTTATCTTCTGAAAGCATTCCACCAAGTTTATCTGCCCCAAGGAATACTCCAAGAAGACCTCGTCGAATAGGAAGAGACGATCTTCTGAAAAACAACCTCGTCGAATAGGAAGAGACGATCTTCTAAAAAACAATGGAAAATCAGTTTAAATGCCAAGAAAATTCAATTACTTTAAATAATATTAATGAAAATCTAAAAATTGTTTCAAAATATTGTAAAAGACAACATGAAATGCAGGAAAAAAAAACTCTGAAAGAAAATTTGAACATAAGAAGCGGAACGACCGTGAGTAAAATAAATTAAAAAGAGAAAAGTTAGAAATTTTGAAAAACATCTAGACTCAATAAATATTGCATTTAAAATTCAATAATGTTATACAATTTCTCTTTTTGACTTCATATAATACCCATATCGATATATTATATTATACATATATTTAATCATTTCATCAATACATATATTTTATCATTTTCATCAAATGTTGCGGCAGACATGGAACATCTTGAACTTTGGGCTATGATGGTAGGTTTGTTCCCGTACTTTCAGTCACTGAATTTTCCTGACACATGTGGCGGGGGAAGCTCATGAAAGTACGGGAACGCTCTCATTGCATTTCCTGAAAATTGACTACCAATAGTGTCAGTTTTCGGTTTTCGGAAGAACAATAGTGATTATAAACTGGTGTGGTGTAATAGATCAGCTGTTTGAAATTGATTATTTCTGCGCGTTTTTTTTTAATTTGAAAAACAAAAACTGGTGTTAACTTATCTTTTGAGTGCTGTGTATATAGTGAGTTTAAATTTTTATAATTTGACACACAGTAAGTACTTCTTCGGCTTCCTTATTGGTGGTAACAAATTTTTGCAGCGACACCGTTGTATCGGGCTATTGGTTTGTATTTTTGGTTCTTTGTTCGGTTAAAAATATCGATACGGCTTGCACACCGAGTAGATTCTCTGGACTAAGAATGCCTTCCAACCAGATCGACCACCCAGACGATTGCATGAAATGCAAAGTTAGGGTGGTGGATGGTGATAAAGCCGTACAATGTGAGGGCGTGTGTGACGGATGGTATCACATCAGGTGTGTAAGGATCCCTGATCAAGAATATGAGTTCCTCCATAAAACAAAAACTAAGAGGAAAATTTTCTGGTTCGGCGATCCTTGTAAGGCAAAGTTCACAAAAATCAAGAAATATGAGTCTCCACTTGTGGAACTAATGGATATGACATCCCAAATCAGAGATAAAATTGATATTCTTTCAAAGATGCAGCCAAGTACTAAGGATTTCACTACTGACATCCTTAAAAAAGTTGAATAAGGGATTTCAAAATTAAACAACAATCCTCCACAGAACAGACCGTCTTACGGAAGTGTTGTTCAGTCTGCCCTCTGTGAGCAGAATAAAAAAGTTTATAATGTGGGTATAGTTGTAAGGCCCAAAGCTGCGCAGGATAGCTCACTAACCATAAGTGAAATAAAGCAAGTAATAAGTCCCGCGCAAATAAAAACACATTGTTTTTAATAAGCCGCTATAAAACGGGTGCGTGTTGATAAAAACGAACAACGAGGCTAACAATAAAACACTTATAGATAGCCTAAACATGAAACTTGGGCAAAAGTATACGGCTGAAAATACGAAACAGCGGCTTCCAATTTTAGTTTTGTTTGGTTTAGAAAAACAATACTCGGAGGAAGAGCTGAATTTTCAAATTTCATCTTTGAATTATGACATGGGCTCAGATCCAAAAATTCGTGTCAAATATTATAAAAAAAGCTACAAAAATGGCAAGTACATTGCGTTCATTGAGGCCCCGGGGGATACATATCACAAATTAGTTAACAGGTATGTTAACGTAGACTTTGGTAGTTACTTTTGTAAGGAAGACCTCAACGTCAGAAGGTGTTTCAAATGTCAGAAATACGGGCACTCGTCAAAATATTGTACTAGGTCAAGTGATGATCACAAAACAAATGAAGATCATAAAACTCAGGATTGTACCTCTGAAATACATAAATGTGTAAATTGTGCCGCGAAGAATCAAAACAACCCTAATCATAGGGCAGATAGTAAAAATTGCCCAGAATATATAAAAGCTGTACAATTCTTGATTAGGAAAACTAACTATTCCTCGTAAATCAGATGCCACTGCAATCTCTGAAAATATTTTATGCAAATATTAGAAGTATTAGAAATAAATTTCACGAATTGGAAGTAACAGCTACAGTTCTGAATGATTCTGACATCATTATTTTAGGCGAAACCTGGCTTTATGAAAATGAAGCAGTTTTTTTATTGCATCTCAGGGTACTCTGCAGTGTTCAATTGTCGAGATTCCGTTGGAGGTGGAACAGTGATTTACATAAGGAACGGTATCAATTTCAAAACCCTAGTGAACGAAAAACAATATAACATGATCATTGTCGAACTAATAGTTTGTAACACTCCTCTAAGACTTGGTACTCATTACAGAGCTCCTTCTCAAGATAGCTTGGATTACCTCGAGTATATTGATGAAATCTACCATAAATATAATAATATTATCATGATTGGTGATGATAATATTGATGTACCTAAACGTAATGATAATCTAACCAGAAACTACCTGGAGACGCTAAAAATGAACAATGCGACTTTACATAATGAGAAGCAACCAACTAGAGTTACAAATGAGTCTGCGACGCTTATTGATCATGTTGTCAGTTCGGTTAACCTTCGTAGGTATGAGTTTGCTATTGCTTTTTATGACATGCCAGATTTGGACCACAGGGTTCACAATATCACTATTACAAGTGCTCTCATTCCTAAAATTCCAATGAAAGTTTTTCAAATACCTGTGCTAAATAAAAATAGATTTGCAAATTTAGTCCGTGACAAGTTTCATATTTTAATGCTGGAATCACGGGAAATTGAACTTGAATAAATCATTGATATAGTTTGTAATGCAAAAACACTTTCAACCACTTATAAAAAGATTCGCTCAAGAAGCAATGATTGGATAAATAGTGATGTCCTTAATATCATAAAGTTAAAAAGAATTGCATACAACACCTATCGGAAGAGTCCAAATAATGAAAATTTCTTAAAATACAAGCGGTTGAAAAACAAGGCTACCAATGTAATAAATAAAGCCAAAGAAATTGCCTTAAATAAACGAGTTGAGAAAGCCCATGGAAACAACAAAAAGTTATGGGATATTCTTGGCAGTGAATAGAATCCTGGGAACAATCAAAATTAAAATAAGGCTAATGTGTCCCTCCTCACAGCAACGCAGCTTAACGACTTCTTTTCGCTAATAGGCAGCAGTTCAAATGATGAATTTCGCGCAAACTCTGCGGAAAGAATTAGCAATATAATCAATCATCAGACCCTCTTCTTAAGACCAACTACTATTGAAGAAATAAATGAGATTATATCAAACCTTAAAAATGTAGCTCCTGTAATAGACTCGATTAGGGCAGATGATTTAAAATGCATCAAGGATCTTCTTGCTCCACTTCTTACTTCTATTGTTAACAAGCACTTGGATGAAGGTAAAGGAAAAACTCTCTTATCACCCCCATATTTAAGAGTGGTGATATTGTTGATCCAAATAACTATAGACCAATTTCATTAACAAGCGTCTTCAGTAAAATTTTTGAGGGAGTTATAAATTCTAGGCTAGTTCACTTTATTAACAACACTATAGGCTTCGATCAAAATCAATATGATTTCCTTAATGGCAGCAATACAAGTGCAGCCCTCATAGATGCGCAACATTATATTAACAACCAACTAGACCAGGGTTTATATGTATCAGCAATATTTGTTGACCTTAAAAAGGCATTTGACACAGTTGACCATACCATTTTAGGCCATATTTCAAACGAACTGGGTGTTCGAGGAAAGGGAAATGAGCTTATAAAAAATTACTTATCCAACCGGACCATAAGTACGCAGTTCAAAGGTGAAACTAGTGATAGGAGGGTGATAAATATAGGTATTCCTCAAGGATCCATTTTGGGACCAACCCTTTATTTGCTTTATGTCCAGAGTCTGAATAATCTTAATTTAGTATCTAAATATGTCATTTATGCAGATGACACCCTTTTATTAAACTCAAATAGAGATCCTATTGAACTAGAGCAGATGATCAATGATGATTTAGGTAGATATTTCAATTGGCTAGTTACTAATAAATTAAAAACAAATGTAAATAAAACGCATTACTTGATTTTCAAACAGAAAAATAAGGAAGACATATCACTAAACATCTTGATTAACAACCAACCCATTGATAGACTAGAAAAAACTAAATATTTAGGAATAATAATTGATGACAAATTGTCATGGTCGGATCAAATTAGAAAAATCAGAGCCAAGATTTGTCCCATTGTAGGTTTCTTAAGAAGACGATGCTACTTGAACACTGTTTTAAAAAACATGATTTATCATGCTTTTAAAATTCCATATATTAGTTATGCCATGCTTAACTGGAGCCAATCTTCTTCAACAAACCTGGCCATCCTAAGCAGAACTCTAAATAAGGCAATTAAGCCAGTTCACAATCTGAGTCCATGGACACCCACTAATCAGCTACATTTCATAACTGGGAAGATGACTTTTTCAACTATTAGCATTTCAAAAGCTAATAACAATATGGAAAATTGTCCACGGAAAGAATAAATCTTCTATTTCTCTGACAACGACCAGCGAAATACAAAACTATGAAACAAGATCCGCGAATTCTTATAGATTGCCTTCAGTGAGAACCAATAGAGCCCTTAATGACCCGATTCTTTCCGCTATATTGTTGTATAATGATATGTCTGATGATTTAAAAAACAACCTTTCGTATTTCGTTACTAAAAGGAAGCTGAAGCAGTATGTTGAAAACCTATTTTAAAAGAGAATGTAAATATTTTTCTTTATTTTATTATCTAACTTTAGTTCTTCTCTTATTTATATATTAATTCTAACCAATACATGCTAGTATTTATTTCCTTTTCACACCATAAAAAATCAAATTGAAATAGCAGAAAATTCAATTAAAACAGTTTTACAAAGAATAGTTTGATTTGTGAATTCTTGTCCTCTCTCATACTAGTGCTTGACACTGCCTTAGGGGAAAGTTTGTGACAAATGAAGTTATTCGATTGCATGCAATATGAAATACTTTGTTATGGGTGTTGGTGAATACAAGTGAGAAACTAAGGACCATACCACAACTAATTAGCCATTTATGTCACTCCTAATGTATCCTCATTTTGTAAAGAAAGAAAAAATTGCGATGAGAGTGTGGCTCGGACCCTTCCACAGATCCTTCATTCCCTACTCGGGAATGGTCAATTTATTACTAACAGCGGAATTCAAACTAACCCCATTTTTTGTCTATAGTTAGTAGGAAATACTTTACAGTTGCTGGTGGATAATAAAGTGCATGCATATATATATATATATATATATATATATATATATATATATATATATATATATATATATATATATATATATATATGTATATATATATATATATATATATATATATATATATATATATATATATATATATATATATATATATATATATATATATATATATATATTTATATATATATATATATATATATATATATATATATATATATATATGTATATATATATATATATATATATATATATATATATATATATATATATATATATATATATATATATTCTTTTCTCAACAGAGCCCTCTTTCAGCATTCATGCATGAGCATGTTGAAATGGTGAAATTTTCTTCAGTTTAGTAAATTCTAGTTTGCTGAGCTGAAGAAGTGTGTCACGAAATCGGATATATATATGTGTATTTATACAATTACATATATATGTTTGATTGTCGACGACGAATTCGATAATTAATCCTAAACGGTGATAAATTATCGCCACAAAAATATTCGACCTTCATAGCAACATTACGCAAAAAATATGTTGCTTGCCGGGTACATTTGAAAATATTTACTCGCGCCACACCGTTTGACACTTTTCAGTATTTTTCGGTAGCTCAGACCCTACTGAAATTTCATCGTACTTACTGAAAGAGGTGAAATTTTTAATTTTCAGTAAAAGGGAGTACGGGAACGGCTTCATTGCAATTAATCGCAATCAATCGTTGTACGGGAACAGCGTATTTGATCTCTTATCCCCTTTGCAATATTCAATAAATTGGTATTTGTTGTATTATTTGTTGTAATATTTGAAGGAATCGATGCTTCCTCTGGTTTTTCTGGTAAGTTTGAAGTTTGAAATTGTCTTTCGGTAGAAAAATTCCATACATGTGGGACATGCAATGCACCTCCAAAACGTCCATCAACGGCGTTGATCATAATTTGGTGATCACATATCTAAATTTTGAGTTTTCATTGAATACGGTTTTAAAACACTTGGATAATAACTTAAATTATTGCGTTGAGGCTGTGCTTTAATTTTCTGTTTAAATAAAGGTGTTCTTAATTGGCTGAATATGCGTGCCATCAACAACTGCAATTGCTCCCGAAATGCCGTTTCATTAAAAAAAACCTAGCTTCCCTCTTCTCACCTTCCGTCAATTCGAACACGATGTGTCTAGGACATAGCACTTTTTCAATGGCCAAGCAAACCTCGAAAAAACAACTTGAAAATGTTTTTTGTGCAAGTCCGACATGACAATCCTGTCCAATTTGATGCTGGTAGCGGCTTTGAGCCAGGAATTTCAAAGCTGCAGATAGTTTAACTATTGCAGGAATAGCAGAAGATATATGCCGCATTTTTAATTAGGGTTCAATATTGGGTTATGTAACTTAGGGTTCAATACTCCAAAGCATCCATCACTGCGAATGTGCTTGCGGTGTCCACATGAACTAAATCGAGTTCTAATCGAATCGAGTTGTAATATGTGTACTGCATTTGAAATAAATTTCAGTCCGCTATCTCTATTCTGTAGTCCTATTTAAGTACAAAATTGCCATGTCATTATTGAAAAACCCAGTATATTTCAATTTAAGAATTGTGGACAAGACAAAAATTATTGAATAGACAAATTACACAACAACTCCCGCGTTGTAATGTCAACTACACCACGAATTTATTTTTTTTACTTTTACTATATATATATATATATATATATATATATATATATATATATATATATATATATATATATATATATATATATCTATATATATATATATATATATATATATATATATATATATATATATATATATATATATATATATCTATATATATATATATATATATATATATATATATATATATATATATATATATATATATATATATATATATATCTATATATATCTATATATATATCTATATATATATATATATATATATATATATATATATATATATATATAAATATATATATATATATATATAT
>OZ022263.1:138278005-138292505 GCA_963978885.1 Nemotelus pantherinus
TTTCCTGATTCGGTTAAAACTGTTGTATTTCTATTTTCTTTTATCACTTCTTGTCGATATCTTGGATTTAACTTTGAACCAATTCGTTTATTTTGTCTGACATATACTACCTGTCCTGTCTCGTAGTCCTTTGTTGGCTGTCTGTTTTTGTTATGATTTTTAATGTCCTTATTCTGTTTTAGTTTAAGCTTTTCTATGTTACTCATGCGGGCGTTTTCGAGTTCTTCAGGGGTGAGATTTGGGATTCTACCAAGGTACAGTTCTACAGGTTTTTTGCCTGTAGTGGAGTGGACAGTGAAGTTGTATTCATTAACCGCTCTTTCTAGCAGTTCTTCAAAAGTTCGTGGGGGTCCTTCTTTTTTCAGACATCTCATGATCTCTATTAATGTGGAGTGAAAGCGTTCGACCTGTCCATTTACCTCGCTTTTATATGGAGGTGTGCGGAAGAGGTTAATCTTCAGTTCATCTTCTAGCATGGAAGATAATGCCGCGGATCGAAGTGCTCCTTCGTTGTCAATTACCACATTCTCTGGGATGCAGAAGAAAAACAGTATATCTCTTAGGGGTCGTTTAATGTCCTCGGACGATTTGGACGGGAGTACTTTTGCTTGCGCAAACTTGGTGAATTTGTCTATGGCAGTCAAGACACGCTGTTTTTCGGTGGTAAAGATATCGATATGCACAGTGTGTCCTGGGTAGTTAGGAATAGGCGTAGGCTGGAGATACGGTTTGTTTGGGTGCCTGTCATATTTATTTTCTCTGCATATAGTGCAGAGCTTCACTAGTTGCCTGATTTTAGAAGACATTTTGGGGAAATAAAAATTTTCAAGTATTTGCAGACGGTTTTCTTCTGCATTGCGGTGAGCTCTTCTATGGGTGCGTAGAATCCTTTCTTCTTGTTCTGCCTCGCTTGGTATGTCTTCAACCATTTTCTGGGTGTAGCGGATTTTATAATCTCTAAAGTGGTGTGGGTAGATTTGTTGGATGAGGCCCATCGTTGGTTCGTCTGTAAGTAGTCCGTTTATCGTGTTAGGATTCAAGTATCTCTTGAAGATATTGATTATGTCTCGTTCAGAGTAGTTTGCCTGGATTATTATATGTCTTGTGTAGCCGTCAAATGGGTTCAAAATCTGATAACTATTCTCATCGCCGGTTTTCAGGATGAGTTGGTTCCTGAAGGCGTTGACTGCGGTTTCTACGGAAGGAATAAGGTTTTGCGATGAGCTTTCATCGCTATGCTGTGTGGGAGTCATGGAGTTTATTTCTGGGCTTTGAGGAGTTTTAGGAGCTAAATCACTGATTATTTGGGGTGGTCTCGAAAGGGAGTCAGCCACAACATTTGCCTTACCTGGTTTATACCGTAACTCGTAATCGTACTCCCCGAGTATCGATTTCCATCGCTTTAATTTGCTATTGGTGTTTTTTGAGCTTAGGGCGTATGTGAGTGGCTGATGATCGGTAAAGATTCTGACCTTACTTGATCCGTATAAATAGTTTCTAAGTTGGTTCAGTGACCATATGATCGCCAACATCTCCTTTTCATTCGTCGCGTAATTCTCTTCAGGTTTGCGAAGCGTTCTCGACAGGAATGAAATGGGTCTGTTGTCTTGCGATAGAACAGCACCGATTGCATAGTTGGAAGCGTCGGTGGTTAGCTCGAAAGGCTTTTTGAAGTCCGGATGGGATAGTACCACATCCTGAGAGATAAGAATATTTTTTAATTTGTTGTACGCCTCCATTGCGTTCTTGTCTAGAGAAATAGGTTTGTTTTTGGAAGCATGCTTGGACACTCGTCCATCTTCCCCTCTCAAGAGAGATGTCAGGGGCTTTGCGATTTTCGTATAGTCCCTGATAAATCGACGGTAGTATCCCGCCATACCAAGAAAAGAGCGCAAATCCTTCAATGTTCTAGGAGGCGGAAAGGAAGCGATGGCCTCCACCTTTTTAGGGTTGGTTTTAATGCCCTCTACGCTAACAACAAAGCCTAAAAACTCGACTTCCTTCTTGAGAAATTCGCACTTATCTAGATTTATTTTAATATTGGCGTTTTTGAGTGTGTTTAGAATAATGTCAAGGTTCTCGAGGTGTTCGTTTTCGTCTTTGCCAAAAACTATAATGTCGTCGATATAAATACGACAGCGTTTCCCAATATGACTCCTTAAGATGTCGTCTAGTGCTCTGTGAAAAATGGCTGGTCCATTTTTCAATCCAAATGGTAGTCGAACAAACTCAAATTTTCCATTATTGATGGAAAAAGCAGTTTTCTCAATATCACATTCCCTTAGGGGAATCTGATGGAACCCGCTTTTCAAGTCAATTGTTGAAAAAAACTGATTTTTTCCCAAATTAGAGAGAACATCATTAATGTCCGGTATTGGGTACGCATCAGAGATGGTGACCGAGTTTAGTTTGCGATAGTCAAAAACCATTCGGAATTTCCTTTCGCCTGAAGCGTCTTGCTTCTTCGGGACAATCCAAACTGGTGCGTTATACGGGGATTTTGATGGCCTTATGATGTTATCATCCAGTTGTTTTTGTATTTCTTTCTCTACTTCATCTTTAAGGGCCATCGGGTAGGGATAAGATTTTGCATAGACTGGGTCATTGGTAGTGGTGCGAATTTCGCCCTTGACGGAGGTGGTGTACGTCAGTTTTTCGTTCGGCTCAGAGAATAGATTAGGGTATTTTCCTAAGATGTGTTTAAGTCGTTTGTTTTGTTCGTCAGTCAGATGAGCAGTTCGTAAATTTAGGTGGTTAACTGCTTGTGAGATTTGTTGCTTCAATGGAATTTTAAGATTATGTTTAATGGTCATAAAGTCGTTATTAGTATGGATGACAGCCTGAAGTGCCTTTAAGCTGTCATTTCCGATTATTCCGGCGAAGGTTTTAAGAGGCGGCAAAAGATAAAATTTGAGCTTATTAATTTTAGGGCCGAATAGACTGACATAAGCATGTTGTGTTATATCTATCGGTCCACCGACTGAGTTGGCTCTTAAAGGTTTTTCGTTTGGGATAGGATTTCGTATAAATCGTGGCTGGATATAATTCTTATTTGAACCGGTGTCGATTAAGAATTTTAGGGTTTCTCCGCTCTTCGCAGCGTATTCCATATACGGTAGCGAAGAGCTCAGCAGTCTAAAAAATGTATTTCGTCCTGTTGCTCCTGATTGTCAATATGGTAATTGTTTCCTGTGTTAGTTGCGTCTGAAGGTGAGTCTTCGCAGGCATTAGGTTCGTTGCGTTCGTCATAGTAGTAATGTTCGTCACACTGGTAATGTTCGTCGTACGTGGGGTCGTGAGCGTCATTTGTGGTTGTAGCACTATGTTCCAGGTTAAAAATTCTTTGCTTTGGTACATGTGCATGTTGAGAGGTGGCGCGTTTATGAGCACCTTGATGTTGCTGTCTAAGAGGCGGTCTATTCTGATAATTTACCGCTTGTGATCTGATAGACTGGTCAACGTCCATTGGCTCGTATTGCCGTGGTTTAGGTGGTAGCGGTCTGTGGTTCGGGTTGAAAGCGTTAGGATGATAGGTTTGTCTGCGGAATTGTGGTGGCTGTGGGTTGTTAGGATTATTGAGTAATTCAGGGAAGAAATCGCGTCTCGGAATGTGAGGTGCCGAGGATTTATGTTGTGCATCAAATCTTTTAGGTGGAATTGGGGGTGGTGTACTAGATGGCATGCTCAAATGATTTCTTCGCGTTGTCGTGTGCGAATGATGCGCGTGCTGAGACCTGTAATCTACGTTTTGATGCTTCAAACATAAGTGTAAGGCCTGCGGTAGATCTACAGGTTCACGGATGCTCAGTAAGCGTGGTAGATCACCTTTGAGACCGCGCACGAAGGTATCAAGGGCTTTGTCCCGGTAAGCTTGGGTCATATTGCGCAAGGATTCCTGGCCCATGTCCATTGCCGATAGCTTATTTAGGATGAGCGATAGATGGTGATACACGATTTGGTAGAATTCATGGATGGTGCTATTACCCTGCACTAGCGTCGTCATCTGGTACTCGAGCGTACCAAGATCACGTTTATCAGCATAGTGTAAGGTTAAGCATTTTGAAATTTTCGGCCAATTCAACGGTGTATTATAGGATTCAAGGGCTATATCAGCCTGTCCTATGATCTTGTACCGTATTACCGACAGAATACCGAAATATTTGGGTGTGCCTTGTAGGTGTGCGTAGATTTTTAAGATTCTTTCTACGCTCTTTCTCCAGGAAGAAAACTCACTTGCATCACCCGAGAATGTTCGTAAGCTCTTTACGACATCAGGGATTTTATCCATGTCGGATAAATCCCTTTCATTACCAATGTTTATAGGGATATCATACTCATTATTTGCATCTGATGCAGGATTCATATAAGAATCGAAAAGCCGTCTGCCCTCAATTTGTAAGGTGTTTGATACTAACTGTGTCACTAATTGCACAAGGTCAGCGTTGAGCTGAATATTACTGACATTTTGTGGGTTAGAAGGAATAGGAGGAGTAGCTTGATCTCCAACTTCGATTTGAGGAGGAATTTCTCCCAAATTTAAACGTGAGGGTCGAATAAGATTGCTCGGATTTGCCATCCTCGTAAGGTAAGATTCGCTTTATAATTTATGTAACTACATACCACTTTCACAATAAAAAAAACAACTTTCACAAAAATCACTTTCACAATTGTATCACTTCAATATTGGTCACTCGATATAAGAATATTGCTGTGTATTTTTACTTAAATAACTAATAAATAAAATATCAAAACTTTAAAATTTGCTTTGTAAATTTTTCCTTCATATATTTTAATAATTTTCTCCTTGATATGTATGGTGATATTTTTCTATTTTACAATTATTTTACTGATTCTGATTTCATTCAATAGAATTTTTCCTTTTCCTTTTGTTTTTTACAATTATAAAAAAATCTTGATTTATTACTTACAGTATTGCTAAAATGTTCAAAGCCTGCATGCTGGTTTAATTTTTCGTCTGCAGCTTCCAGGATTCCGCGCAGGTGGCTAAGGGATTTCTTAGGGATATCACACGGTTGCTTACTGTTGACCACTTCTTTCGCTGCTGAGGGCGGCTGTTAACTCCGTTAACTCCTGTTTACCTTAATGGTTACTGGGGGGCCTCTTTCCCTCAAAACACCACGATGCCGGCTTGGTTATCGCGCGACCTTTTTAAATAAATTCTATCACCACGGTACTTTGTTCACAAAGTTTTTTCCCGTACTCGAGAAGTATTGGACCACTTTCCAGCCTCAGAAGTGATTTTAGCGAGCTAACTATGGCTAATGCTCGATCCAATACCTTTACCTCGATTAGTTCCCGTACTACTCGTACTACTCGCGGAACTTAGCGAAAAGAAATTTATCTACTTTATTAAACGCGGTGTAGCGAAGAGTGGTCCCTGCTCGGGCGCCAGTTAATAAAACTCCGTCGAGTTTCTTTAAAAAAATACCAGCAAGGCAAAACCTTGCGTCTTTATTTCACAATTACAAATTCTTAACAACTAGTACAATCGATTATGAGTGGTATTTATTTGCTACAAATCGCTGATGCGGCGTCTGACTGCAATTTGCAGTTTCGATGAATTTTGCTGTGAAGGTGTTTTACACCTGGCGATGACCTGACGCTGTCGATGACCGGGCGCGTGTTAACTTATATATATATATATATATATATATATATATATATATATATATATACATATATATATATATATATATATATATATATATATATATATATATATATATGTATACATATATATATATATATATATATATATATATATATATATATATATATATATATATGTATACATATATATATATATATATATATATATATATATATATATATATATATATGTATATATATATATATATATATATATATATATATATATATATATATATATATATATATATATATGTATATATATATATATATATATATATATATATATATATATATATATATATATATATATATATATGTATACATATATATATATATATATATATATATATATATATATATATATATATATATATATATATATATATATATATATATATATATATATATATATGTATACATATATATATATATATATATATATATATATATATATATATATATATATATCTATAAATAAATATATATATATATATATATATATATATATATATATATATATATATATATATATCTATAGATATATATATATATATATATATATATATATATATATATATATATATATATATATATATATATAAATACATATATATATATATATATATATATATATATATATATATATATATATATATATATATATATATATATATATATATATATATATGTATTTATATATATATATATATATATATATATATATATATATATATATATATATGTATTTATATATATATATATATATATATATATATATATATATATATATATATATATATATATATCTATAGATATATATATATATATATATATATATATATATATATATATATATATATATATATTTATTTATAGATATACAGGGTGTCCCATAACGCAACGTCAAGCCGGAAAGGGGTGATAGGGCAGGTGGTGACAGTAATCAGAAAACTATTTAAAAAAAAGTTAGCTGCGTATTTTTTGAGATATTCGCTTTTGAAAAAAAATTGAAAAAATGCGTACCCTGTGACAATCTTTTCACTGCTACATCTACAAAAAAATTTTTTTTTTAATTTTCTTTTTATAATATAACCTCAGATAAATGCTCTTTAAATTACAGCCAAAAATTAAAAAATTACTGTTTTAGTTTTCAGTGAAATAGCACTTCTTTCACCAAAGATGTACTAAAAAATAACTCTTCACCCAACTTCATCTAACCGTACTGAAAAAAAAATGTACTAAGATATTTTGGCAAGTAGCTTTAAAAGATAGTCTACTAAGTCCTAATTCCAAAATGGTATTACACTTGCTTCTTTATTTCTTAATTAAGGAAAAATAACGTTTTTACCTTGGAGAGAACCAATTCCCAGTTAATTGCTATTAGTTATTTGAAATGATTTTAATGCACTTTATTCTTCTTAAAAACCGTTACCTATAGGTCGATGGAAAAATTAGATGCGTAGTTATGTTATTTTGCTATTTGCGTGGCATTATAGTGGATTACGGTCATTTGATAAGTGTGCATTTTTCTAGCAAATAAGAGAATACTCCCGTAGTTCCGTTTATTGAAAGTGTAAAGTGTGAATTCCATAATGCCGTTTAGATATAGTGCACAGGAATATGCTAATATGCACCTAATTTATGGGGAATGCAGATCCAATGCTTCTGCTTCAGCACGACTTTATCGTGAGAGGTACCCAAATGTTGAACGGTATCCAGATCATCGAGTGTTCATAAACGTGCATCGGGCATTTTCAGAGGGTCGCTTGCCCCATCGAATGGCTTGTGCGGGAAGACCTTGGAATCTCTACGAGGACACTGTATTGGAAGCAGTTGAAGAAGAACCGTCAACCTCGGTGCGTGCCATTCAGATGACTACAGGAGTACCCAAGAGCTCAGTTCAGCGAATTCTAAGGAGAAACCAACTTCATCCATACCATGTACAACGTGTACAAAGTCTCCTTCCGCGAGATTACCCGGAGAGAATTCAGTTTTGTCAAACTATGCTGGAGAAGTATAGAAAAAATTCGCGGTTCTTTGACGAAATTCTTTGGACGGATGAGTCAACATTCACCAAGGATGGCTACATGAATCTCCATAATTTGCACGAGTGGCACATGGAGAATCCGCATCTAATGCGACAGAACAAATCTCAACACCGATTTAAAATAAACATGTGGACGGGCATTCTTAATGGTTCAGTTGTTGGGCCATTTGAGCTTGCGGGGAATTTGAATGCCGAAGTTTATCTGGATATGTTGGAAAACCAATTATCACAACTATTGGACGACGTACCACTGAGGATTTATGGAAACATGTATTTCCAGCATGATGGCTGCCCAGCACATTATGCTCGAAGTGTACGGGAATTTCTCAACAGTGAGTATCCCGAGAGGTAGATAGGACGGGGTGGAACAATTTCGTGGCCAGCTCGTTCACCCGATTTAAATCCTTTGGATTTCTTTTATTGGGGCGCAATAAAGGAAAAAGTCTATTCCACTGAAATACAAAGCTTAGAAGAGCTACGTACTAAAATTAGAAAAGCGGTCGACGAAATAAACTCAAGAAGTTTTGCCCGCCTAATTTCAAGGTCGTTCTTAAGAAGATGCAGAGCCTGCATTGCCGCTGATGGCAAGCATTTCGAACACCTTTTATAAGTAAAGTAAGTAATTTCTGTTCAATAATTGATTTCTAATTTCAACTTATATCAAATAGTGCGAAAACAAACTTAGGATGTCGGACTGTTAGAAAATTTATATTCATCTCAATTAAGTCATTAAGAAGCAAGTGTAATACCATTTTGGAATTAGGACTTAGTAGACTATCTTTTAAAGCTACTTGCCAAAATATCTTAGTACATTTTTTTTTCAGTACGGTTAGATGAAGTTGGGTGAAGAGTTATTTTTTAGTACATCTTTGGTGAAAGAAGTGCTATTTCACTGAAAACTAAAACAGTAATTTTTTAATTTTTGGCTGTAATTTAAAGAGCATTTATCTGGGGTTATATTATAAAAAGAAAATTAAAAAAAAAAAATTTTTGTAGATGTAGCAGTGAAAAGATTGTCACAGGGTACGCATTTTTTCAATTTTTTTTCAAAAGCGAACATCTCAAAAAATACGCAGCTAAATTTTTTTAAAATAGTTTTCTGATTACTGTCACCACCTGCCCTATCACCCCTTTCCGGCTTGACGTTGCGTTATGGGACACCCTGTATATATATATATATATATATATATATATATATATATATCTATAAATAAATATATATATATATATATATATATATATATATATATATATATATCTATAGATATATATATATATATATATATATATATATATATATATATATATATATAAATACATATATATATATATATATATATATATATATATATATATATATATATATAAATATATATATATATATATATATATATATATATATATATATATATATATATATATATATATATATATATATATATATATATATATATATATATATATATATATATATATATATATATATATATATATATATATATATATATGTATATATATATATATATATATATATATATATATATATATCTATAGATATATATATATATATATAATATATATATATATATATATATAATATATATATATATATATATATATATATATATATATATATATATATATATATATATATATATATATATATATATCTATATCTATATATATATATATATCTATATCTATATATATATATATATATATATATATATATATATATATATATATATATATATATCTATATATATATATATATCTATATATATATATATATATATATATATATCTATATCTATATATATATATATATATATATATATATATATATATATATATATATATATATATATATATATATATATCTATATATATATATAGCATATATCTATATATATATATAGCATTTTGACACCATGCTGAATAACATGAATGACAACTTTATGGCTAACAACACTCGACAAGCGTACAAAGTAGTGAGGCACTTAAAACAAGGCTTTAAACCACGAACTAGCCTATGTAGGGCTGCCGACGGAAGCATCATAAGTGGCTCAGAACAGGTGAAGGAAAGATGGGCGTCCTATTTCCAGCAATTACTAAACGGAAATGTCCCCGCACCCGACGAATCGCCATCACTAATTGGTACATACCCTGACAGTGCCACATCTCACCCTCCTACACTAGATGAAGTTCGGCAGGCCATGGACCGCTTGAAACCCAACAAAGCACCGGGCATCGATGGGATCCCCGCGGAGCTCCTAAAGACAGGCGGGATTTCCGTTTTAAGGGCTCTCTATGGATTGGTGACCGACATATGGCAACAAGAAACGATGCCGGATGAGTGGCGAAAAAGTGTTATATGTCCCATTCACAAAAAAGGAGATAAACTGATATGCGAAAACTACAGGGGCATATCACTACTTTGTACGTCGTACAAACTCTTGACAAAGATTTTAGAGTTAAGGATTTCCCATCACGCTGAGAAAATTCTTGGTGAATATCAAGGTGGTTTCAGACGTGGAAGATCGACAACTGACCAAATATTTACGGTCAAACAAATTTTGGAAAAATGTTGGGAATTCAACATTGATGTCCATCAAATATTCGTCGATTTCAAACAAGCGTACGACAGAATCAACCGAACTGCATTGTATAACATCATGCTGCAGTTCGGAATCCCAGCAAAGTTGGTACGACTGGTGAAAATGACCATGACCGACTCCACGTCACAAGTGCTGATCCAGAATAATATGACCAACTCGTTTTCGACGAATACAGGACTAAAACAAGGGGATGGATTAGCTCCGGTACTCTTTAGCCTAGCGCTTGAATATGTCATCAGAAAAATCCCCGTTGACACGAGAGGAACTCTATTATTTAAGTCGACACAGCTAGTAGCTTACGCTGATGACATCAACATTATGTCACGTTCGTTCAATGACGCCAAGGAAGTATTTGTAGCTTTAGACGAAACCGCCAAGGAAGTTGGTCTTCAAATTAACGAACAAAAAACAAAAGTTATGACTCAATCAAGGAAAAGGACGCCGATAAGACAAAACATAACTATAGGGGACTATAATCTTGAAAATGTGGACAACTTCGTGTACCTAGGGACGAACCTCTCGAAGGATGGGAATGAGCTTGACGAAATCAAACGACGGATTCAATTAGCCAATAAGACATTCTTTTCGGTGCTTCCCATTTTGAAATCTCGATGCGTACACAGGAATACGAAGTTTCGCATCTATGAAACGATTATTAGACCTGTGCTATGCTACGGAAGCGAAACCTGGACAATGACCCAGGCTTCTGAAAAAGCCTTGAATACGTTCGAGAGAAAGGTATTGCGAAGGATCCTCGGTCCAATACGGGAGGAAGATGGATGGCGAATCCGATACAACAACGAGCTGTATACCATATATGACGAGCCGGAAGTCTCTACCGTCATACTACTACAAAAATTATAATGGGCTGGCCACGTCGAACGAATGAGCGATAATCGAATCCCCAAACGGTCTCTCAAGGGGCGAGCGAGCGGAGCCAGGCCAGTCGGTAAGCCACGCAAGCGCTGGGAGGATTCGATCGATGCCGACAGCAGGTCACTTCTGGGAGCACCGAACTGGAGGACGCGGTCACTGAACCGAGACGAATGGAGGCGACGTATTAAGGAGGCGAAGGCTCGATTCGGGCTGTAGTGCCTCGATGATGATGATATATATATAGATATATATATATATATATATATATATATATATATATATATATATATATATATATATATATATATATATATATATATATATATCTATATATACATATATATATATAGATATACAGCTATGGACATATAAATGGCACAAACTTACGTTGAGCATAAATTTGAGTATTTTTCAACTAAAAACCTTTAAAAAGGCAAGTTTTATCTATTCTGGTTATTGCTGTAAAAACATTTGTCTCAATAGCGCTCAAATGTTCCGCTACGTTTTGCGAATTATTTACCGTTATCACGTTTTGCGTAAACAATGCTGATTTTAAGTGGACATATAAATGGCACAATTTATTTGATATAGGCAGTACTCGCGTTGATTTCCAATTTCTAATTCAGCACCAACCACTTTTCTCAGCCAAATTAAAATATCACGCGAAGAAATACGTAAAGCTATATTGGAGCTCGATTGCAACAAAGGCCCTGGTCCTGATCTCCTTCCGCCGACCTTCCTGCGGAGGTGTGTAGAGCAGCTAATAACACCCCTGCATATATTCTTTGACAGATCACTTTCATGCGGTGTTTTCCCATCCTGCTGGAAACTTTCATACGTGACACCAATTTTCAAAAATGGCGATTTACGCTGCGTCGAAAATTACAGGGGCATTGCCATTTTATCTTCCATTCCAAAACTTTTTGAAAAAATTGTTTACATTAAACTTTCCCCACTAGTTGACTCCCGTCTGAATGAGCAACAGCATGGCTTTAGAAAAGGTCGCTCAACTATCACAAACTTGACAATCCTAGTTTCGGACGATTTTGTGTAAAATGGAAAAAGGCTATCAAATTGACGCAGTCTACACTGACTTTAGCAAAGCTTTTGATAGAGTTGACCATTCTATATTGATCCTTAAGGGGGCAAGATGGTTTCAAACTTAAACAAAAAAATTTTTTCAATTATTTTTTTATATAAAAGCACAATATCTCAGGAATATCCTCTGAAAATTTCAAGTCAATCGGACTAAAACTCGCAGAGATACCGGTTATTTTATGATCGTGTTGCCAGGTATATTTCAAGGAGAAACCAAAATAGTCTAGCGCGAAACTCCGAACTACATTTTTGAAGACGGTGCGTAACATAACTCAAAAATTAATGCACCGATATCAATGAACTTTGCCGGACATCTTTAATATGATAAATACTCGCGGATGAACGATCGTTTTTTTTTTGTAAATTTTTTACTATTTTTTACAGGCAATCATAGGCTGATTTTTTGTGTGAAAATGGTACCTCCAAATTGAAAACCACACCAAAAATCGAAAATCGCATATTTTTCAATATAATTTCGTTCATCCGCGAAAAAAACTAATATATTAAGTAAATCACTTCGATTTTTGGATTTCAGATAACACAGTCAGGCCAGGTTTTACGCACCGCACGACGCCTTTTTTTCGAAGCGCCTTTGATCTACTGCCACCACGGGATAAATAATTAATATTTTTTCTACAATAATTCCTACATACTCTCAAAATATAGTTCTTTAATGTGTTATAAAAAATTAGTAATTATTTTCACTCAAAGCTGAGAAAAAAAAATCGCAAAATCGGCTTTTCTTCGGCCTCGGAAACCATCTTGCCCCCTTAAGCTGCACAAATTCGGACTTGCCGGATCTTTACTAAGCTGGCTCAGTTCCTACCTCCACAACCGAATACAACTCGTTAAATTTCAAGTAATTTTATCAAAAAATATATTTGCTACCTCTGGTGTTCCACAAGGTAGTCATCTTGGCCCACTTCTCTTTAACATATTCATTTCGGATCTATCTGACGTATTGTTAAACATTCTCACCTACTTTATGCAGACGACCTCAAACTCTACCACACCATTGAATCTAAATCTGATGCACTTTTCCTTCAATCCAAGCTTAATTCTCTTGTTCAGTGGTGCAATATAAACAAGCTCTCGCTGAATATTGATAAGTGTCAAATCATAAGTTTTAGCCGTAAATGCATGGTTACGCAGAATACCTACTTTCTCGGCAACAACTTATTAACTCGCGTTGATAGCGTTGTTGATTTCGGTGTTGTGATGGATGTGAAACTTCGTTTCAACTTGCACTACGACAAAATTCTTTCCCGTGCGAATAAGCAGCTCGGCTTTATTAAACGACGTGCCAAGGAGTTTTAACGATTTCCAAACTATCCTACAAATCTTCCCTTATCCAAGCCATTTGTACACCATAACTTTTAAGCTCTTGTTTAATTATCGTTTTTAATTGTTATTCTTTTATTTCCTTGTTATTTTACTTATTGTCTATTTTAAACTTATTTGTTTACTCCCTTAGTTATTTATTTATGTGTTATTTATTTGTACCTTACACTTTTTTATTTCCTTTTTATTTTACTTATTGTCCATTTTAAACTTATTTGTTTACTCCATTAGTTATTTATTTATTAATGTGTTATTTATTTGTACCTTACACTTTTTTTTTGTTTTTAAATAATTGGATATTTCATATTTTTTATGTATGTATATGTATTTATGCCTTGTTTGGCTAATAAATAAAATAAAAAATATTTTGCGTAGTTGGAAAATAAATATAAAGTGCGAAAAATTATTGAAAATGGGATCAGGCAAACATACCACAACTGAGGAAAGGCGGATCAAATGGAAAATGCATGAAGATGGGAAAAAAGTGCTAGAAATTTCTGAAGTAATGCAAATTTCTCGAAAAAAAAGTGTACAATGCAATTAAATCATGTGTTGAGAATCCCGATATATTAAGGGCAAAAGTCGGAAGCCAAGGCCTCGAAAAACAAATGTGCGTACGGATGAAGTTATGGTCAGAATGGCGAAAACTGATCCATTCAAGTCATCACGGCAGATAGCATCTGAAATTAATGAATCTTTCGAAAAGAAAATATCTAGCAGGCTTGTCCGGAGAAGATTAAACGAGGCAAATTTGTTTGGGCGTATTTCCAGAAAAAAGCCACTGCTCTCAAAAAACAATATTTCAAAAAGATTAATCTTCGCCAGAACCCATAAAGAAAATCCCATT
>OZ022263.1:138302705-138405205 GCA_963978885.1 Nemotelus pantherinus
TAAAAATTCAATTTTAAGCAAGTGTCTTTAAATAAAAAAAAATGAATACAAATATATATAAATACAAAAATTACTCACCAGGGAGTCCAGACGACGGTCGACCGTGGTACGGGATCCACTGGAACTTTCAGACTTGAACCGGGCACTGTAACTAAACTAAAAAGGCAATTCTAACCCGGTTTACCGATTTCATCTCGTATAAGAAATTATAAATAAAATTCAACAAAATTATAAAAATATATAAGCCTGAGAAATTTTAGATTCACTATGAACAGTTTACTTCATGATATTATTATATAAACAAAAGAAAAATAAAATATGTTCGGCTTCCTGTGTTGCATGTGACGATGAAAATGAATGCAGGATACTATCAGCAGTCTCGGTAGATATACTAAGCGGCTACTGTGAACACTTTACTATAGGATTGTATTCGGGTTGGGACGATCAGATAGAGGTTGTCGCTGATTAAGTGAACTCGGACTCATTACATGTCCCGGTCCATCTATTAAAACATTTTCAATTTACTGCGTTGGTGACTCGCCATCCAAGCTGCTGCAGCATCAAAACTATTAATAGCCGGATGAGTTTCTAGCTCCTTGATTTTTCGACATAAACGATACGAGGTTTTTCAGTTTTGGATAAATACATTTGGATTTCGGCATTTTCGCCGTCACAAATTCTCAAAACAACCATTACTAACTGCCGTAACGAATGCACCTGTCGCACAAACTGCAGTTATGGATTTCATTTTTTTTATTTATTATTTTTCTTAGAAACTCGCGCCAAAAAACTTTTTCTGGTTATTTTCGTGGCAAGGGTCACACACTTGTTTGTTCGTACAAACTGTTAATCCAAACAACACTTGATAATCCTTCTGATGAAAATTGTTATTATTTCACTCTTCAATGTAACCACAAATAACTTTGACCGATATTCGCGCTCTACCAGCACAAAAGAACACAATCTCACCACCTTGAGACGACAACTTCAAATTTTTACTTTTTCCTTAGCACACGCCGACAGCTGCTACTCCCCTGTCTCAATTTTCCGACGAATAGCCTCAAAAATCCCACCTTCTCGGTGCAGCGCTAAATCCAAACTTTTCACGATCCAGTGTCCAAGCCAAAATCAAAAAAAACTCCGTCGCTCGACAATCTCAAAAAAACAACCTTCTCGGTTCAGCGCCAAAATTCACCTCCCCTGTCCCCAGCAAAAATTCACGCTGACCAGCCAGTTCAGTTTCCAGCTGATCCCGTTGCCGCCATCTCCCGCAACAACTTATCTCTCCAGCAAGCATCACCCGAACAACAAGCAATGCAGTTCAAATGCACTCAGGTGTTGATTGCATTTGAACTGCACCGCTTCATTGTTGTTGTTTTTTTTTTTTTCAGTGTTTAGGTGATGCTTGCAGAGCAACAACCGCTCGTTTTGTTTTTATACAGGCAATGCAATTCGAATGCCACTAGATGTCAATAACTTTAATTGAGTGCAATGACATTCGAATTGCACCGCCTGACTGTTTTGTTTTTTTTTTCTATATATATTGCTGTGAGTGGCGGCAAACAGCTGTCCGTAATAATTTTTGAACAGCTGTAACTTATTATAAACACCATTTATTTAACCGAAATAGGTACCAATAGATGCAACACACTTTTTTCAACGAGACACAAGTACATTTATTCCAGGTTTGTAAAAGTCCGAGTTTCTGGTTCGAAGAAACTCCTCGAAAGCATTTTTGACAGCAACTTCATTATTAAATCTTTTTCCTGTCAAAAAGTGATCCAAATGTTCAAATAAATGGTAATGTATTGGTGAGAGGTCTGGTGAATATGGAGGGTGAGGTAGAGTCTCATTGCACAACTCGTTTAAATTTTGGACCGTTGTTATCGATACATGAGGTCGTGCGTTATCATGAAGCAGTATCACTCCATTCCTGGTGATAAGCCTAGGTCGTTGGACTATCAATTTCTGATGCATTTCATCCAGTTGAGCACAGTATTTTTCAGCATTGATGGTTTCGCCAGGTTGCAGGAACGAATAGTGGATAACTCCAGCCACAGACCACCAAACAGTTACCATTATTTTCTTTGGATGAAGGCTTGGTTTCGGCATGTGGCTTGGCGCTTCATTGGCATCTAGCCAATGGGCCGATCGGCGACGATTATCGTATAAAATCCACTTTTCATCGTAGGTCACAATTCGGTGCAAGAACGGTTCCTTTTTGTTGCGGGAGAGAAGAGAACTTGAAATCTCTATTCGACACGTCATGTTTTGCTCGGTAAGATCATGCGGAACCTATTTGTCAAGCTATTTCACTTTTCCAAGTTGTTGCAAGTGGCGGCAAACTGTCGAATTGTGAACGCCTAATTTCTCGGCAAGATCCCTTATGATTTGGTGGGGGTCAGACTCCACTAATGCACGCAGCTCGTCGTTATCGATCGATGGTCCTGGGTGTCCACGTGGCTCACTTCCAAGGTCCATATCTCCGGATCGAAATTTTTCGAACCACCGCCGAGTGGTTCGTTCGCTAACTGTATTAGGTCCAAATGCACTGTTATATTCCTCGTTGCGTTGTGCTCTAATTTAAATTCGTATAGTAAAATTAGCCGTTTTTGATTCACTTCCATGTTTACTTTCTCTTTTTGTTTTTGCGATAACTATGAAGTGCAAAACAGAAATGACTCCATAAACCAAGGTAGCATTAATTATACTTCAATATTTCATATCATTTACGCCACCTTGTGCCAACATAATACACTAATATTGCAGCCAACTTTATGTCATTGCTAAATCGGCCATTTCATCTGCAGCAACCTAATATATATAGATATCAGAGTTAACCGGTTCACAAAACCATAATTCAAATCATGTAGATTGCTTCATTCACTTAAGCTACTGCATTCACTAAAGTTACTTAGCAATATTTCTACAGGTTTATGCTATTAACGGTGATTCGGCAGATAGTTGTCAAACGTTGTAGTGTAAATGATTTCATATGTATGTTTGAATTTCATCAAACGGTCAGTCTGAAAATTCTTTGGTTAGTCAAACCACTAAAGGTCTCCCCAAACGCTACAAACAATTTGCCTCAATTTTCCACTATTTCTCACGCTATTGTGAATCCATGAAACTTTTACTCAAACGGTTTTGCCAGCGAAACATCCACCTGAATGAAATCTCTGCGGTAGGATTTTGTTGTTTTCAACATTCAACATGCGCCTATTATAGGAACATTTTACCTACTTACTCAGAATACCTGGGTGACAGAAAACAGTTTCCAGACAAATATTTAACTATTTTAATCGAGAATGGAGCACAAGCATATTCGGCAAAGGCAACATTAAAAACTGAGTTTTTTGCGCTTCTTTCGAGAGCTGGCTAGGATAGTCAGTTTGAAAACAAAAACTTCCTACCCCAGTTTTTTGCAATTCTACTAATCTAACCAGCTTTCGGTAAAGGCGGAAAAATGAAGCCTGGTAGCAAAATCGAGGTTTTTAGCTATTTGGGAACATTGACCTGAAAATTCCGTTCACTTTCACACAATTGAACATGTTCAGGTCGACTTGAAGACAGTGAATTTAGATATCCGATGGCGAAGAACAGGCAAAAATTAATTTTAGGAGTGCCCACACCAAAATTTAAGTAGCTATACTGATTACAAACTAAATATTTTTTGTGTTAGTTTCGAACGACGAACTATAGAATGTATATTTACCAACGGAACACAAACACATAATTAGTGGCAAGAATAAAAATATGTACTTATGTATGTATGTATGTTTATATCCTAAAGAGATTTAAATCACCAAGCTATATTTGGTTTTTGGATCAACTTAATATTAGTTTGTTGAAAAATTGAACTGATATCAGTGCACGATCACTTTCTTCATCAACAATTCAGCCGGGACCAAGTTTTTTATATCAAAATTATTTCCTATGCAAAACACCCATTTCCCTAAGATGTTCTATATCACACGGCTGATTATGTATGTTTGCTTTGAGATTCCTTCGTAATAAGGTATAGTGCATTTGAATTTCGGGAAGCATGGCTTTACGAAGTGCATTGTTTTAATTACATCTGTCTAGAGCAATATTTCAGTTTTATTGTCGAAGAAAGTGACAATATCCAAGCATTATTTTGTGTCAATTGTAAGTTAGTTTATGTGGACGATCATCACGTGCGGTAGCAGAGGCAAAAGTGAGAGCGCTAGTAAACTTCGACACATTTATTAGGAAATTAATCATGAGACATCAACAACATTTTTTTAAAAGATACCTTAAGTGACCTTAAATTGACTGATTCAAAGTTTCAAGAGACATCTGACAGCTTTTTCTAGCTTCCTAAAATAGATTATAGAACATGTTTGATTTTCTAAGTCACAATTCATAAGATAATCAGCTTAATTAATTTGGTGCTGGTCCAAATGATTCTTCATTTAAATTTATACTTCCATATGGATGGCAGCAATTTTCAAGCTCAACAAATTTTCCTTGATCCCAGGGTCCCACAAGGTCACTCAACAACAAAGAAAATATCCACAATACTTACAAAATGCCTAGAATTTTAAGCCCTAGCCCAGTCATCATCCGGCGTAGCCGAATCAGCGGAAAATGTAAACAAATTTACGGAAAATAATCGTGTTCAAATATTTTAGTTCAGCTAAAAATATTTTTATTCCCTTAAGGGGGCAGGGACACTTAGAATTTTGAGAAAATCGATTTTATTTTCTTTGCGTTTTCTAAAAGTATCATATTTCAAGAGCATTCTCCTCAAATTTCAGATGAATCGGACAATTCTTTTTGGAGATAAATAACTATGAATGAAGTCGTCTTTATTGCGTTAAGCGTTTTTCGCATGCTTTAAAAGCATTTTTCTCGAAACTATGTTTTCGAAGTCGGTGATCACTGTAACTTGAAAACGGCTTTATCGATCAGCGTGCAATTTTCCTCACTTAATTGATATGTAATTACCCTCCGGATGAGCGAAGGATTTTTTGATTGGACGATATACTTTTTTTCAATAGCCGAAAATGTGAGTGAAATTTTGGTCGAAAATACAATTTTGAATTTCAACAACCGCCATTTTTCGACAAATCAAATCTGCCAAAGTCCTTCGTCCATCCGGAGCACTATGTCATTAACTAATAATCCCCGATTTTGTTTTTATTTCGGAAGATCCAGTGACAAGCAAAACAATTTTTTTGGACCCCTCGCAAATTTACTCTATTTCGACTTATTTTCAGCCTTGTGCTTTAAAAAAAATTACAATAGCTTCTACAAATATATTTCTTTCATGTTAAAGAACAGATATTTGTTATTAATTACTTTAATGTGTGTCTAAAAAAATCCTGAAATAGAGCTTTTTCTTGACGTCCCAAGTGTACCTGACCTCTTAAGGTCAAACCACGACCACGTCAATTTATTATCGCCGTAAAATATCTGACTTGCGTCGTTGTGACGTCATGCCGTTTATATGCAGCTTGGTGAAGGGGTGATGATAGATGGAGGAGGACAAACAAACTATCCCATCGTCATCGTCCCAATTCATTCCGACCATTAGTTACACATACCGAACTGACTTTGGTTACACATACCGAACCGACTTTAAAATCAGGGGTGTGTTCAATGTGCATGCTATAGCTGCTATTAGCTGCTAATTTAGCAGCTCTGGCTGTCCAATGTCACGAAATAGCTACTTTCTGATGCTTGCTATTTGACAGTCGGGCTGTCCAAGATTCCGGAATAGCTGCTAAAGCATAGTACTGAGTTCGATTTCACGTGAAACTTTCATACAAAATTTCACGTGAAATCTGTTTCGGCGAAAATTTAGCTTGAAAATAAGCAAGTTTGGTACTGTGTTCTTAGCATGAAAAGTTGCTTTGAAGTTGCTTTCGCTTCGAAAACATAGATGGCACTAAAACATGTTGTCAATAATTTCACGCCAATTTAGTTTGTGCAGTTCATTCTTTCGAGCGAAAAAGTGACATTTAGTGTTTGAATTTGAAAATTGAGCAGTGCAAATGACTTTCCAATAAGAAAATCGATCGAAAATTGAAATTCTTGACATTTTATCCGTCAAGAATGAGCATTGTCTCTGCTTTTCTCTGTTGTCAAAATTTTCGCTCGAAAGAATGGTCAGATAATGGGGAAATGTCAAAATTTCACGTGAACTCGAACTCAGTACCGGCCTTAAGGTAGCAGCTATTCGCTGCTCGTAGTCTGGAGGATAGCTAGGAAGTAGCTACGGCAAAATGGCCGTGCGTACACAGCTGACATGCAGTTTGAACGTAATTTTCAATTGGAAATTGAAATGAAAAGAAGTTTTTGCGCTTTTGTGATACAGGAGATGAGGAATAAATTTGAAAATAGTGACAGCATAAATTAAATACGGGCTTTTAAACACTTCAACTCAACTCGAGTTTTAAGTTGGCTTGTACATAGCGCAGCTCATATTGAGTTTTTAGAAGGCGAGCATGAAGCGTAAAAGGCAGGGTGCTCTGATTCCTGTATTATCAAATTTTCAACGATTATTGTTTGCTCTTTTTCGCATGTATGGCGTCAAAAGGCGGAAATAAGTGACACGTTTTAAATATGTTAGGAAAATTTTAATGGATTGTGCAGCTGTATGTTGAAAACTCTTAAATTTCATACAGTTTCCAAAGTGCAATGGAAGTATTGAACTGATCCACGAAAATGCAAAAATTACAATAAAAAAATTGAAACAAAATTATTTTTGAATTTCCTGTGTAAAGGCTGACCTTCGTAGCAGCTCTTGGCCGTCCAATATCCATAGCTGCTTCATCTAGCTACTGCGAATTTTGACACTTGCTAAAGTGATGCTATGCTATGCTTTTGGAGCAGCTATAGCATGCACATTGAACACACCCCAGCTGATTTTCACATCTTTTGTATCGGCCGGGATAATAACACGCAAACACGTTGGAACTGTTTTGGAACAAGTACTATTCTTATTCGAAAGGGGAACAAAAAGCGAAACATACCGTACAGAAGACAAGCTAGAGAAAGACAAGACAAACAAGTCGACGACGGCTATGCACTTACATCAGATATTTTACGAAAACGCACTCGCAGAGTGGCACGCAAAACTTCGTTTTCATGCCAGCAAGCTCTGCCACAGATAAAAGGTCTGTTCCCGTACTACGATTAATTGAAATTAATTGCAATGAAACGTACTAAAACAGAGTTTTTAACTCCGTTTTAGTACGCTTCATTGCAATTAATTGCAATTAATCGTAGTACGGGAACAGACCTAATATCGACGACGCTGCGGTCGAGCATCCGTCAGATACAACGAGAAAAATTCTTCACGAAAATGTGTGTAGATAAACATGAGTTAAGAGTTAGATTTTTCGCTGCTCACATACGGCCCACTCTCGCAAAATATACCAACATAATCTCAGGCTGCTTTGACAGATAATGCATTGCGTAAATGGAGGCGCAATTTCAAGGTCAAAGTGTTTTTTTGGGAAAGTGGAATAAGTTGGTACGCTGGTTGTTATTACGCTGTGCCTATGCTATGCATCACGGCAACATCAGCGCGCCTAAGATGTGTACCAGTAACAAAACCGGACAGGCGGCAAACAAGTATGCACGTACGGAGCCACCGAGGAAAAAACCGCTCGGGATGAGAATTGTGAAAAATGTCATTCAATTAAATAATAGATCAGAAAATTACGTCACTGTTCCAATCAGGCAGGTAGAGTACAGCTGAGATTTCTTCTAATCCGAAACCGATGGTCTGCCTGGTCCTCGTCGATAGTCGAGTAATTAATGTTTTGCTTCACTGAATTTTCCAAGACAATTCATTGAAACAACCATTCTAGTACCGTTAATCCAAGAAACATGGCGTTTGGTGTTGCGCAGATACACAAACCTCCCGCAACACAGCACTTATTCAAACTTGGGTAATATTGCAGTGTATTGCACCAATTTTCCTTTCTGATCAGAAGTTTCCTGCACTATTTTTCCACTTGTCGAGACATATACACGTACTTGCAAGATACGACCGAATTTCTTTTTATTTTCCTGTCGTTTTCGAATCTGCAACGTCGCGCACTGGTTTTTTCACTGCACACACTATATACATACGTACTATTTTCGCCACTGACAAGCAAGCGAGCCAGCTACTTTTACTTTAGATATTCTTTAGCAATCTACGAATTTTGAATGAAAAGCATTAGAGAGGCACTCCATTTGTAGTTTAACACGATAAACTCTTGAAAATCACGGTTTGTAAATTAGCATCGAATACGTAAGCTATTCTTCAGCGAGCTTTAAAGATGTTTTTCCTAAGCAATCAAAATTGACAAATTTCCACAGCATCAACATAACAGGCTATCATGTAGCAAATATATACAGGCCTCAGAACATAGAGATCTAAGGAAATGAAACAATCGTATACATATACGAAATTTAGTGAAGCATTTTTACTACAAAGGTAAAATCTATAAATAGAACAAATCGAGAGAATTCACAGATATAAGAGAGAATGGATTCGAAATCGGCCGAGAGAAATGTGCCAATTTTCGACTTTCTGCTTACTGGTGTGAGAAGGAGGTACTTGTGTGTGCCCTACACAGTTCATATGGCAAAGCTATGTGAAAAAACCACGAGAGATCGCCATTTTGAAAGTCGTTTGACATTTCTTTACCAAAACCGGCGAGTGGAGATTAAAATACTTTTTGTCAATGAAATTCATTATGATTTAACACAAAAACTATATGAAATTGTTGCCAAAGGTTTATTTTACTTACCCCATATACGATATCCCCTGCGAAGCACTTCGGTAGCTACTTTTGCAGTTTATAACGCGGCACTTCATTATCGCACTATTTTATAACTTTTTACCGCTAATTTACTCGCGAAACCGTCACAAATGATCGCGCACAAACGTAGATGTACGTTTCCATCGAATTCGCCGAAAAATTTCTAAATTTTATTTGAAAAATTTTGACTGAAAGTCAATGCTTTCAATCCCCGACACAAACCAAACTGACGTTGACGTTTCTTTCTGTGTTGCCCGTTGCACGCTTTTACACCGATCTGGTGTTCCCAGTATTAAGACACAGCATTAAGGCTTTTCGGTTGTGAGTGCGGTAGAAAGGGGTGCACAGAGCGGAATTTTTGTGAGAGAGCAGTGTTGTGCGTGTATTAAAAAAGGCGCATTCACCTACGGGTACACGGATAGCCATTTCGTATCCATATTCTTTCATATCTATGAGAGAATTGCTACCTCAGATATTCCCCTTGGTTTCCCCGATACCAGAGCTTTTGTTGTTGCTGAGTAAGTAATTGTCAAATTCGCGTGCACATGGCCAACTATTTTTCTCTATCTATCTCACTCTATCTTTCTGTTCGGCACAGTAAGTGAATGTCAAATTCGCTTACTACTACTAATGCTTGAGTTACAATCAATGCAACCAACATTTGCTGCCAAGTTTTGTTGGTGGAACGAGTTACAATCAATGCAACACAACATTTACTGTCATCTGTCACTGGCTATATTAAAGAAATTGCTGTTCGATAATTTGGATCCTTTAAAGTCTCGGAAAGAGATATCAGTGAATATTTGATCCTCTAAAAGCTGCGGAGTATAATGTAAAGCAAAAATGAGACAAAAAAATACAAATTCTGATTGTCATTTACATATGACATTTCCTATTTCCCGGACTCTCATAGGAACAGGTGGAATTGGATATTTTCAAAAATGTTGTTGCCATGCCAAGTTTGAGATATGAGCAAACTCTGCTGCCAAGCAAAGTTGTGTTGCATCATTGTAACTGCTCTCATACGTTCTCATGGGTTCAAACTCATTTTGACGTGCAACAAATGTTGGTTGCATTGATTGTAACTCTAGCTTAACAATTTGCCTAGGCAAATTGCTTCACTTCTCACTGCCATTTTCATTTCCTTATATCTCTCTCTTCTGAGATACAGGCCGAGGCCAGGCGAGCCGAACTCAAACGAGGCCGCCAACATGTGGACGGCATTTGACAGCTCGTCACGAATCGCCTTGGCTCGTGCCCAAAACCAATGCCTCCTAGATGTACGGGCCGTAATGCAGAATGATGACGTCAGAGCATCGGGACAAATGTCGCGAAAAACACACGTAGTCTTATGGGACGTCCGCGGGAAAATGTTAATTGTATGGGTTGTATTAAAGTGAGTGAAATGAAAACTAAAGTGGCATATGCGGAACAGTGCTAGTGAACAGCTAAAACACAAATTAATGCGGTGCGTGCGGTATAATGTGGAAAATTCGCTACGAAATGTTTATCGGTTGGTGTTAGGTTATGTGATGGTTCGTGTCGATTTACTGTCGCGATACAATTAACTGGTACAAAGTGTACGCTATGACTAAATATTATTATTATAACGCGTCCACGCACAAAAAACTAAAGCTAGAGTTACAATCAATGCAACCAACATTTGTTGCACAACAAAATGAGTTTGAACCCATGAGAACGTATGAGAGCAGTAACAATGATGCAACACAACTTTGTTGCGCAGCAGAGTTTGCTCATATCTCAAACTTGGCATGGCAACAACATTTTTGAAAATATCCAATTCCACCTGTTCCTATGAGAGTCCGGGAAATGTGATATGCAAATGACAATCAAAATTTATTTTTCTTTTGCTCATTTTTGCTCTGCAATATACGCTGCAGCTTTTAAAGGATCAAATACTCACTGATATCACTTTCCGAGACTGTAAAGGATCCATATTATCAAACAACAATTTCGTTAATATAGCCAGTGACAGATGACGGTAAATGTTGTGTTGCATTGATTGTAACTCGTTCCACCAACAAAACTTGGCAGCGAATGTTGGTTGCATTGATTGTAACTCAAGCATAACGTTTTATTCATATTTAAGCTGAAAAACCGCAAGTGAAATCTCCGGGTACATCGGCACTGCCTCGTGGAAATGTCAAAACTACCCGAATAACTGACGTCATACCTAAAACGATTACGTAGCATGACGGCCCGTACTTCTAGGAGGCATTGCCAAAACCCATTCCGATCGGAAGTCGCACAAGCGCCTCTGACACCTGTCAAAGTCACTTGTCTAGACCGTCCACACACTCGGCTCACCTGGGCTCGGCCAATATCTATTTGGCACATCAGACCACAAATCTAATTTCTGAGACTGGTAACGCTCATTTCTTTATCAATAAGCAAAATAGCAGGCCGGAAAACAATGCTTTCAACTACTAAAGAATGATTTCCAGCACAATTCGAAATCATTCACATAAAACATTTGGTTTTCACACGCTGCAGACACGATGTTGAGGGAAAATTTTTCTTAAAACAATTGAACACGACTCGTTTTATTTTTTTGAGCAATACATCTGATGTAGCAAATAGATATTGGCCGAGGCCAGGCGAGCCGAAGTCAGACGAGGCCGCCAACATGTGGACGGCATTTGACAGCTCGTCACGAATCGCCTTGGCTCGTGCTCAACATCCATTCCGATCGGATGTGGCACAAGCGCCTGTGACACCTGTCAAAGTCGCTCGTCTGGACCGCCCACACACTCGGCTCGGCTGGGCTCGGCCAATATGTATTTTCCACATGATGTAGCAAATAGATATTGGCCGAGGCCAGGCGAGCCGAAGTCAGACGAGGCCGCCAACATGTGGACGGCATTTGACAGCTCGTCACGAATCGCCCTGCCTCGTGCGCAAAACCCATTTCGATCGGAAGTCGCACGAGCGCCTGTGACACCTATCAAAGTCGCTTGTCTGGACCGTCCACACACTCGGCTCGCCTGGGCTCGGGCAATATGTAATTTCCACATGATGTGCCAAATAGATATTGGCCAAGCCCAGACGAGATCTGGCGAGCCCGAGTGTGTGGACGGTCCACACGAGCGACTTTGACAGGGCTCGCCGGCGCTCGTGCCACATCCGATCGGAATGGATTTTGAGCATGAGTCAAAGCGATTTCGGATGAGCTGTCATGTAGCAAATAGATATTGGCCGAGGCCAGGCGAGCCGAAGCCAGACGAGGCCGCCAACATGTGGCCGGCATTTGACAGCTCGTCACGAATCGCCTGGGCTCGTGCCCAAAACCCATTCCAATCGGAAGTCGCACGAGCGCCTGTGACACCTGTCAAAGTCGCTTGTCTGGACCGTCCACACACTCGGCTCGCCTGGGCTCGGCCAATATGTAATTTCCACATCAAATGCCGTCCACATGTTGGCGGTCTCGTCTGACTTCGGCTCGCCTGGCCTCGGCCAACATGTATTTCCCACATAAGGAACACTAATATGCCGTTCACACTACACTCTAAATCAGGCGATTTCGATCAGCTGATCGCTTTAGAGCTAAATCAACTTAAATCTACCTGATTACCCATACATTTTTCTCGGCGTCTGACAGTTGAAAGCTACCAGATTTATGCTTGAGTTATAATCAACGCAACCAACATTTGCTGCCAAGTTTTGTTGGTGGAACGAGTTACAATCAATGCAACACAACATTTATGCTTGAGTTACAATCAATGCAACCAACATTTGCTGCCAAGTTTTGTTGGTGGAACGAGTTACAATCAATGCAACACAACATTTACTGTCATCTGTCACTGGCTATATTAAAGAAATTGCTGTTCGATAATTTGGATCCTTTAAAGTCTCGGAAAGAGATATCAGTGAATATTTGATCCTCTAAAAGCTGCGGAGTATAATGTAAAGCAAAAATGAGACAAAAAAATACAAATTCTGATTGTCATTTACATATGACATTTCCCATTTCCCGGACTCTCATAGGAACAGGTGGAATTGGATATTTTCAAAAATGTTGTTGCCATGCCAAGTTTGAGATATGAGCAAACTCTGCTGCCAAGCAAAGTTGTGTTGCATCATTGTATCTGCTCTCATACGTTCTCATGGGTTCAAACTCATTTTGTTGTGCAACAAATGTTAGTTGCATTGATTGTAACTCTAGCTTTAGAGTTAATCAAGTACAAATCAGGTACTATTGTGAATTTTTCCCGGCTGAATTGTTCTCAGAGCGAGCTGAATTCCTTGCGTGATGTGGGAAATACATATTGGTCGAGGCCAGGCGAGCCGAAGTCAGACAAGACCGCCAACATGTGGACGGCATTTGACAGCTCGTCCGAAATCGCTTTGACTCGTGCTCAAAATCCATTCCGATCGGATGTGGCACGAGCGCCGGCGAGCCCTGTCAAAGTCGCTCGTGTGGACCGTCCACACACTCGGGCTCGCCAGATCTCGCCTGGGCTCGGCCAATATCTATTTGGCACATGAGAGGCACAGTAGATTTGAATGAAATGTCATTCGAATTTCGTTCTAAAATAGCAAAAATTGAACAAAAAAGGAAAATGTGAGTTGCACAAAGTGAAAAGAAAATGTTCTTGCATGTTCCTGCACCATTACCAACAACTTTCACGCAAAAAAGTTGTACACATAAATTCGAATGACATTTCTCTCTCTAAATCTCCTCATTCTATATCACGTCAGGTAGTGTGAACTAGTGGTGTTCAAAAAGTAATGACCGACTTAAAAGTAATGGTTACTCAAAGTAATGAAAAGTAATCATTAGGCGTGTTTTTTTGCTCCTCTATCCAGTAGAGAATAGAATATATGCATTGGAAACAACAACAATCCTGTCCCAGTGAATTCACTAGTACATAAATTCTATTCCTCATTTGTAGTTCACGTTTTGAAGTGTAGAATGTGCTGATGGAAAAAAGAAAAGCTCATGAGAAGTTATTTTTTTTCTGTGAGGTGGCTTTGGGTTTTTCATGGTTATGTTGAACGTTTTAGTAGTTAGGAAATTAGAAAAAGCACATATAATGTATAGAAAGATACAAAAAATAATTTTCTGTTAGTTCTTTTTCTATTTTCTATCGTTTGTGGTAGTGTATATTCGTTATTTTCTTTCTTTATTTTCAGCTGTTGTGTGGTACCACAGCAAATGCAGCAACCTATGTCAGTCTTAGCGAAAGCACTGTTTTTTTTATACTAGATCGTTGTTTTTGCTGCATAGTTCTATTCTGCTCTGTACCGGAGCAAAAAAAACGCACCTATTACCGGAAAACGAAAGTAATAGCCCGTTCACACTACACTCTAAATCAGGCGATTTCGATCAGCTGATCGCTTTAGAGCTAAATCAACTTAAATCTACCTGATTACCCATACATTTTTTTCGGCTTCTGACAGAGTTAATCAAGTAGATTTAGAGTTAATCAAGTACAAATCAGGTACTATTGTGAATTTTGTCCCTGGCGAATTTATCTCAGATCGCGGCGAATTCCATCCGTGAATGCGATAGTAGATTTGAATGAAATGTCATTCGAATTTCGTCCTAAAATAGCAAAAATTGAATAAAAAAGGAAAATGTGAGTTGTACAAAGTGAAAAGAAAATGTTCTTGCATGTTCCTGCACCATTTTCAACAACTTTCACGCAAAAAAGATTGCACACATATATTCGAATAACATTTCTCTCTCTAAATCTCCTCATTCTAAATCACTTCGGGTAGTGTGAACGCTTACCTGATTAACTTTGACAGCTTCTAAATCTACTTGATTTAGAGTGTAGTATGAACGTCTTATAACCATTACTTTTTTCACAATCGTTCCTTCGTCGTTCTAAGGCCAAACGACACACAAAATGTATTTCGTTACCGAGTCAACGGGCAGCAATGATATCCAAGCTCGGGGTGATGTAGAGACCGGTCTGAACTCTCTACGTGTGCAAAGTAATGGTTACTTTTCGTTCCTTTGAGGAATGAAATGAGTAACGATTTGCTGACCATATCGTTACTTGTGAATTCGTGATCGAAAGTAAGGAATGAAATGAGTAACGAGTAACGAGTAACGATAATGAATTCTGACCATTTCGTTACTTGTGAATTCGTGATCGAAAGTAAAGGCTGGTACTGAGTTCGAGTTCACGTGAAATTTTGACATTTCCCCATTATCTGACCATTCTTTCGAGCGAAAATTTTGACAACAGAGAAAAGCAGAGACACTGCTCATTCTTGACGGATAAAATGTCAAGAATTACAATTTTCGATCGATTTTCTTATTGGAAAGTCATTTGCACTGCTCAGTATTCAAATTCAAACACTAAAAGTCACTTTTTCGCTCGAAAGAATGAACTGCACAAACTAAATTTGCGTGAAATGATTGACAACATGCTTTAGTGCCATCTATGTTTTCGAAGCGAAAGCAACTTCAAAGCAACTTTTCATGCTAAGAACACAGTACCAAACTTGCTTATTTTCAGGCTAAATTTTCGATTTCACGTGAAATTTTCTATGAAAATTTCACGTGAAATCGAACTCAGTACTATGCTTAAGGAATGAAATGAGTAACGAGTAACGAGTAACGAGTAACGATAATGAATTCTGACCATTTCGTTTCTTTTGAATTCGTGATCGAAAGTAAGGAATGAAAGAGTAACGATAATAAATGCTACCATATCCTTACTTGTGAATTCGTGATTGAAAGTAAGGAATGAAATGAGTAACGATAATGAATGCTACCATTTCGTTACTTTTGAATTCGTGATCGATTCACAAAGTAAGGAATGAGATGAGTAACGATTTCGATTGCTGGATGTTTGATGGCTTTTGAATTCGTTATCACGAGTATTTCGTACTTGCAAGTGTTTTCGTATCGCGTATTTTTGTGTCGAGTATTTTCGTACTGTCGAGTATTTTCGTACTTGGAAGTCTTTTGTTCAAATATTCAAAAAGTTTTTAGGGTAAAAGTAGCTGAAATCGGACCAAATCGGCCAATTTTGGGTTAGAGTGGTTTGGGACATAACGGGCCAAGACCTATTGCTGTGATACAAAAATTTCGGTTTTGTAGGGGAGTGTGGGGTTTTTTGGCCATAGTTTGGCAAAAACTGCCGTTATGGCGCTTTCGATGATTGAAAGTGGTCGGGGAGCACAATAGTAATATTTTAAGGGTGAAAAAATGTTGATAGGGAAAATTGAGCAGAAACGTCCATTTTTTCTAAAATCTATTTTTTGGTCTAGCATGAATTCGGGGACCTCTCTGAGTTGTTTCGGGCGGCATTTCCATGCAAGTCTAGGAAAAAGCGGCCACGTTTCGAAGATACGGCAAAAGTAGCTGAAATCGGCTAATTTTGGGTTAGAGTGGTTTGGGACATAACAGCCCAAGACCTATTGCTGTGATACAAAAATTTCAGTTTTGTAGGGGAGTAAGGGGTTTTTTGACCATAGTTTGGCAAAAAATGCCTTTGCGGCGCTTTCGATGATTGAAAGTGATCGGGGAGTACAATAGTAATATTTTAAGGTTGGTACTGAGTTCGAGTTCACGTGAAATTTTGACATTTCCCCATTATCTGACCATTCTTTCGAGCGAAAGTTTTGACAACAGAGAAAAGCAGAGACACTGCTCATTCTTGACGGATAAAATGTCAAGAATTTCAATTTTCGATCGATTTTCTTATTGGAAAGACATTTGCACTGCTCCATTTTCAAACTGAAACACCAAATGTCACTTTTTCGCTCGAAAGAATGAACTGCACAAACTAAATTGGCGTGAAATGATTGACAACATGATTTAGTGCCATCTATGTTTTCGAAGCGAAAGCAACTTCAAAGCAACTTTTCATGCTATGAACACAGTACCAAACTTGCTTATTTTCAAGCTAAATTTTCGCCGAAACAGATTTCACGTGAAATTTTGTATGAAAATTTCACGTGAAATCGAACTCAGTACTATGCTTTAAGGGCGAAAAAAATGTTGATAGGATGAAATTGGGCAAAAACGTCAATTTTTTCCAAAATCTTTTTTTTTGTCTAGGGCAAATTCGGGAACCCTTCTCAGTTGTTTTGGGCAAAATTTTCATACAAGTCTGGGAAAAAGCGGCCTAGTTTCGAAGATACGGCAAAATAAAATCCGCCGGAAAACCGTCCGGGAAAACTGAAAGTAGCACTTCAATCGCTAAGGATTAACAGGTCGAGATCGTTTTTGGGTCGTCAGTTGGCTTCTCTGGCTGTGCTGAGGCCATCCTCGTGACTGCAGGTTGCCACGAGGGTATCTCCAACCCCACCGGGGTTGTAAAATTTACGAGACCGCGGGAGGTAAGATGACCCCCTAGGGTGTGCATGTTTAATAAGCGAAACATTTTTTGTAACACTTCTTAATAAAATTTTCCGCAAACTTCTTGCTTCAGTGAGGCGAAGTGGAGAATCGACTGTTTAAGATTATTCAGGAAAAGTTTGGTATCCATGAAAAGTCATAAAGATGACAACAGGATTAGTTGGTCCCATCTTACCAAAGCAACATACTTAAACCCGCGTTTCAAAAAGTATGAGTTCGGCGATGAATCAGCTTTGACTGTAGTGAAAGAGAAGGACGAACTGAAGGAAGAAGCTGAACAAACTAACATGCAAGCTTCAGTTGATGTTATTCAAACTTCAAGTAATGATCTTGGGACTGAAGATTCTACAGCCAGTTCAATCTCAAGCACAACAACTATACCTGATGATTAGATTAGATTGTGGTCTGTATTAGAAACAATAGTTGCATGTGCCAGATCAACCCCAACATTCGGAAGACCCTCATTTAAATATGACAATTCAGTGAAGAGCCCAACAATCGGAGGAATCAAAATCCTCTTAAATAGTGGAAAACAAGGTCACAAACTTATCCAAGATTAGGAAAGTTCGCGAAAAAATATTTAGGAGTACCAGCAACTTCTGTGTGAGAGACTATTTTCAAAAACAGGCCACATAATATCGGACAGGCGAATTTTAATTTTTTTTTTAAATTTTAATTTCGAATAAATTTTTTTTAAATTTTCATTAAGCTTGGTATAAAGTTCCTTCTCTATTGGTATTTGCCAAGAGCAATTTTTTTATATTCTTAAAAATAAAACTGTTTTCTTACTAATTAATCTTTTTTAAATCTTTTAAGAATGTCATGCTCATAAGAGTACATATTTTCCGTTGTTGTCATAAGGGTACACATTTTTTTGAGCTGTCCTCGCAGATAGTAGTAATAGTAATGAGTAACGATATAAAAGTAATGATTACTACGATTGAAAGTAATGATTCGTTATCATTACTCAAAAGTAACGAAATTTCCCATCACTAGTGTGAACGCTTACCTGATTAACTTGGCAGATTCTAAATCTACCTGATTTAGAAGTGTAGTGTGAACGGCATATAAAAAATGGCCATCCGTGAAAACCGCGAACAAATGAAAACTGTGCGAAGCCTGGTGAAAGTTTTAAACGGCCCACAGACACGGAGATCTAATCGTCGACTGGATCTCAATTGATTTGCCACAGACACAGAGAATGTAATCGCAACTTGAATTGCAATCTCATTTGAACGTTGTTTTCGTGGAGGCAACACACGCTTTGGAATCGGTATTTTCAGGTAATTTTCGTTGTAAGGAAACGGAGGACATGTGTACTGTTAAGATTCATTCATTCATTCATTAACATAATCATTTCTTCAAAACATCAAAATTTGTACATACAAATAGATTCGTAATACATTTTTCTGATGCATTTTAATGTGCAATGGAATATAAACATGCATATGCATTCCAATAGTCTAATTTCACATTGTCGTGTAATTTTATTAAATTCAATGCAATGCAATGCTTATCAAAAATTCAAGTTAATTCAATTGCAAATATTTTGCTGCGTAAAGAAATTGTATCTATACTCAGGTAGATGTAATTCGATAAGTTTGTTGCATGTGAAAAATTATTTTGTAGAAATCTTAGAATAAGCAAAAATGTACGAAATAAATTTCAATAAAAAGGTGGTAGACAGTGCAGTCGATCGCTCAGTAGCCAGAAGAAAACAAGTGTTTTATTCAATTAATTCTTTAATCATTACTTGTTTTTAGGTAACGCTGATCCGCGAACGGAATTTCTAGTTAAAGTACTAGAAATTCCTCACTCCTGTTGACGCTGATCTACGATTGAAATTACTAGTTCAAGTGCTAGTAATTTCTCACTCCCGGTTAGTAGCCAAAGATTAGAAAATTCGGACTTGCTAGTTTAAGTGCTAGTAATTCCAATTTTAAAGTAAGGGCTACAACCGAAGCGACTCAGAAACGCCTGAGTAAACATGTACATTGTAAGCATTGTTAGCAAATGATGTTTTACGTAAAGTAATTTCGAACAGGTACATACACTCGGATATATAAGGTATTTGTACTTTCTGCTTCAGGCATCTGTAACCTAGTCATAGATCCCTCTAATTGCCGGTCATCATAACCAGGCATTGATTGTTCGTATTAGGGGTGTCGGAACTGATTTTCGAAGAAAATTATAAATTTGTATGTATCATGAGCTGGCAGCAATTGTGCCTTAATAGAGTTTAAAATATGTTTCACGTCAAGTTATTTCGACCAGGTATGTACGGGTATCTAAGTATTCGTACTTTCTGATTCAGCCACATGTAGCCCTCTAAATACTTTTTTATTGAATTTTAATTGGCGGTCATCATAGGCAAGCAGCACTGAAAATGAACTAAATATCCGTTGCTGCCAAAGAAAAGATATGATTGTTCCACATCTATTCTTTTCGTTCATAAATATTTCCTGAAATAATAAAACATTAAGAGGATCATGAGGTATGCTAATTGACTCTTGTTGAGCGTACTCATACACAATTCAGTCCGTTAAACCAACGATTTCGAATTATGTTACCATTACGTTACACTAAATTCAAATGAGATCTCCATTCTAGTCTCAAAATCACCACAGACACAGCAACGTGTTCGTCGACCAGTAGCTCCGCCCACCAAATATCAAAAAATTTTGATATTTACTGCAACCGTTGCAGAGACTAAAAATGCAACCTGAGACTAGCCCACAGGCAGAGATTTTCGTTGCAGATATCGCATATTGCAGATCTAGTTGTCGACGAGATCTCTCGTCTGTGGGCCGTTTTAGAGACTAAATCAAAGGAGGAAATTCAAAAACTACAACAGTAATTTTGGGTTTTTTTGCATCGACGAATTACTCGAACTGCCTAAATGCACGCACGGTGATCTGCTACCGTATATGTTTGCAACGGGAAATAATTTCCCTCGAAGAACGAAAAACAGGATTTAGAAAAGAATAAATTATAACCACGTTTTTCTTAATCGAAATCGAGCGCACCACGGACAATTTGCTCTGAACAACAGTTAAAAACGAACTGAAGCGAACATGGTGCTGTGCTGGCATTGTAACCAGAAAGCTTTCACAGCACAAGGCACAGTCAGTGTTGTGAGGCTTCCGTGGCCGAAATTCCCTCGCAAATTCTCGTTTTTCCCACAGAGCAGGTCGCGAATTCCCACGGTTTTCGCACGGACAATATGTGAGCTATTCACCACAGTTTTATGTTTATTTATCAATATCGCACAAATGCTAATACTTATAAGAAAGAAAACAGCAGTTTCATATAATCTATACGCATGTATAGATTATAGGTCTGTTCCCGTACTTTCACTTCCTGAATTTTCCTGAATTTTACTGAATCATGTGGTGGGGGAATTCATGAAAAGTACGGGAACGCTCTCATTGCATTTCCTGAAAATCGAGAAACAAAAGTGTCAGTTTTCGGGTTTTCGGGAGAACAATAGTGTGTAGGATTCTCAATGACTCCACCAGAGGCGCCACGATCGATGCGGAGTTAGTTTTGAATTACGCAATTAATTTATTGTATTGTGAAATGTCAGTTTATGTTGGTCCAAGAGTTTTGCTGAAGCGTAATAAGGAATTAGTTAGTTGTTTTTGTGTGATTCTAACTGTGGTGTTTTCATTAAACGGTTGTGGCTGCGAGAGCCTTACAAAGTGGTGACCACGACGTTAGTTATGGCAAATGACGAGAAATTCGAAGACGCGCAAGGCGAGGACCATGCGCTTGCGCTTAGGAGTATCATGGCATTTAAGCCTCCACCCTTTTGGGCGTCCCGGCCAGAGTTATGGTTCACGCGGGTTTAGAACGCATCGAATTACGAATGATACCGCAAAATTCGACAAAGTAATTGGCGAAATGGACCCGAATATCCTCTCCCAGGTGGCGGATGTTGTCGAGTCACCGCCTGACGATGGTAAATATCAAAAGCTTAGGGACCGCTTGATGAGCGCCTTTGCAGTATCGGAGGAAGCAGAGATGAGGGAGCTGCTGACGGGTTTGGAGTTAGGAGATCAGCGTCCGTCGCAGCTCCTGCGTGTCATGCGGCTGAAAGGCGCATCAGGAATAACTGAGCCGTTTCTGAAGACGCTATGGCTGAAACGGCTACCAGCAAATGTGCAAGCAATCCTAAGTGTGGCAGAGGTTAAGGACCTCACTCGACAGGCCGAGATCGCTGACAAGGTTATCGAGGCACACGAACCTAGGGAGGTTTCAGTTGTCAACCATAGCAGCTCCGAGTCGCAGCTGGATGCGATTCATAACGAGGTGGCCGCTTTGCGATCGGAGTTCAGAAGGGCCAGTGACGATCAGGCTTCTCGGCCTAAGTCGCACAGGCGGTCGCCATCGCCTGGCGGACTCTGTTTTTATCACTTTAAGTTTAGGGAGCGTGCTCACAGGTGCAGGCCACCATGCCGATGGATTGCCAAGCCACGGATTGCGGAAAACTAGTGCCGAGGCTGACAGAAGCGGCAAGTGACAGCGTCCAGCAACCATGCCGCCTTTATCTCCGCGACGCAACGACAGGATTGGTTTTTCTCATTGACACGGGGGCTGATGTTTCAGAACACACCCCCCCCCCCACCCCTAAGATTGGAGCAAAATTTAAAACACCATCAGCATATTAACTATTCGCGGCAAATGGCTCGCCCATCGGCACTTATGGCCAGCGACTACTTTTTTTGGATTTGGGCTGGCAACGAAGATGGAAGTGGAAGTTTTGTGTGGCAAAAGTGGCGAGACCCATAATCGGAGCAGATTTTTTACGGCATTTTGGCTTGATAGTTGATATGAAGAACCATTGTATCATCGACCCGAAAACCAACGCTAGAATAAAGGGTTACTGTGAACCAGGCAGGTTAGCGACCATATCGACTGTCGCAGGACGAACGCGGTACCACCGGATATTAAAGCAATTTCCGGCTCTCACCAGTCTTAGTGCCGCGAGTGCAAAGCCACACCATGTGCGACACCATATTGTTACCACTGGACCACCAGTGGCGCTTTTTGCGCACAAGCGAGAGATTGTCGGTGGCAAAGGCGGAGTTTGATTATATGTTAAAAATGGGATTTTGCCGTTCATCTGATAGCCCGTGGGCGAGTCCCTTGCACTAGGTGCCGAAGAAGGATGGATCTTGGCGATCGTGTGGCGACTTTCGCCGGCTCAATGAAATCACGCAGCCCGACCGTTACCCCATGAGGCATATTGAGGACGTTTTCTCTGGACTTGCGGGTAAGCGAATTTTCAGCAAGATCGACTTGTTGAGAGCTTTCCACCAGATTCCGATTGCTGAGGCCGACGTGCCTAAGACAGCTGTTATCACTCCATTTGGATTATATGAGTTTGTGGTAATGACTTTCGGACTGCGTAACGCTGCACAGTCCTTCCAGCGCTTCATGGATGAAGTTTTGAGTGGACTCGATTTTTGTGTTACTTATGTCGACGATGTGTTGGTGGAATCGGATAGCGTGGAGCAGCACAAACGACATTTGCGTCTGCTTTTCTAGCGATTGAGTGAGTTCGGCGTGGTGATCAATGTTGCAAAGTGCATTTTTGGTGTCACGGAGGTTGAATTTCTCGGACACACGGTCAACAAAAAGGGCATTCCGCCGCCTGCCTCTCGAGTGGAAGCGATGAGGTCTTATAAACGGCCATCTACCTACAAGGAGTTACGCCGATTCCTAGGAGCACTCAACTATTACCGCCGTTTCATTGCGAATGCGGCCAATATGTAGGCTCCGCTCAACGCATTACTTTGTCAACAGGCAAAGCCTGAGAACGCTGCAATAGAATGGAATTCTGCGACGAATGAGGCGTTTGAAGCATGCTACGAGAGTTTAGCTGGCGCCACATTGTTGGTTTATTATGAGCCAAACAGGCCGCTGGCCTTGGTAACAGATGCGTCCAGTGTCGCGGTGGGTGCCGTTCTAGAGCAGCTGCATGGTAACCGCTGGCTGCCACTCGCATATTTCCAGCGGAAACTGTCGAAAGCGGAGCGTAACTATAGCACATATGAGCGCGAGCTGTTGGCCGTGTATAGTAGCGTGCAGCATTTTTCGCACATTCTTGAGGGAACCACCTTTGTTATCAGGATGGACCACAAGCCTCTCGTGTACGCGTTTTCACGGAGGTTGGACAAAGCTACGCCTCGCCAGATACGCCACCTGAGTTATGTGTCCCAATTTTGTACACGAATTGAACATATAGCTGGACCAACGAATACTGCAGCGGACGCGTTATCCCGACGCGAATCGATTTCATTGACTACCGACTTCGACGAAAAAGAACTGGCGTTGGAACAAGCGCGGGACCCGGAGCTTCAACAACTTGCGGCTAACAATACTACATCGTTGCAGCTGCGAAAGATCGTCTTTGGAGGTTCCAGTATCCTGTGTGATATCTCGCAAACGACATCTAGACCTGTTGTCCCGAGGTGTATGAGAAGTCGAGTTTTTGCATTATTCCACCGATGCTCGCATCCAGGATCTCGTGCTACTCTACGAACAGTGGCAAGGAAATTCGTATGGCCTAACTTGCGGAGCGATATTCGTCTGTGCACGCAGTGCCAAGCCTCAAAAGTTAGTCGGCATGTACGAAATGAATTTCAGCCGTTTCCCGTGCCGGATAAACGTTTTCATCTGGTGCATCTGGATATCGTCGGTCCTCTTCCACCATCACAGGGACATCGGTACTGCCTCACGATGATTGATCGTTTTTCGAGGTGGCCGGAAGCAGTGCCCATTCCCTATCAATTGGCGGATACTGTCGCCAAGGCGTTCTACGCGAACTGGGTGTCGAGATATGGAGCGCCTGCGGTCGTCACAACTGACCAGGGAACGCAGTTTGAATCGTCGTTGTTCCGAGCGCTGGTGAAATTATTAGAGTGTGCGCGAACTAGGTCTTCTCCCGGGTAAACTGGACTTGATGCTCCAGACCCGGGTAATCTCACCACCAGAGGGCGAAAAGGTGGTAGAAGGGCTGAAAAAATGAAGGAAAACAGAAAAAATTATACATAAAAATAAAAAAGAAGATAAAACAATTAAGAAAAAGAAAAAAAAGTAAGAAAAGAAGCCCCAAAAGCAAACGCACAACCACAAAAACACAAACATATTAGCCCGACATCTATCGGCAAATTCATGTAACAGCTGTGTGGGGCATCAAGTCCAGTTTTACCCTTCTCCCTACCACCCGGCATCTAATGGAGCGTTGGAGCGCTGGCATCGATCGTTGAAGGCCGCGTTAATGTGTCATGAGACCAATTGTGATTGGGTTGACGCGTTGCCTACTGTGTTATTAGGCTTGCGTAATAGTTTCAAGGAGGATATTGGTGCGTCGCCAGCTGAGATGGTGTTTGGCTCGACGATACGGCTGCCAGGCGAGTGGTTTAGCGACGATGGGACAGTTAGCGACCCCATCGAATTCCTTGATATTATCCGCCAGCGAATTAGGCAGCTTCGCCCGAAGCCAATTATACATCGGAGTGCTAGGACAACATTCGTGTTCAAGGAATTAAGTACCTGTACACATGTATTCCTCAGGGTGGATTCGGTCAAGAGATCGTTGTGTCGACCATACACCGGTCCCCACCGTATAATCAAGCGCATTTCGCCGCATGTGATAACGCTTGATGTTAATGGAAAACATGTCAACGTGTCTACCGAACGTGTGAAGCCTGCCTTTTTCGTGGAAAATTCGGAAGAGTTAACGAATGCGCAACGGCAGACTCCTAGAAGTTCTCCGTCAACAAGCAGACAAGTATCATTTGCGACACCTGACGATATTCGATACTTTCATGGCACCGATGTTCCGGCGTTAGATGATCATACATACGCGCGAGCATCAATCGAAGATATCGGTTTCAGCGATGGTCGTCATTATGGACAACATCGCTCAGAGGGGAGTATTGTAGGATTCTCAATGACACCACCAGAGGCGCCACGAGTTTTGGTCCATGAGTTTTGCTGAAGCGTAATAAAGAATTAGTTAGTTGTTTTTGTGTGATTCTAACTGTGGTGTTTTCATTAAACGATTGTAGCTGCGAAAGCCTTACAAGTGATTATCAAGTCATCATAAGCGGTAATAAATAATCGCCAGAAAAATATTCGACCTTCATAGCAACATATTTCATAAAAATATGTTGCTTGCCGCGCACATTTGAAAATATTTACTCGCGCCACACCGTTTGATACTTTTCAGTATTTTTCAGTAGCTCAGCTCAGACCAATGCCTCCTAGAAGTACGGGCCACAATGCAGAATGATGACGTCAGAGTTTGCGCGAACAATGTCGCAAAAAACACACGTAGTCTTATGGGACGTCCGCGGGAAAATGCTAATTTTACAGGTTGTGTAAAACTGATTGATGTGAAAACAAAGTGAGATCCGCGGAACAGTGCTAGTGTACAGCTAAAACACAAATTAATGCGGCACCTGCGGTATAATGTGAAAAATTCGCTACGAAATGTTTATCGGATGGTGTTACAGTGAAATTTACTGAAAGAGGGGAAATTTTCAGTTTTCAGTAAAACGGAGTACGGGAACAGCTTCATTGCAATTAATCGTAGTACGGGAACATACCTAATAGGTCTGTTCCCGTACTTTCAGTAACTGACTTTTACTGAATTTTCCTGAATCATATGGTGGGGAATTTCATGAAAAGTACGGGAACGCTCTCATTGTATTTCCTGAAAATTCACAACCGAAAGTGTCAGTTTTCGGTTTTTGGGAGAACAATAGTGATTATAAAGTCATCCTAAGCGGTAATAAATTATCGCCACAAAAATATTCGACCTTCATAGCAACATTACGCAAAAAATATGTTGCTTGCCGCGCACATTTGAAAATATTTACTCCGTTTGACACTTTTCAGTATTTTTCAGAAGCTCAGACCCTACTGAAATTTACTGAAAGAGGAAAAATTTTCAGTTTTCAGTAAAACGGAGTACGGGAACAGCTTCATTGCAATTAATCGCGATTAATCGCAATTAATCGTAGAACGGGAATATACCTAATGTTGTGATATTATGGGAATTTTCCCTTTTTATGGGAATTTTCGCCCTCTAAAACTTGAAAAAGGTACAACCAAACTGCTCGTACAACCAAATCGTGGGAGAAATGGTTTAAATGAAATGAAACACTTTCGTAAAATTCCCACCAAATATATTTGAAAAAGAATTTAAACAATGCAGACATTTCTGACATTTCTTCATGGATTCTTACATTTCAGTTAAAACCTGGGATGCAATAAACAAGAATCGCTTCTCAAGACATCTGATTTGCGATTTTCAACAAAAAATTTAAGTCGAAACAGCCAAAAGCAAAATATTGTTTTGAAAATTTTTAAATTGCGATAACTTTTGACAGAGCTATTAAATTTTTATGAAACTTTGCGTTTGATGAGCGTGGTAGCAGCCAGGGCAGGCGCTGAAAGTGAAAACCTTCAAATCATCGACTCTCCTGAAAAATTGTCGTTTTTTTGAAAAAAAAAGCAACTCATATATATATTTTATGCTTTGTCTACATAGTCAAAGTAAAACATTTGAAATTTTATGATGGGCACGACTAATAACCCTTCCCCAATTGACCTATATTTTTAGCATCAAAAACTTCTGTTCACGGGAACTCAAGACCCAATAATCAAATACAGTTGAAAATTACAGAATGTCTTGGTCTTAAGTAGGACCAGGTCTGATAAAAGCGATTTTGAAATTTGGGCAATTCTGTGCCAGTGGTGCCATCTTGAAAAATAACTTAGAAAATAGCTGCTTTTGGCCCTAGAAATTCTGATTCAGTCACCAGATTTTGACGAAATTCGCAGAGAAGGTTAAGTTCAACGTGTGGTAACTGTGACATATTTTTGGTTTCGGTGCTAGCAAAGGGTTGACAGCACGAGGCGTTTTTGTTATTTTCGTACCAATAAATGCTTACATAAACATTAACGATGAAAATAAGTAAACAATGATAGCGTTTACGGCAAACGTTTAGTCCGCGCACCTAAATTATTTAGTCCACTTGCTGTAAAAACTCAGTGCCCGACCCAAGCGATAGGTCAATACACGATATCAAGTGACCTGACCTAAAATAGGTCGTGGAGTATATCGCTGTAAATACACCTGGCCTAAGCCTTGATTTTCGCACGACTATTAATAATACATGTACGCCGAATTCAAGCTCGCAACCCTCTCGTTTGACTGAAAATCATTTAAATAAACATGCTTGAGGGACAAACGAAAAGATAATTACAGTGTACGAAGTAAAATCAAACTAAATGACAGCTGCCACGTATGTACAAACGAGGACTAATATGCCGTTCACACTACACTCTAAATCAGGCGATTTAGATCGCTTTAGAGCTAAATCAACTTAAATCTACCTGATTACCCATACATTTTTTTCGGCTTCTGACAGAGTTAATCAAGTAGATTTAGAGTTAATCAAGTACAAAGCAGGTACTATTGTGAATTTTGTCCCTGGCGAATTTTTCTCAGAGCGCGGCGAATTCCATCCGTGAGAGCGATAGTAGATTTGAATGAAATGTCATTCGAATTTCGTCCTAAAATAGCAAAAATTGAATAAAAAAGGAAAATGTGAGTTGTACAAAGTGAAAAGAAAATGTTCTGGCATGTTCCTGCACCATTTTCAACAACTTTCACGCAAAAAAGATTGCACACATAAATTCGAATAACATTTCTCTCTCTCAATCTCCTCATTCTAAATCACTTCGGGTAGTGTGAACGCTTACCTGATTAACTTTGACAGCTTCTAAATCTACTTGATTTAGAGTGTAGTGTGAACGGCTTATAAATTCAAATTTTAGGTCAGGTCAATGAGAACACCTTAGGACTAAATTCACTTAGCCCGCGCTATAGGTCAGGTCACATTTGGTCTAACCGCTGTAAATCCTACCATTTTTTTTGATGGCAGCCCCAAACACTTTTCTATCGCTGTAACTTTCAAGTAGCTAGTGGTAGAATATACACTCAAAATCTGCAAAAATCCTCTACTCTTCTCCGTACATTAGTGTTTCTAGCGGTTTTGATGCGTTAGGGTTTTTAGGACATAGTTTAAGCTATTTCAATACATTTACCGTTTCAGTCAAAGCAACTACTGATTCACAAATTACAACGCAACTACTGATTGCAATAGAATTTTAAGAAGAATTTGCTTTAATTTTGTTACACCTGGTTTAATACTGGAAAATATCGAATTGAATCAAGAGCATTTAGTTCCAGATATGGATACTTATTTGGGATCAAAATGTGAAGAATACATAGCGTCTTTTGAAGAATCTGTAACATTAGACATAAAAAAAAAATAGGAAAAGAGTTGTACGTTACGACATGTAAAGAGCTTAAAGAGAGATTACCAGTTAATGATACTATCTTTAAAGAAATTGAGTTTTTAAGCCCCCAAATAGCCCTTGATAGTTCAAAACGAACTAATTCGCTGCAGTTCAAACATTTGGCAAAAAAATTGGCTTTGAAACTTTTTCAAGTGATGAAAAGGGGAGATTATTGCAGCTTACAGTAGAGGAGTTTTCGAAAGAAATAGAAAAAAAAAATTTTGAGGTTGCATGCATGTTTTCTCATTTAACTAAGATTTCAAAGTTCGCTCTAGATTTGCCACATTCAAATGCTGAGTCAGAAATAATATTCTCCATTGTAGCCGACGTCAAAACTTTACAGTGAAACAGAATAAGCGAAGATTCACAGAATGCAGTTTGTTGCATTCGCTTAAATTCCAGTCTAGACCTGTTAAAGTAAAGTAAAGCAATCCCACGACAACCCTCGTACGGGTCTAGGGGTTGGAGCTGGTAGAAAGCTTCATTGCAACTTTTTTAATCATTGTGGATACGAGTGTGGAGTGATTAGTTCCACGACTCACTTTACCCCTGATTTAAATCAGGTACCTAATCAGAGTTAGGTGAACTCAAAGCTTGGTGCGCGGACCCTCGTCCGAAACTGGATTCGAACCAGGGACCCCACACGCAAAAAGCCAGTGCTCTACCCACTAGGCTACTCAAGCTGTTACCTGCATTGATTTCGAGCCTTCTGACAAACATTTCAATTTGCACAATGCACAAAATCTATTTGTTTAGTTTATAAATGAACGCATTTTATATTGCGTTATAATGAAATGATTTTTTCACGAAATGAATGTATGTTTTTTTTCCATCACTGTAATAAATCAAATATATAGTACATGTGTATAAAATATATGAAACTGCTGTTTTTTTCCTTATAAGTATTGGCATTTGCGCGATATTGATAAATAAATATAAAACTGTGGTGAATAGCTCACATATTGTCCGTGGGAAAAACTGTGGGAATTCGCGACCTGCTCTGTGGGAAAAACGAGCATTTGCGAGGGAATTTCGGCCACGGAAGCTTCACAACACTGGTTGTCGTACATGCAGGGGCAACATGATTTCCGAGATTTTTATTCATACTGGCTAGTGTTAGTTTCTTAAGAGTGTATGCATAGTTTTATAGTGTCAAGTCAAGAGAAGGTAATGTAAACCTTGTCGCACACTACTCCGATCCAACACGAGACGACAAAAATCGTTGAGAATCAATTGCATGAAATAGTATGAAAGCTCGCAAACTTGACTTGACAGTGAAATATTTTTGTCGTTTGGAATGTTCGTTTGATATCTAAAAACACTCTAGCGCATCAGAACCGCTAGAAAACTAATTTTCGAAGACATTATCTTTGAGTAGTATCATATCAACCATTTCTTACTCAAAAGAACATATATCATTTTCTGACAGCATTTCCTATAACATAATTGATGAAAATGTTCAGTGCTTGCAGCATTTGTCCAACACAGCAGCCATAAGTCTACCATAACATGCTCGTGCTGAATCAACCTATCCTTTGATTTTCGCTTCCATCCAATAGCCCAGTGAAATCCGACATAAAAAAGTAACGACATAATAGTAACAGTAACGGCCACGTCTTCAGAAAAACAATGTATGACGAATTTGTAGCTTAAAAAATTTCCAACAAAAATATTTATTATTTTTTCTTGTAACTATGACCGTTTTTGAGATATATTGATCTTAACATTTGCTACAAACAGCATCATCTTTCTCAACGGCATGTTGATATTATCCGATTTTGATTACGACTTGGAATGTTTGTGAGTTTGTTTTTCTATGTTTAGAGTCGCATGAAAAAAACATGTAAACAAACTTATCTATCACGCTCCAGGGTAGATGGAAAAGTGTGCTCCGAAAAGTACCTAAAAACTAATTTTCGAAGAAATTATCTTTGCATTAAAAAATGTGTGAGGACGTTTTACACTTCTTTGTAGAATCATATCAACTATTTCTTACTCAAAGGAACAAATATCATTTTCTGACAGCATTTCCTATAACACAAATGATGAAAATGTTCAGTGCTGGCAACATTTGTCCAACACAGCAGCAATAAATCTACCATTTCTTGCTCATACTTAATCGATCTATTCTTTGAATTTCGTTTTCATCCGAGGATATCATCGAAAGTTTCAGCGATTAAACTTTGTCTGGGGTTGCCATCCGAACAATTTCCAAAACTCGGAAAATTTCAAAATTGGTTGCTTATTTTATTGTAAATGCTTTGCTTATGAATACTAAATGGAAGTATCTGTTGGTGCAATATTTACGAAATTGGCTGGTGCTGTCAATCGTGTGCTAGCACCATAGCTGCTTCACGTTGTATTTAACCCACCCTATGAATTTCGTTTCGATTGAATGGCTGCGCTGTAATTTATGGGAGTAAATATAATTTTAGGGTTACCACCGTTTTAACTTTTTAAATTTTTGAAACGTAAATATTTCTTGTTAATTGTCATTGCAGGATCATTCCAATTTGAAAATTTTATGACAACATCGCTCGATAAAGAAATGTTAATAAATTACGAAATTCATCATAGCTGGCAACCCTTCCACGATTTTTTAACGAAATTTCTACAGACTTAGGGTACGGACAAGACGGAGCGACGAAAGCGTCGCGAGCGTCGAGTCAAGCAACGCGTCGAAATCGGTCATGTACTATCAAATGGAAGTGGCCATGTCGAAGCAGCGACCAAAGAGTGAAAATTTGATAGTAGCGACGACATCGATTTAAACCGATTTCGTTGCTCGACTGCTCGCAGCGGTAATGTATGTTGTTGTTGCGAAATGAGTTTTTATGGCATACAGTAAGTAAACGAATTGCATTAATGGGTTTTGCGTGGGTAGTGCGACATTTTGGGTACATTTCTTATGAATGAAAGGTGCGGAATTGCACACAGTCAATTAGATTTCTACCAGTGATTAGGAAAATCTATTGATTTATATATATTAGCAGTCTATTGATTTCAATTTGGTGTATTGTGGTGAGAAAAACTCTACATCCGACACTGAAGAACTCAATATTTCGACTGCCACTGTAAAATTTAGTTTACAATTTTGCGTCTCGAACACAATTCAATGAGCTGTTCCATGCTTGACTCGACGTTATGCTCGACTCGACGCTCTCGTCGCTCCGTCTTGTCCGTACCCTTAAGCTAGAGTTACAATCAATGCAACCAACATTTGTTGCACGTCAAAATGAGTTTGAACCCATGAGAACGTATGAGAGCAGTTACAATGATGCAACACAACTTTGCTTGGCAGCAGAGTTTGCTCATATCTCAAACTTGGCATGGCAACAATATTTTTGAAAATATCCAATTCCACCTGTTCCTATGAGAGTCCGGGAAATGGGAAATGTCATATGTAAATGACAATCAGAATTTGTATTTTTTTGTCTCATTTTTGCTTTACATTATACTCCGCAGCTTTTAGAGGATCAAATATTCACTGATATCTCTTTCCGAGACTTTAAAGGATCCAAATTATCGAACAGCAATTTCTTTAATATAGCCAGTGACAGATGACAGTAAATGTTGTGTTGCATTGATTGTAACTCGTTCCACCAACAAAACTTGGCAGCAAATGTTGGTTGCATTGATTGTAACTCAAGCATTAGGCATGCAACAAGATCCACTTATGACTTGAATTTCGTTTTGATTTCGTTACTGCATCGGAAGGTATAGAAAAAAAACCTACATTTTCCTGAGCAAATTTACAATATTAAGGAGACAAAAATTGCCATAGCTGGCGACCCTATACTAATTTTTCAATAGCGTAAGGTTCACTTACTGCGTGAATTTTGTTAAAATCTGGTGGCTAAATCGGAAGCTATAGGCCAAAAACCAGTTTGTTTTCTCAGTGATGTTTCCAAATGCCGCCACTACCACAGTGTTGCCCGTATTTCAAAATCATTTCTATCAGACCTGGTCCTAATTAACACCAACATGTCCTGTAAATTTCATATTGATCGCATTATCCGATCGTCAGTTCTCGTGAACAGAAGTTTTGAGTTCTGAAAATAAAGGTAATTTGATCACGGGTTGCCGTTCTTGTTTACCGCGGAATTTTGAAAATTTTTATTTGACTTGGTGGACAAAAGTCGAAATTTACCAATAACTAGAATTTTAAGCATAACCGATAGACACTGAAGAAGAGGGTAGATTACCCTTGAAATATCGATATTTGTCACAAAAAACTAAATATATCTAGCTTCGAAAGGAAAAATCGTTTTTTTTATATTAACGAAATTGTCTGGTGCTGGCAATTACCATAGCTGCTCCACGCTGAGTTAAATCCACCCTGTGAATTTCCTTTCGATTGGATGGCTGCGCTGGAATAGTCCAGAATAGACCAAAATTTGGGATGGTGATTTCACGCCGCTTGATTTTGCATGTAGCCGATAGCTCATATATAGCTAGGAATGAAAGTAATCGTCAGCTGTCAAAATCGTGGTGGGCCTGGTTGTGAGAACGTGTCAAACCTGTAAAAAAATGCTTACACAAAAGTGATTTCACGACGCTTGAAAATTCGTCCAAGCAATGCTTATAGGATAAGAACACATATATAAAAAGTCAGCTGAATAAATAGTGGTGGATTGCACTTCAGCCGAGGGCATAAACCTGTAAATATATGATTCATGTAAAGTGATTTCACGCTCGATGAAACTAATACAGCTGACTCTTTAGATCATAACAATCATGAAAACAATCGTCTGCTATTTATTTAACGGTGGTAAGACCGTCAGCTGAGCGGTTATAAGTGCAGACCTGGTATATTTTGCAATTCAATTATTGGTCTAACTGACGATTTTGTCCCCTTCATTTCTGTAGCTGACGTACGTTTTTACTTAATGCATTGTTTAAAAAATCATTTAGAACAATTTCATGTGACTGGAAATCAATTTAGTGTAAAATTTATGATTTTAATCTAAATTTCTATTAATAAAAAGTATAATTATGTCGATATACTTAATTTTTTATTTAAGATAGAGGTGAGTGGCAAATAATTATGACAAAATATATTGAATATTTCTTTGAAACAAACATAAATTATTAAATTTTATTGCAAATAATCAAATTTTCTAAATAGTTTTTTCCCCTTATCTTCTAATGCGTCCGCTTCCAATTAGTCGCTTTCACAACTATCATCAGACGTTTCAAAAACTGATTCTTCTTCTCCCTCTTTTTCTATAGTTTCGTCACTCTCTCTTCTAACATTCACAATTTATTTTTCCTCCTCGTTAAACGTAGATTGAAATCAATTGAATCTGAAATTTATCGTATTGACGATAATGATAATCAGTGTTCCCATATATAATTAGTGTTGATATAATCAGTGGTGAAAAATATGAATTGACAAACATATTTTTCAGTTGTTAAAAACTAAGAGTTAAACTAACATTTCAACTATTGTCATTAGTTCTGCAGTTGAACTAATATAAGTTCAAATAAGAGTTGAACTAATATAGACAAAAATAGTATGTTAGTTTCACGTGACAGCCTCATAATCAGTGTTAAGATATCATGAAAATTTAATGAAAGTAAGCACTAGCCTTCCAGGATTAGAATTGTAACTTCAGAAAAGGTTATATGGGGTCAAAAGAACTGACAAACCATTTTCAAGACAGCCTGTTGACCTAACATTGGAACATAAAATAAATACTGATGCTGCAAATAAATTAACAGGATTAGTTCATTCAACTAATTCAATTTCTGCCGGCCAACGTTGGTGTAAGAGCCATAGTATTCGTACAGCAATCGTCAGCTATGTATGACCTTGATAAGAAAAGGATTAAAACATATTCTTTTCAAAGACAAAATTTAGTTGAACACATCAGACCATTTTCAAAAGATTTGGATGAAGGATTTTTATTTAATATATCTAGGGGTCAAGCTGCATCAGCTGATATTGCCAATTTTTTACTTTACGGAGAAGAGTTACGGAATGAACAACCTGAAACATTCATTAATGAATGCAGCATCAACGTAGAAAGATTTGAAAAATCAATTAAAAAAAACAAATTGATGGCTTTTGCAAACATGATAAAAATGAAAAAATGTTTGTTACTGGGAAAATCGTTGAAGTACGAATGCAGCGCGATCTATTTGGGCAGTTACTTATTACCGTTTTAAATGCAACACAGTATGGAAACCCTCCGTCACCAACTGTGACACAAGGGCGGCAGTTTTCGGCGGCTTCGGCTCACGAGAATGGGTCGTGAGTGGGCGCCACTCGCTTCTGACCCAAAAACTACCAACAGACCGTCGCTCCGAAGCGAGAAGACGGCGACGGGTGCTCCGCGTAATCAACTAACGCGACCGGAAATGACAGAAACGCCAGCGTTACAATATCTAACACAATACTTTAATATCGGTAATTTACTCAAATAGATTAACTCAACAATTGACACTACCTACGGCGCCGCGTTACACTTCTATATCCAAAATTCAAAACTACGCCCTGGTATACACGTTAATCTTTTCTACACTTTCTATATCTTATTTCAACTTAAACATTAACTAACCTGAATCTATTTCGAACAATCTCCCACGATCAAATCGCTGGTTCAGATGGTCTTCTTACATCAGTCGGGTAAATCCCCTAATTCGAGTCACTACGCTGCTCGCGCCTCCGCCACTTATGCTCCTAATTCGATCGCCGGTACTCTCGGAATTCTCCTTCACTTTTTCGTGTATCAAAATCTTCGCCCCACAGATTCTCCGTCTATCAACAGCTACTCCGCAGCGAACTTATTACCATGTACTTCACCCAAATTCGTTGGCCTTCGCTGGTTCCCTTTTTCGAGCGCTCGTTCGTCGGTCGTTACCCAAGTAGGAATATGGAAAGAAAATCTAGCGTAAGTTTCCACTCTTGATCACCCGGACACCTCCAATCTCACCTGCTTTCAGATTCAGAAGAAACCTCCTATCGTCGTCGCTTAGCCATGTAAACTCGCTAGGTGTTTTCAGTTACCGCTTCTGCGGTATCGAGCAGACCCGTTGCTGCTCGAGTCTTTGGCCCAGTACACTGGGGCATTGGCCCTTCGTCTTTGACGCGTTCACCTTTCGCTCGCCCGTCACTTCGCCGTAGTTCTGCTGATTCGGAACTCATCTTGCGATTTCCTGACCGCTTGGCGGCGCTCTTGCCCATTGTTTATCGCTCCCTCAGTTGTCATGTTGACATGACAACTGTCACGACGACCATTCCCATCGCAGATTGTTTATCTAATTTGCTTGGTTGATTTGGGGTGATCAATGTGAACCCTATGGCGGCGGCGGTGGATTTAGCGGTGGCGTCGGCATATGGATGATGCGGCCGATAGCGGTGTAGGTCCAGGAGGATACAACCAAGGCGGCGAGCAGCCCACGCAGCTCCGTAATGAGGTGGCTATGAACAGATACTTTTCCGCTTACATCTAACTTTCTCTTATTCATCCTACTCTATATCTATTCACCTATCATATTTACATCTTCTTTGTATAGAAACACTCGCTGGCGTGACATCACCCCTTCCCCCAGAGAATTACTTGTAATTCTTGACCGATTTCTCAATTCATCTTCGCGAAATCTGATGTTAAAGATCAATCTACCGTCTCCTTCGAAGTCCCGACTTTCTTATGATACCTGCCTATGATCACGCGTGAGTTTGATTCCGACTTGGCTCGATTACTTCCTCGCGGTATTTGTTCTTCCGGTGCTTTTATTTCATCCCGATCAAATATCGTAGAATTCTGGACTCCAATACGTTTCCGCCTGATCGGGTGTTACACAGTCACTTCATTCATACCTGCGATCACCCAAATTCACTCATTCAACCATAACAGATGATTAACTCTACTACCCGACCCCAGTGTCACTATGATCTTAGAACTAAACTATTTTCTACCCACCACCGTATACTATGACAATCCAATTACTTACAGAACTCTAAACCACCACTTGTTAACGCATAGTTACTTCAGCTCGTCTCCGCAAACCCGATATTCCTCGCATTACTATAAGTTACTTCACCTATTATCTATCCGAAAATTTCTTTTTCATTTTATTTCATTTTATTTTCACTATTCGATACCCTAATTCTAGCCCGACCATTGTAGGTACGATTCATCGATCTGAGGCTAATTGGGGCTTACAGACCCGTCGCCAACAAAAAAAACAACCTCTAAGGGAACTACCACCCCCAAGATTAGCGGAAAGGAATAGGCGAGGTCAGCGGCCACGAAGACTATGGCAAGAATGAACTAGGGATGTCGTCAGAGTGAGTAACGATTACACCTTCTGGATCCCTAACTATTTCCGACTAACGTTATTATGTGGAACTTCGGTACGTTCCCTGATCAACTCCAAGTCCGTGATTATCTTCGATATAATGTTTGAGGTCCTTGGCATGCCAGTTCCCGGCAGGTTTGCCCTTCATATCCACCAATTCGAAGGTCCACGCTGACGATCTTTTCTTAATTTCGTACGGCCCGACGAACGCGGGTGCCAGTTTGGCCGAAAAATTTTTGCTAGCATCCGATAGGACATAATTTTTCCGCCATACCCTTTCGCCCACCTGGAAATCTTCCGTACGCCGACGGAGGTCGTATCGTTTCTTACTAAGGTTCGCGGCCAGCTTCATCCTTCGTTCGACCTCGTCCCGCACCTTTTCCAACGCGTTCGCGTTTCTAGTTGGAGAGAAATTTTTTTGCGCGTCTGATGGGGGCTCTACTTCTTCCCGGAACGTAATCATTTCCCTGCCAAAATTCATAAAATAAGGTGTGAACCCCGTAATCTCATGCTTATATGTCCGTAACGCACACGCAATCTTTGGTAGATATTTGTCCCACGAACGGTGATTATCTGAGGCGTAACATCTTAGCATGCACTTAATATCCTGATTGCGCCTCTCGGTTGGATTGGCCTGGGGGTGATATAGTGCGGTGTAACATATCCTTACTCCGTAATCTTCCACCGCCGACTTAAACTGTTTACCTCTAAATTGTACCCCGTTGTCGCAGATCAGAATTCTGGGTACTCCGTATACCAAGAACACGTTATCCTCCACCAGTCGGAAAACGCTTGATGCTGTCGCTGTCCGTAATGGCAATATTATGGAGTATTTCGTGACGTAGTCAACGATCGTCAAGATGTAGACATACCCCCTCGTTGATCTAGGCAATGGTCCCACTAGGTCCATGCTGACCATTTCCCAGGGTATCTGGGCTTCGCCGGCTCTACTGGCCATCAGACCAACTGGTGGTTTCCTCTCCACCTTACAGGCCTGACACACCTTACATTGCCGTACATACGCCTGTATGTCACTTCGCATTCGGGGCCAATAATAATTTTGGGCAACACGCGACAACGTTCGTGTAATACCCATGTGACCAGCCTTCGGATCGTCGTGGTATCGGTTCAGTATTCTGCTTCTTTCTGCCTTCGGGATCACGCTTTTCCAGACAAGGTTGTTTTCGCCATCACCCTTGCGCGCTGAGACCTGCTTCCACAGCGTATTCTCCGTCACCCTCCAATTTCCAAATTCACGAGGGTCGTTCCACACGCTATTCACCATCTTCTCAAACCATCGATCTGGTGTCGAGGTTATTGCTATGTCACCCACTTCCACAATCGCTCGAGACAGTGCATCGGGTACGACATGCTCCTTTCCCTTCCGGTGCACAACTTCAAAATCAAATTGTTGAAGGCGGACGGCCCATCTCGCCAATCTGCCGGTCGGATCCTTCAGTTTATTGAGCCACACAAGAGAATGATGGTCGGTGATCACAACGAAACGTGTGCCCTCAATGTAAGGGCGGAGTTTTTCTATCGCCCATAACACACCCAAACACTCTCTTTCTGTAGCCGAGTACTTCCTTTCCAACTTCGAGAGTGCACGGCTAAGGTAGCACACCACCTTTTCACCGGTTGGGTGTGCCTGGCTCAAGACAGCTCCTATCCCTACATCGGATGCGTCCGTTTGTACCTTGAAAGGTAAGTCGAAGTCGGGACACGCTAATACTGGAGCCGACGTAAGTCTCTGTTTGCAGGCCTCAAATGCCCGTTCACAATCATCTGACCACGAAAACTTCCGTCCCTTCTTTAGCAGATCACTAAGTGGCGCCACCATCGTCGCGTGACCCGATATGAATCGACGATACCAGGATACCATTCCCAATAGTTGCCTGACTTGTTTGACCGACTTTGGTTGAGGAAAATCCTTGACAGCCTGCACTTTTTCAGGATCCACATGTAGGCCTTCTTCATCCACCAGATATCCTAAGTACTTTAGCCGCGACCTGCAGAACGGACACTTCTCTTTGGATACTTTTAGCCCTTCCTCCCTCAATCGTACAAAAACCTCTCGTAACACTTCCATATGGTGTTCGAACGTTTCGGTCACTATAATAACATCGTCAAGATAAGTAAACACGAAAGGCTCGAGTGTAGGACCCAATACGGTATCGATGAGTCTTTGCCAGGTGGCCCCAGAGTTATGGAGACCAAAAGGCATCCTCCGGAAATGAAATAACCCCCTTCCAGGCACGGTAAAAGCTGTATATTTCTGGGATTCCATCGCCATTGGTACCTGCCAATACGCCGACTTCACGTCCAGCGTTGACAGGTACTTTGCATTCCGCAGCTTATCGAGGGTTGATGACATATACGGCAACGGATACGCATCCTTGTCAGACACCGCATTCAATTTCCTGAAATCAACACAAAACCGATAGGATCCGTCTTTCTTTCTAACCAACAATATTGGGGATGACCAGGCGCTTGTCGATGGTTCTATCACTCCCGATACTAGCATTTCATTCAATTCGATGTTAATTTGTTTCTGAACAGCCGGCGAAACCGGGTAGTACCTCTGCTTAATCGGAGGAGAATTAGTTTTGATGACATGGGCCACCGATTTTGCGCAACCCAGCCCCTCTCCCATTAGCTCGAATTGTTCCTCTAACAACTCTGCCAAGATTTTAGCCTCGCTAACCGATAAATTGGACAGGCTCCGCAGCGTCTTTCCGGCCGTTGTTTCCACTGTAGCGACCGAGGTCCACTGTTGCCCCTTCATGTCCAGGACCACCCCAAAGCACTTCCAAAAATCGATGCCTAATATCAACGCCTGAGGAACCGAAGGTATCACTAATACTTCTAATTCATGCCGTCGACCGTTCAATTCAAACTTCAGCCTTGCCATACCCGCTACTGGACACGTCTCCCCATTAGCAAGCCTAACTTCCCCGATCTCATTCTGTGTTAGCGCCACGCCTTCTCTTCCTAACCGAAGCCACCCCTCCTTCCCCATGATTGTGCGACTAGCTCCGGAGTCCAGCAAGCCCTCCATCACTATACCCTCTACAGTCACTTGCAAATGCGGCCGACTGTCTTGGTTCCCCTTCGCCAGCGCGTAGTCCACTATCGGAGAGGTTAGTACTCGTTGCGGCCTCTTCAACGTGCTCGCTCGACCGCTTAGTGAGCACGCCGGTCGTTTCCCGGGGTTGATTGACCTGATCGATCTCGTGGACCTTGCTCCCTCGTCCTGGACCGGCACACAGAACACGATGATCGCATAACTCCCTGTCGGCCACACCCAAAGCATCGCCGCGGCTCGGGACACTCCCTCGATATATGGCCCTCTCGTCTACAATTCCAACATTTCACTCTGTTCGGAACTGGTATTGCTGCTAATTGTTCACCACACCCGACCCCCACGTACGCCAAATCTGGTTCTAAGCACCGTCTCGACCGTGTAGAGGGTGGTACAAATGCCGCCACCGAAACCCTCATCGCGTCCAAAGAGCGTCCCATTTTTACTAATTCTGCTACCGTTGTCACGGGGGTCAAACCTAGTTGCTGCTGATAAAACGGTGCTATATTACGCCGGAGTATACGCAGCTTCTTCTCTTCCGAACAACTGGTCGATAATCGGCTAAACAGGCGTTCCATAACCACGACATAAACGCCCATCGACTCACTTTCACCTTGCGTACGTCTCCGTATCTCATCCCAGAGACGATCCTCATAGTCTAGGGGTAAGAACTCCGCCTTTAGTTCCTGTATGAGTTCATCCCAGGAGGATACCAACCCCCGATTGGCACGGAACCAAATAAGCGCCCGTGAGTCAAACAAATCCACCGCCGCCCGGAACAATTGGGGTTTCGTAAGCCCCTTGGCCTGCCGTAACTCCTCGACCCGTTCGAGAGAAGCGTTAAGGGACCCTGATGCATCTCCACTAAACTTAAGGTTCCATTTGGCCACATCCGCTGTGCTCGCACCCCTCGTCTCTAGTTGTATGGGCACCATCTGTTCGCGCATCTGCGGCTCCTCGCATTCATCTGAAGAATCATCACCCTTTCCGACAAGTAATCCCATTGCCAGAATGAGTCTGTTCCGCAACCCTCTCGCGATATCCTTCTGCTCTATGGTAACCGCGCGCATGTTGGCCAGCCGCCGGAAGCCAAATTCGATCTTTACTCTCCCTTTCACGAACTCCGGTGCTGTCTTGTCCCCCGAAACTCTGCTAGCCAGGTCCTCTATTTCCACCACTTTCGCCAGCAACTCCGAATGATCCGTCTCGAAATCGAAAGGATACTCTGACTCCACATACGACGTGTCTCGCGCGGACTCGGACTTCAATGTGGCCCTCAAAGTCTTCCTCATCGCGTCTACCGTATCGGCTGGAAAACCACGAATGGCGAGCTCATACGTAAGCTCATCCTTACTTAGCCGGTCCACTAAAATTTTCATGTTGCCTAAGATCCCTGTAGAGTTTCCTATATATTGGCAGTCTGATACGACCCTTAATTAATAAACGACGTAATTTTCCAATGATAATCCCACCGTAAGTGAATCACAACCCGAGATTTCGTCAATCAATCTTGCTAACCGTAGCCTCTTATACCCTATCCCTCACACACTCACTTCGTACTCACAACTTCTAATTTATTTCTTCACCACTCAAACTGACACCACCCTCTATCATGCAAACGTTTCGGAATCCAACTAGTAATCATATGATGCCAGCAACGTATATTTTCATATATATGGTATATGTAAAAAAAACTTCAGAAAATATATGTATGCATGCAAATTAGATGTATATATCAACGGAATATCCTTCTCTAATAAATATCCGCAACTCAAAAATTAGTGACCAGTTCTAAAATCGATTCAGCCCTCGCGCCGAAATCAAACTTTATATCATTTAGTTCACGCCAAAAAAAACAAAAGAAAATCGGATTTTCGAAGTCAAACGCCTTCCCACAATTTGGGACTGGTTTTAGCTAAATTATTTTTCGCGGACCGTTACTCCCGTTAGCCCCACGTTGGGTGCCAATTTATTACCGTTTTAAATGCAACACAGTATGGAAACCCTCCGTCACCAACTGTGACACAAGGGCGGCAGTTTTCGGCGGCTTCGGCTCACGAGAATGGGTCGTGAGTGGGCGCCACTCGCTTCTGACCCAAAAACTGCCAACAGACCGTCGCTCCGCAACTCAAAAATTAGTGCAATCAACTTAAACATTAACTAACCTGAATCTATTTCGAACAATCTCCCACGATCAAATCGCTGGTTCAGATGGTCTTCTTACATCAGTCGGGTAAATCCCCTAATTCGAGTCACTACGCTGCTCGCGCCTCCGCCACTTATGCTCCTAATTCGATCGCCGGTACTCTCGGAATTCTCCTTCACTTTTTCGTGTATCAAAATCTTCGCCCCACAGATTCTCCGTCTATCAACAGCTACTCCGCAGCGAACTTATTACCATGTACTTCACCCAAATTCGTTGGCCTTCGCTGGTTCCCTTTTTCGAGCGCTCGTTCGTCGGTCGTTACCCAAGTAGGAATATGGAAAGAAAATCTAGCGTAAGTTTCCACTCTTGATCACCCGGACACCTCCAATCTCACCTGCTTTCAGATTCAGAAGAAACCTCCTATCGTCGTCGCTTAGCCATGTAACCTCGCTAGGTGTTTTCAGTTACCGCTTCTGCGGTATCGAGCAGACCCGTTGCTGCTCGAGTCTTTGGCCCAGTTGGGGCATTGGCCCTTCGTCTTTGACGCGTTCACCTTTCGCTCGCCCGTCACTTCGCCGTAGTTCTGCTGATTCGGAACTCATCTTGCGATTTCCTGACCGCTTGGCGGCGCTCTTGCCCATTGTTTATCGCTCCCTCAGTTGTCATGTTGACATGACAACTGTCACGACGACCATTCCCATCGCAGATTGTTTATCTAATTTGCTTGGTTGATTTGGGGTGATCAATGTGAACCCTATGGCGGCGGCGGTGGATTTAGCGGTGGCGCCGGCATATGGATGGTGCGGCCGATGGCGGTGTAGGTCCAGGAGGATACAACCAAGGCGGCGAGCAGCCCACGCAGCTCCGTAATGAGGTGGCTATGAACAGATACTTTTCCGCTTACATCTAACTTTCTCTTATTCATCCTACTCTATATCTATTCACCTATCATATTTACATCTTCTTTGTATAGAAACACTCGCTGGCGTGACATACTATTATTGTCATTACAAAAAACATTGAAGATTGATGCAGTATCCATTATCCGCTAACACCATGTCATTTAGATGGAATGATTTGTAAAGCTGATAAATCTATAGTGTTGAAATGTTGAGAAGAAAATATAGAATCGAATGCACCTGAAGCATGTGATGTAATTATATATGATGGATTTTTTATTTTACATTCCATGACGGATATTCCACTCACGTTTGGGGGCATATCACGAAAACTGCTTAAAATTTTCACTGCCACCACTGCTCGTACTATTATAATATCATTTGATCGACATTTCTCTACATCGATAAGAGACAATGAAAATGCAATGAGAGGATCGATATCAGGTGAATATTTTAATATAACAGGCCCGAATTAAGTGCGACCATCAAATTTCGTTAACGAAATGAAAAACATTAACTACAAGGATGCATTAGTAAAGTTTCTTTGTAAGGACTGGGAAAATAGTTATATGGCTTCTTTCATTGGCGAGAAAACTATTTACATCAATTATGAATCATGCTATATGAGACAATAATAAAAAGTATAGTTCCGGATTTGGACTGCAAATCTCACGAAGAAAGTGACACAAAAATGGTCTTCCATGTTTGTCATATCGATTTTGATGCACATGTGACTACAAGATGCTCGGACACGGATATTTTGATTATATTATTGGGCAACATGCAGCATATTCGCAGAAATTTAAAAATTAGCATTCTCTTTGGAACCGGTAATGCTAAACGATATATTAATATTAATAGATCATACGAAATGCTCAGAAATACCTTATGCTCATCTTTCCCAGGGTTCCACGCGTTCACAGGATGTGATTTTAATGCGGCATTCTACAGACGAGGCACAAAAAATCCTTACAAAACATTAATAAATTCAGCATCATACATGTGAGCATTTTCAAATATTGCGAACATAAACAATAGTGAAATGTATGAGCTTGGAAAAACTATTGAAAAATTCGTTTGCAGACTCTATGGTTTTAGAAGTATCAGCGACAAAAATGTAGAACATTTACGAAACTGTGTAAAATGAATGTGAAAAAAGATGTGTTGAATTTCAAAAATTCAATTGATAGAGCGATATATCCACCATGTAAGTCTGAGTAACATCAGCAAATTCTGCGTGCATCTTATGTAACCCATTTCTGGACCCATGTTCATCTAGCAGTTCCAATTGAATCTGCACCAACAGACTGATTGATGGGAACAAAATGAAGATAAATATGTTTTCAAATGGTTCGACGGGGATCAAATTCCACCGAGTATCACCAGCGTAACAAGCGTTGTCAACACAACAGGTAATTGTCAATTTCTATAAAAACTTATGAATAAATCAATGATAAATAATAATTCGTATGTCCAAATTTTATTTCATTTCCAGAAAGCACCGAAGAGGACGAAGAAATTGAGCATAGTGACGAAACTACAGAAGAAGAGGAAAAGAAGAACCAGCTTTTGATACGTCTGATGATAGCTGTGAAAGTAACCAGCCGGAATTGGACACATCAGAGAATTAGACCAAAAATATTAAGAAAAATATGGCAATAAATATAGAAAATTTAATGAAAATATAGAAAATCGTTAATTGATTTGATTAATTTATGTATAGAAAATTTGATTATTGGCAATAAAATTTGATAGTTTATGTTTGTTTCAAAGAAATATTCAACATATTTTGTTAAGTAGTGAATAGTATTCATAATTATTTGCCACTCACCTCTATCTTAAATAAAAAAAAATAAGTATATCGACATAATTATACTTTTTATTAATAGAAATTTAGATTAAAATCATAAATTTTACTCTAAATTGATTTCCAGTCACATGAAATTGTTCTAAATGATTTCTTAAACAATACATTAAGTAAAAACGTACGTCAGCTACAGAAATGAAGGGGACAAAATCGTCAGTTAGACCAATAATTGAATTGCAAAATATACCAGGTCTGCACTTATAACCGCTCAGCTGACGGTCTTACCACCGTTAAATAAACAGCTGACGATTGTTTTCATGATTGTTATGATCTAAAGAGTCAGCTGTATTAGTTTCATCGAGCGTGAAATCACTTTACATGAATCATTTATTTACAGGTTTATGCCCTCGGCTGAAGTGCAATCCACCACTATTTATTCAGCTGACTTTTTTTATATGTGTTCTTATCCTATAAGCATTGCTTGGTCGAATTTTCAAGCGTCGTGAAATCACTTTTGTGTAAGCCTTTTTTTACAGGTTTGACACGTTCTCACAACCAGGCCCACCACGATTTTGACAGCTGACGATTACTTTCATTCCTAGCTATATATGAGCTATTGGCTACATGCAAAATCAAGCGGCGTGAAATCACCATCCCAAATGCAACGCTGCCTCCCGGACTAGAAGTTATAGGAGTTAATAGAATTTTATGGTACCTCAAAGCTTTAATAGAAGCGTTAATAGAGCGTTAATAGAATTTTACATCCTCAAAGCTTTTCAAATTTTCGAAACCTAAATATTTGTTGTTAACTGTCATTGCAGAATCATTCCCATTTGGAACTTTTATGACAACATCGCTCGATAAAGAAATGTCCATAAATTACGAAATTTATCATAGCTGGCAACCCGTTAACGATTTTTCGACGAAATTCCTACAGAATTAAAAATGCAGCAAGATCTCCTTTTCACATGAATTTCGTTTTGATTTTAATTCTGCATCGGAAGTTATAGGGAAAAAACCTTAATTTTCCTGAGCAAATTTACAATATTTAGGAGACAGAAATTGCCATAGTTGGCTAGTCTATACTAGTTTTTAAACCAAATTTCTATGAAATCTATCTTAGGGCAAGGTTCATCTACTGCGTGAATTTTGTTAAAATCTGGTAGCTGAGTCGGTAGCTACAGGCCAAAAACCAGTTTTTTTCTCGGCGATTTTTCAAAATGGCACTACTGCCACAATAGTGCCCGTACAGGCGGGCCTCGATTTACGTCGCCTCGATTAACGTCGTATCGATTTACGTTGTCTTACTTTTGAATTCCGAGTTTCGATTTACGTCGGCAAAATTTAGATTTACGTCGACAAAATTTCGATATTTTTTTTTGTGCATGAACATCTGTGGGAATTTCCTTCGTGCTTCATTCTTGCTACCTGAAATTCACACCTGTATAATAATCAAGGCAGTGGCGCATAACGAGTATTCATCGATAGAATTGTTCAAGAATCCAGATGCCATTAGCTATCCGAAGAAGAAAAAGTAGTCTGAAAATGTTTCCCAAAAATGATGTGGAATAATTCGTAACTTCTAATGAACACCGTATCTACCGAAGAACTTTTGTCATCAGAGTCCGAAGAACGTATGTTGAACACCAGAGATGCATATTAACATTAGCAAAAATGTCAAACCCTTCAACTTTTTCTACCAATCGATAAATATCCTTGAGTCTTGCGATCCGGATAAAGGGAGATTTAGAGTATTTTTCGAGGGTGTAAATAAATGTCTTGGAGTTTAAAAATAACTTTAAATGTTGCTTCTTGTTAATAAAAAAATCATTCTACGAGACACGGTTTTCATTTCCATAGACTACATTTCCATAGACTACATTTCTTACATTTCTGTTCTGATACACGTCGTTTCGGTTTACGCCGCGTTTTCCCGGTCCCGAAAACGACGTAAACCGAGGCTCGCCTGTATTTCAAAATCACTTCTATCAGACTTGGTCCTAGCTAATTCCAACATGTCCTGTAAATTTCGTATTGATCGCATTATCTGATCGTCAATTCTCGTGAACAGAAGTTTTGAGTGCTGAAAGTAGAGGTAATTTAATCATGGGCTGCCGTTCTTGTTTACCGCGGAATTTTGAAACATTTAATTGACTTGGTGATCAAAAGTCAACATTTACCAATAAAATGAATTTATTTTCGAAAATCAAAAAATTTTTCTGGAGGGTCGATGATTTGAAGGATTTTTTTTTCAGGAGCCTGCTGTAGCTACAGAGTTGTCCGCAAAGTCTTGAAAGTCCATGTTTGCTAAACTTTAGTCTACATCAATACGCTCTGCCAATTTAACGATGATTCATTGTTTTTCCTAGAAGCTATGACAAATCGAAATCTGAAAAAAATCCTTGCCTACTTTTAGGCACTGAACGCCTACCCAAGGCTCAAAATATCCAATTCTTTATCATAGAAAAGCCTAAAACATAATAATTTTTCATCTATGTCCTCCAAAAATTTCAGCTCAATCGGATCGGCCACCTCTGAGATTATCTCCCTTCATCATTTAGCTGATTTTATATATATATATATATATATATATATATATATATATATATATATATATATATATATATATATATACATATATATATATATATATATATATATATATATATATATATATATATATATATATATATATATATATATATATATATATATATATATGACGAATTTTCGGCGAAGTGAGTTAAATACTAGTTTTCTTTCGAAAATTAGTAAAAAAAACTCTAGCGCACCTGAACCGCTAGAAATACTAATGTTCGATGCACAATAGAAGAATCTTGTAAATTTTGAGTGCATATTCTACCACAACCGCTCCAACCTGTTTCAAGTGCAAAATCACTTTGATCTACGGACACGATGTCGAAAGAAAGTATCGCTATTTTTACTTTCAAGTAGTACCATAACCAAGTATTGATATAATTCCCGTACTCATTGCGGCATTACTGATACGAGTACATATCATATGATACTTCATAATTTCCAACATGCATAGTCGCACACAAATTTCACACAAACTGTGACAACAAAATATACAAACAAAAATATACAATTTACAAACAGTGAGAACTAAGTCTTAAAAGAATGGACGCTTTTGTTTCCAAAACCGAAATGATTTAGACTTTTAGCCAAAATTATAGGGTATATTAATTGTGTCCAACACATGTCAATGGCACATTGTTTTGCAATAAAAACCAACATTTAATACATTAACCTTAATTGAATATAATAAATTATTAAAAGATAATCATAAGTTATACTTTAATTAACATGATTCTAAATTTCTAGCTTTCAATAGAAACATTTTCTCGAAATACCATTTTTCCTTAAGAAACTAGATACATTGCAATATCCTGACAGGTGTGTGTTGATCTTTCTATGGTAACATGCTCTATTTTTTAGTGTCCATTTATCAATAATAAGTCTATCTCGTTTCTTGAGGAATAATTTGGTATTTCAATCAAATCTTTTCAAGAATTTTACGTTAAATACCACTTTTTGGTGGACTACTTCAGAGCAAGTAAAATATGTGGGCCGCTGAAAAATGTGTGAGCGAAGCAAACAAAACAATTGATTACTTAAATACCATTCTAATCCTTAATATTTAGCAGCTATTAAAAGTGTATGAAAGTGCTTAAATACAGTTTTCTGAAACTTAGCTTGGCAGCGTGCTTTCCAAACAAATTTTAAGTTGAATATGTGCATCAATATCAACTATATATAGTGAAATTTATTATTGAAAATAGCGGCAAACATGTTTTATCTTATTGAGCTCTATTATTGATACATAATATTTCACAAGTCCTCCCATTCATTCGGATCAAATCAGTAATTGGAAAATAAATGAATTTAACTCGAAATGAAAAAATTATTTTAGTAATCCAAAAGCAGTATTTAACTGAACTTACTAATCATTACAATTTGAAAATTTTACGATAAAATCGCTCAATTAAAATATTGAAAGTAAACACAAAACCAACAATAGCTGGCAACCCTATCGTGGCTTTTCAACCAGATTCGGCCTGAATAATGCCTATAACAGAATCCATTAATTGTATGAAATTCGTATTGATTTCATAACTGCACTGGAAGTTATAGGGCAAAAAGCTTTATTTTCCTGAGCGAATTTTCAAAACCAAAGACCGAAAAATTACCATAGCTGGCAGCAACAATAAATTTTTTAACCAAATTTTTATCAAATACGGCTTAGAGTAAGGTTCACCTACTGTGTCAATTTCTTAAAAATCTGTAAATCAAAAGTAGTTTTTTCTTGGTAATTTTTCAAGATGGCACCACTGGCACAAAGTTACCCAAAATTCAAAATCGCTTCTATCAGACCTGGTCCGACTTAAGTCGAAGGTATTCTCTAAATTTCAACTGCATCTGATTATTGAGTACCCGTGAACAGAAGTTTTTGATGCTAAAAATATAGGTAAATTGGGAAAGGGTTACCGTTCTTGTTCGACATGCAACTTCCAAAGTTTTACTTTGACTGTGTAGATAAAGCATAAGATTTGTATACAAATTGGTTTTTATTGTAAAAACCAACATGTTTTAGGAGATTCGATGGTTTGAATGTTTTCACCTTCAGTACCTGCCGTAGCTACAGGGTTGTCAGCACGTTCATCAAAAACTACGCAAGTGTGCAACTTAACAACATTGATATGTCCTGTAAGTTTTATAATGATCTGATAATCTAGTAAAAAGTTGTCGCAATTCAAAAATGTTCAAATTTTCCCAATCTCATTTTAGGCACCTACCGCACACATAAGGTTAAAAATGTCAAAAACATTATCATATTTACATTTAAAACACGTTCACGATTCATTACATAAACGTTATTTTTGCAAAAGTTATTTTTTTTTACAGAAAAATTGGTATATTGAAAATGTTAAGAATCATTCCGATTCCCACGAAAATTAATTTTCCCGACATGCATAAATGTTTGTACATGCATAAATTAATTCTCTGTACATGCATAAATGCATATTCATTTATTTCTAAATGTAATCCCATCGCATATTTGGTCTCCACGCATAATGATGGTCTCTTATTTCACGCTAAAAATATTTGGTCTGGACGCATAGATGCAAATGCAATGTCTTGAATGCATTTCTTCAAAGTGCTATACTACACCATCATTTGTAGCGTGGGACCAGGTATGTTATGGGAAAAGCTACCAAAACGGAATTTTTGTATGAGAATATTGTTAAACGGAATGTGATGAGTATGGACAAAATTTGCTATAAAATAAACGGCGGTGATAATGAAAATTCATTCCACCAGCAACTGATAATAAGATTAGTTTATTTCAGTTTCAACATTTGGCGACCGTGACAGGACTATGGAAGGAATTTTAAACAAGTTGCACGGAGTTGGACTGGACATTGAGAAGGTTGTCCGAAACTATCAGAAGGACTCCCTGGAAAGGAAGGACCAAACCTATTTAGAGACCCGGAGGAAAAGGTTGACCGATCTTTGGAGCCAGTTTGAGGAGCAGCACAGTCTTCTGGACCCAGCATCAGAAGAGTATTTAGCTTCAGAATATTACAAATCTAATTACTATTCACAGATTGAGGGCATCACCAAGCGGATGTTGAAGAATATTGAAGTTCTAGTGAAGGCCGCAGACGATGGACCAGCTCAGACGGCAACTTGCGGAACGGTGGAATCTATGATGACAGTGCAGACCATTCTCATGATGACGATGAGAAGATTACTGGATCGCACGGAGCAGCGCTTGCTGACTCAGCAGCCTGTTGGGTTCTTGGAGCTGCAATTAAACTCCATTCGTAAGCAATGGGAGTTAATCAGCAGCAAACATCTGCAAATTGTAGACACAGGAAGGCTGCCTTCAACCTACAACCTCGAAGACTACCATGCGATGGAAGAACGGGTTGATAATATTCAGCTACAACTCATCAACAATGGATCCCCGTGTGAATCATCGTCATCAGCCGCAAAACCATCGGACATCAAGCTGCCGCGGATACAACTTCCCCAGTTTGATGGAAATTATTTACGCTGGCAAGAATTTTATAACTTGTTCAGTCAACTCATCGACCAAAGTAATTTGGGTAACGCCCAAAAACTGTGGTATCTAAAAACCAACCTCGTGGGGGAGGCTGAGATATTAATTAAACACTTGTCAGTATGCGACAAGAATTACAGACCAGCATGCAACTTGATTAAAGAACGTTACGAAAATAAACGTCTTCTTGTCAATTCCATTCTGAACAAATTAGTGTCTCAGCCATCTATTACTAACGAAACTGCAAATAACATCAAGGCGCTTCATGATGTTACTCAAGAATGCGTTCGAGGGCTGCACGTTTTAGAACAGGGGTGGGCAAAAATAATACTGGTATGATCGACAAAAATTTTTTTAATTTATGCGCGATCCACTTCGAAAAATGGGTTAAATTAAAAACAAATAAAAATTTAATTAAGGTCTTATTGATATTAATATATTAAAAACATTGTATTACTAGTTTGTGCAATGTACTTAATTAATAAATATTTTGGATTAATTTTTGATGTATATTCGTGACTCATCAAAAAGTATTGTATAGTTAGGCTTGTACGCGCTGATGCACAATCGAATAGATGCCATTAAGTTTTCATCAGTCAGAGAACTCCCAAGTTGCGATTCGATGTTTTTCATTTGAGAAAACGTTGCTTCACATCGATAAATAGAAACAAAAAATGCAAATATCCTCATTGCCACCAATCTCAATAATGGATATTTTTTATGGTAATAAAATCCTAAAATAATTTTCATTTGCGCGTGCTATTGTTAAAATTTCTAACTCTAGATCCGATGAATATCCTCGTTATCGAATTCTCTAAAACGAAATGAAATAAATTCAAAAATCGGTTGAATGTGATTGAGATTTGCAAATCGTCTCTCGAATTCTTGATTAAAATTTTCCAGTTCAGGACAAAACATTTCAATATTAAATGCACCAGTAGTTTAGGTTAGGTTGTACCAGTTGGCACAAGACCACACATAGACCTATCGGTCCATTGATACCAGATAAATGGGCCAGGAGAAAAAAAGTTCAGTCCAAGGGGCTTTCAGCTTTTGCATTTTACATTCACCAGTAAGTCTAATATGTTTTTCTAAATATGGAAAATATTTAAAAATTTTGCCTTTTTAATTGTGAAGAAAAAAGTTTTGAATTTACTTAAAAAACATTTACCGAACTCAACAAATCAACAATATTTTCCTTTTCCTTGTAATTGTAAATTTAACAAGCTGTAACGGCCCATAAAATCCGTAAAAAATGCTAATCTCTTTACCCATACTGGATCTTCCAATTGTTCATGTTTTTCTCCCAATGTGTCCAAAAATGCAATGATTTCAGGTAAAAGATTTAGAAATCTTTGCAAAAAGCTTCCTCAGTTAAGCCATCTAAAGCTTAGTACTGTTTTCGATTTCACGTTAAATTTTCATCCAAATTGTCACTTGAAATTTATTTCGGCGAAATTTTAGCTTGAAAATAAGCAAGAGTTGTACTCACTTTTAAGCGTGAAAAATTGCTTGGAACATACTTTCGCTTTGAAAATGCAGATGGCTTTGGCACATGTCTCCAATCACTTCACGCCAATTTAGTATTGCAGTTCATTCTTTAGGCTAGTACTGAGTTAATCGTGAAGCTAAATTTTGACATGTCTCCATTATCTGGTCATTCTTTCAAGCGAAAATTTTGAAAATGGTGATGGGGACATTTATCATTTCTGACGGATAAGATGTCAAGAATTTCAGTTTTCGAACGATTTTGTTATTGAAAAGACATTTACAGATTTCCATTTTCAAATTCAAACACCAAATGCCGCTTTTTAGCTCGAAAGAATGAACTGCACAAACTACATTGGCGTGAAAAGACTTTAATTAAAAATTTTATTTTATCTAAGATTGAGATGAACCTTTGTTGCGCTGTGTGCGACAATTTACTACCTCGGTAGCAGAGAGACGAATGCAAATGCAGCCCAGGTGTATAGCGGGAAGCAAAAATATAAAGTGTGTACTTTAGAACAGAGAGATTTAAGGAAATGAAACAACCGTATACGATATTTAGTGAAGCAGTTTTACTACAATGATATAAATCTATAAATTGCACAAATCGAGAGCATACCTATCTCGGATTTTCCCTTTGTCTTCTCCGCCACCAAGGCTTTGCGAGCTTTTGTGTGGACTGAAACTGCGCTGACTGTCCGATTGGATCTATTAAGCCAAGGCCCATTCCGAAATGTACTGAATAAATCGTCTACTAAATTTTTAGTTCACATTTCAAATTAACCTAGTAAATTATTCAAAATGTCTGTGATCGACTGTCGAACTGTTTGCGATCGACCGGTCGATCGCGATCGACCGTTTGCCCACCCCTGTTTTAGAAGTTAGAGTGGAACACTGGGATCCTCTCATTGTCTTTCTTCTTCTAAAGAAACTGGATTGCTCCCCACACATCGCCTTTGAACGATCTTTGAAGGCACCCAGAGAGCTACCAACAGTGAGTCAATTCTTGGAGTTCTTGGAATTTCGCTTCCAATCTTTGGAAGCCATAGGCGTAAAGGCTAACAAACTCCCAAGCAAAGGCTCATCAAGAACGGCACTAACTACGTCAAGTGCAACTTGCAAAATGTGCAAGAGCACCCACCAAGTGCGACAGTGCAGTGCATTTCTCAACCTAAGCTTACAAAACAAGAGGAAATGTGTCTCAAAGTGGCAATTATGTTTTAATTGTCTTCGACCTGGTCACTCAGTAAAGACATGCACTTCGCGCAGCTGCCTGAAGTGTGATAAACGGCATCACACTTTACTGCACCCGGAAGATAGTTATGGTGACAACACAACGTCTGCTTTAAACAAAGCGGCAATCGCAGACAAGGCTCTTACAAGTACCCTTACAACGGGTAATAAGGTATCCTACGTTATCTTGGGTACAGGAGTGGTCAACATCAAAAATGTATATGGAGAACCGGTGCAAGCCAGAGCGCTTCTTGATTCTGGCTCGCAAGTACATTTGATCACCGACAGACTGTACCGACGTCTCGGATTACGAGGGACTAAGGAAACCCAGCAAATCAGTGGAATCGCCAACGCAACACAACGAGCTTCTAAACGGGTGTTCATACAATTGCGTTCTCGTATCTCTAGCTTTTCCACACCATTAGAAGCGTTTGTAATCCCAGAAATCACATCTACACATCCAGAGAAGCAATTCGACATTCAGAAGTGGCCCATTCGACCAGATATCACACTCGCTGATCCAAACTTTAACAAGCCCAGGCATATTGACATTCTTCTTGGAGCAGAACTGTTCTGCTCACTTTTTTTAGCTGAGAAGATGTCTCTGGGACCCAATCTTCCATATCTTCAAAATACCGAATTAGGTTGGACGGTACTTGGAAAAATCAAAGATATTGACACAGTAAGTTCTTTCTGTGGCATCACAAGCCACATGGAGCAACAGCTAGAAAGGTTTTGGCAAATCGAAGGCGTTGACAATGCAACTACAACCAAGTCGGAAGCTGAAAGGGAATGTGAAGAGCTTTTTGCATCCACAGTTTCACGAAACAGTGCCGGCCGATTTATTGTTCGATTACCGTTTAGTCAGTCTCCGTCTTCACTGGGAAATTCACGGCAGTTAGCAGAGCAACGTCTGCGCAATCTACAAAAATGGTTTGCAAGGAACCCAGTCTTGCAAGCACAGTATTCCGAATTTATGCAGGAATACCTGTCATTACATCATATGGAACTCGTCAACGAACCAGAGGAAAAGGAACCCCACTACTACCTTCCTCACCACTGTGTTTTACGGCCAGAGAACCTAACTACCAAAATCCGTGTAGTATTCGACGGCTCATGCAAAACTTCATCGAACTTCTCCTTAAATGATATTTTGCACACTGGGCCAACTATACAGGATGACTTATTCAGTATCCTCTTAAGGTTCCGCACACATAAATATGCCATGACGGCCGATATACAAAAAATGTACCGTCAGATCCTGGTACACGAAGATGATCAAAAGTTTCAACTCATTCTTTGGCAAAACAATCCAACAGAGAGAATTCAGACGTACAAATTGAAAACGGTCACTTATGGGACGCGAAGCGCCCCTTATTTGGCAACCAAGTGTATAAGACAGCTGGCAGATGAAGAAAACCTAGCTTATTATTACGCGTCAGGTCAATAGATACGCCAGCGAGACGGCTTAGGCATTGACTTTGTACATATTAGCAGATAGAATTAGTGTGATAAGGAAAAAAAAAAAAAAAAAAATATATAATAGAAAAAAACTCTAGCGCACCTGAACCGCTAGAAACACTAATGTTCGAAGAACAGTAGAAGAATCGTGCAGGTTTTGAGTGCATATTCCACCACATGTGCTGCTTATTACGGCCAAACTGTTTCAAATGCCACGTTTTACTTTCGTCTTAAGAATGCATTATAACTCATATGGTGGAAGGTTTCAGATATTACCAGTGGCATGAATTTCAACGTTTATGAGAGCAAAACACGGGTTAATTATATTCGCTATCAGTTGCTTATTTCACATAATTTTGAAAGCAGCATCTCATATAATATCAATGAAGAAAATGCTCAGTGCCTGCAGCACTGTAACTGAAGTTGGTGTTTGGGGCTGCGATCCGAAAAATTTGCAGAACTTTGCGAATTGTAGCATCGGTTATTTATTTTCATTGTAAATGTTTCCGGTATGTATACTAACTGTAAGCATTTATTGATACAAAAGTAGCACAACCGACTCGTGCTGGCAACCTTTCGCCAGTATCAAAGCCAAGAATATATCAAATCTGCTTCACGTTGTTTAATTACATTCGAAGTTATAGGAGTATAAAGAAATTTAGGGCTACCTGCAGCGAGTTTTTTCAAATGATCGAAAGCTTAATATTTGCTGTGAAAATTCTACGATAAAACCGCGTAATAAAGATATTGCAATTAAACACAAAACCAACAATAGCTGGCAACCCTATCGTGGCTTTTCAACCAAATTTGGCCTGAATAATGTTTATGACAGGTTTCATTAATTGTATGAAATTCGTATTGATTTCATGACTGCACTGGAAGTTATAGTGCAAAAAGTTTTATTTTCCTGAGCGAATTTTCAAAACCAAAGACACAAAAATTACCATAGCTGGCAACACCAATCAAATTTTTCAACCAAATTTCCACCAAACAGAGATTAGAGTTAGGTTTAGCTACTGTGTCAATTTCATGAAAATCTGGTAACTTATTCACATTTCATAGGGCAAAAAGCAGTTTTTTTTCTTTGTAATTTTTCAAGATGGCACCACTGGCACATACTAGCCCACAATTCAAAATCGCTTCTATCAGATCTGGTCCTACTTAAGTCCAATGCATTCTGTAAATTTTAGCTGTAACTGATTATTGGTTCGTGAGTTTCCGTGAACAGAAGTTTTTGATGCTAAAAATATAGGTTAACTGGGAAAGGGTTACCGTTCTTGTCCGACATGAAATTTCCAAAGTTTTATTTTGGACGTGTAGATAAAACATAAGATTTATATACAGATTGGTTTTATTGTAAGAAACGGACATTTTTTTGAATATTCGATGGTTTGAATGTTTTCACTTCCAAATTTTTTTTTTCAAAATCAAGACACCAAAATTATCATAGCGGGCAACTCCAACCGAATTTTTCAACCAAATTTCTACCAAACGTGGTTTAAAGTAAGGTCCAGCAATTGTGTGAGTTTCGTCAAAATCGAACGATTCAATCAGAATTTATAGGGCTAAAAACAGTTATCTTTTTTAGTGATTTTTCAAGATGGCACCACTGGCACAGAATCGCCCGCATTTCAAAATCACTTCTATCAGACCTGGTCCTATTTAAGACCAATACATTCTGTGAATTTCAAATAATTCTGCTCATCGGATCGTGAGTTTCCGTGAACAGAAGTTTTTGATGCTAAAAATATAGGTAAATTGGGCAAGGGTTACCAGGCGTGCCCGTTATGCCATATCTTTTTTTTTTTTTGGTTATGTAAACAAAGCACAAGATTTACATATGAATGGCTTTTTTTTGAAGAAACGGCATGTTTTCAAGAGAGACGATGATTGGGAGGTTTTCACTTTCAGTGCCTGCCCTAGCTACAGGGTTGCCAGCACGCTCATTAAAAGCTACACAAATCTACAACTAAATAATATCAATATGTCCTGAAAATTTCGTAATGATTGAATAGCTTTGTCAAAAGTTATCGAAATTTAAAAATTTTCAAATTTTCCCGTTCTTTTTTTAGGCACCCAGCGCACACATAGGGTTAAAAAATTCCAAAGCATTATCTGATTCATATGTAAAACACGTTAGAAATTTATTTCGTTAACTTTATTTTTGCGAAAATCATTTGTGCACGAAATAATAGGTATATGAAAAATATCACTTAAATGGCCGCCGGCGCCAAAAGGTTAACAATAACTGACATTTAAAGAGACGTGGACCTATTCTGCATATACACCAATGTATCCTGAAAGTTTCAGCTCAATCGGATGGCGCGTTCTCGAGATTATCTCACTGAAATTTTTTGATGATATATATATATATATATATATATATATATATATATATATATATATATATATATATATATAGAAATATGAATTTTTGGCCGAATCGATTTTAATACTAATGTTCTTCGAACATTAGTAAAAATAGAAGAATAGGTAATAGAAGAATAGGTAGTATCGACGATGCAGCCGCACGCCAACAAGCCCCGAAGATTACAACCAAAACACGAAGACATAACCGCAATCATCGTGACTCGGAAGCGTACCAGCCACGAGAGGAGCAATTTACCTAAACGACCCTTACCTGAGGATCACCTTCCATATCTGACGTCGAAGGGTGGAGGATGCCCGATTTGGGACATTTCGGAATCCGCTGAGGGATTAACGTGAACCTTTTTCGTCGTGTTCACCTTTCCGGCCACCAACAAACGATGGTAATGATCAGAGCAGCAATGACCACGCAACCAACGAATATCCTTAATGATACAATGCGACATATTGCATTTGCTTTTCGGTCCTAGACTCTCGGACGAAAGGTACCTTCCATCGAACTGTCTTCGTCGTCGATACGTATCCTGCATGTTACCGTGCGACGACTAAACCGCACTTGCGAGTCGTCCTGGATGCTTTAATCAATCTGCAATTAATTGATTACAAGCTAGACAGACCAATTATACTTTGGTTTGAATGTCGATGGTCTTCTATGAGATGTTGAATCGAGTCCCATGTGAACTTACGTAAACAAACGAAACGTCAAACTACGACGACGATCGGCGACAGGGACGCCGCCAGGCGGCTGGAAGCGTCGATATTTCCAGCCGAATGGAAGGAATCGGAAGGCTGCGTTCGGACCGTCGAGTGCGAAAGTCTATTCGAAAGCTTACGTTCGATGCACCCAAGTGCAACAGTGCATTGCCCCCAAATGAAGAATGCATGATAGGATGAGGAAAAGCGGTTCCCACGAATTCCGCTAAAGCGGGAAATAGATAGTCCACCGAGGCTAGGTGGAAGCTGTGATATGAGGAGAGGGTCTCTTTTGGAAACCAGCAGGCGTAGACGTAAGTCGAAAAAAATCAAAAAGCGACGAAGTTTTGGGTGGAATGATTAACGACTTCTTTTACTTTTCACGTGAACCACGGATTGTGATTGAGGCGACGGCAGATATTATCTAAGATATTTGAAACGGCAGCGTTGAATTTTCGAATTTGAATTGTGGATGAGAACGAAGAACTTACCTGCGCATCGACAATTGGTGAGCTGGTGGTCCGCAAAGTGGTGTGCGACTTCGGATGAGGCGACGGCAGATATTAGCTAAGATATTTGAAACGGCAGCGTTGAATTTTCGAATTTGAATTGTGGATGAGAACGAAGAACTTACCTGCGCATCGACAATTGGCGAGCTGGTGGTCCGCAAAGTGGTGTGCGACTTCGGATGAGGCGACGGCAGATATTAGCTAAGATATTTGAAACGGCAGCGTTGAATTTTCGAGTTTGAATTGTGGGTGAGGACGAAGAAATTTCCGGCGCATCGACAATTGGCGAGCTGGCGGTCTGCAAAGTGGTGTGCGACTTTGGATGAGGCGACGGCAGATAATAGTTAAGGTACGTTAAGTTATCTTGTTCAATTGAAAGGTTGTAGTTGGGCTAGCGGCCGTAAGATTAGATATTCGACGATAGGTGAATTAGGGCTGCTAGCATCAGATTGTGTATCGTTAGGGATCGGCGCCGTAGTTGGTAGTTTACAAAAGTGAAATTATTACTAGAAATAAAGTATGTAAATTCGTGTAAGCGTCGGTGTATCTATTCGTGGAATTCGTGGAAAAATTGCTAATATTTCGTGGGAAGAGAAAGTGTTGCCCGCCCGAATTCTCGTTTTGCGGAGACGGGCTTGTAGACAGCGCGGGTTTGAAACGAGTGGCGCCCGAGTGACCCCTCTCGGTGTGAGCGAGCCACCCGTGGCTGTCGCCCCTTTCCCCAGTAGAAGGAGAAGGGGTCGCATTACCGACCGGGGAGGTCGGTAACAAATTGGCGCCCAACGTGCTAAGGGTTGAAAATTGAAAAGTTAACTTGAATTCGAAATCGATTAGTGAAATTATTAAATTCAATAAAATTGCGGGTTGAAAACGTGATATTATAATTTGTCGAAGGTAAAGTTAGTTAAAGCGGAGTATTTAAACATTTGATTTGCATATAAGTTATATATATATATATAACGCACTTTTTATAGCATATCTTATTGAATATAGCATATCTACGGTTCTTCGAACGCAAAATTATTTAGAAGCGGCGTATTTAAACATTTAATTGATTATTTAGAAGCGGCGTATTTGATTTTATTTTTATATTTGATTTGCATATATATATATATATATATATATATATATATATATATATATATATATATATATATATATATATATATATATATATATATATATATATATATATATATATATATATATGGCATATTTTTATACATATATTGATATAAATATTTGAATTACATGTACATTTTGTTGGATTTACATATAAATTTTGGGAACTATTTATATAAATTTGGATGGTTGAAAATTATCCGGGTTGTACCTGCGAGAGGAAATAGGAAAAGATAGTAGTTAGTGCGAGTGGAAGAGTGAGTGGAAGTGTTTGAGGTGTGTTAGAGTTAGTTGTGGGAATTTGAATTTGACTGTGGAAGCGTACAGCAAGGTGGTGAATAAATAGTTTCTCATTGACTAGGCGGACGCGAGAGGAAATCGGAAGCGCTTCATGGTAATAAACTGGTCGGTGAAAATAGTGAAAAGTTACGTTACACAAATAGTGAAAATTTAGTTATAGAGTGTTATATGAATATAGGTATATATGAATACATAGATATATATATATATATATATATATATATATATATATATATATATATATATATATATATATATATATATATATATATATATATATATACATATATATACCTTGTTAGCTTTATATATAATTAGTAGTGAAGAAAGAGTATATTTCTTGGGAGGGAGCAGAAGAATTTGTGGATCAAAATGTCTGGTGTTGGGGCCGTGAGGAAAATTTCGGTGGATCGGCTTAGTAAGGACGAGCTCACCTATGAACTCGCCATTCGAGGTATGGTGGCAGACACCGTGGAGTCGATGAGAAAACAGTTAAGGGGGGCGTTGAGAAGCGAGGCTAATCTGGGGGAATCGTTCGCATTGGATAAATATCCTTTCACATTTGCCGAGGATAAAGAGGCACTGGGTGCAAAACTAGCAGAGATTGGAGTGCTGATAGACTCTTTTGTTGGGGACTTTAACTCCGGGGAATTTCTCAAGGTGAAAGGCAAAATATGCTATGCGTTACGAAGACTTGGGTACATGCGGGGAGTAACTGCGGAGGAGCTAGACTTCCTGAGGAAGACCAAGGGCGAGCTTCTAATAGCAATGGGGGATTTATTATACAAGGCTGGTGGGGAATTGACAGAGGAGACGGACGAGGATTGGTCTCTGAATACTCCGAGCTCACCAGTTCCGAGTACGCCGACTTTTCAGTCGAAGCCAGTAGAGCTGCACAAATGGGGGGTACGTTTCAATGGAGAATCTCCGAACTCGGTAAGTGCGTTTTTGGAACGGGTGGAGGAGCTTCGGGAGGCTAAAGGTTTATCGAAGGCTCAACTCTTTAAGTCTGCGGTGGACCTTTTTGAAGGTAAGGCCTTGATTTGGTTCCGTGCGAATCGAGCGATCTGCCGGAGTTGGGAGGAATTGGTGAAGGAACTGCGAGAGGAATTCCTCCCCGCGGACTATGATGACCGCCTATTAGAGGAGATAAGGCGTAGGACTCAAGGAAACGGGGAGACTATAGGCGTGTACGTGGCCGTGATGGAAGGACTATTTCGTCGTCTCAGCAAGCCACTGGATGAGGGGGAGAAGATGAAAATTGTAAGAAAGAACATCGCGCCGTTCTATCAGACACAATTAGCTCTGATAAAGATAGAGTCAATTGGTGAATTGGTAAGGCTGGGACGATCGCTCGAGGCAACGAGGACCTCTGTGGAATCCTTTGCTCCTCCGCCTCCAAGAAGGACGCCTAGGCTGTTGGAACCGGATCTCGCGTACCTGGAGACGGTTGATGTAGCCGCAGCAGCAGTACCAGATGCACGTCAGAATCTTATCTGCTGGAACTGTCGTCGACCAGGCCATACGTCTCGGGATTGTCACGATCCTAGAAAGTGTTTTGGATGCGGCAGAGTAGGGACAGTCAGGGCGGAATGTCCAAATTGTCGGAGTGGTGAACGAAGGAATGCGGGCGTGACTAGTAACTCTCCAGCAAGTCGTCCAAGACAGCAACCGGGAAACGGAAGTTGTGCCCAGTAGGCGGTCACCTGGGCACAAAGGAGAATATAGTAGGAGCCGCGACGACCACACAATTAGACTTTCTGGTAGCAAAGAGGTCCGGAGACAACCGTCCACACTTAGAGGTGGATGTATTTGGGCGGAAGTTTATGGGCCTTCTGGACTCAGGCGCGACTCACACGGTAGTAGGTGGAGAAGGGTGGAAGATACTCGAGGGGCTAGGAGTAGAGCTACTGAGTTCCAACCAGAAAAGCATCAGATTGGCTAACAGTCACGGTTGCGCCATCATGGGCATGGTCACTATTCCAGTGAAACTGGAAAACAAAACAGAATGGTTGGAAGTGTTGGTGGTTCCGTCGCTCCCGCACGCTCTCATACTAGGAGTAGATTTCATTAGGCAATTCGGGGTGGTTCTAGCACTGAGCGAGGAAAGTTGGAGTTTTCTGGATGCATTGGAAGGGGAGGCAGGAGAGCAATTAAAGTCGCGAAGTCGTTTGACGGAGGTGGAGGAAGCCGCACTCAGCCGTTTGTTAGAAGAGGAGTTTCATCGCATGGGGGAAGGTATCGGATGCACCACCCTTGTGGAACACGTCATTAAGACTAACTCCGTACCGATTAAGCAAAGGTACTATCCTGTGTCACCGGCGGTACAAAAGCACATCGATCGAGAGCTGAACGAGATGATGGAACAAGGGATAATTGAGCCATCATCGAGCCCCTGGGCGTCGCCGATATTGCTGGTAAAGAAAAAGGATGATACGTACCGCTTTTGCGTAGATTACAGGAAACTGAATAAGGTTACCGAGCATGACGCGTACCCGCTGCCATATGTGTCGGCGACGTTGGATAAACTTCGTGACGCCAAATACCTGTCATCATTGGATGTGAAGTCTGCCTACTGGCAAGTTCCTATGGCGGAACAATCACGTAAGTTCACTGCATTCACGGTACCGCATCGCGGTTTATTTCAATTCCGGCGTATGCCTTTCGGATTGCAAAACGCACCCGCGACTTGGCAGCGCTTAATCGACCAGGTCCTCGGCCCAGATCTCGAACCCTATGTGTTTACCTACTTGGACGACATAATAGTGGTGACACAAGAGTTCAGCAAGCATCTGGAAATCTTGAGAGTGGTTTTTGGTCGTCTCAGACAAGCCGGTTTGAGAGTTTCTCGCGACAAGTGTGAATTTTGTCGCTGTCGCCTTAAGTACCTCGGGTATGTCGTCGACGAGAAAGGTTTGAATGTAGACCCGGACAAGGTGAAGTCTTTATTGGAAATCCCTTCGCCTAGGAATGTGAAGGGGGTGAGGCAGTTCCTAGGGATGGTCTCGTGGTATAGGAGATTTATACCTGACTTTGCTACGATGACGGCACCATTGACAAACCTACTCAAAAAGAACCAAAAGTTTGCATGGACCCAGGACTGCGAAGCAGCGTTTACACAGGCGAAGGTGAAATTGTCCACGGCACCAATACTAACCTGTCCGGATTATGATCTACCATTCTACGTTCAAACAGATGCGTCAGACTTGGGCTTGGGAGCGGTGCTCACACAAAGGCACGCCGACGGGGAAAAGGTGGTATGTTACCTGAGCCGATCCTTGTCGAAAGCAGAAAAGAAGTACTCAGCCACGGAGAAAGAATGCCTCGCAGTGCTGTGGGCGGTAGAGAAGCTGCGGCCATATATAGAGGGAGCTAAATTCACCGTCATCACGGATCATTACTCCTTGGTCTGGCTGAGCAATTTAAAAGACCCGACAGGACGATTGGCCAGGTGGGCAATCAGGTTACAACAGTTTCCCTTCGAAATTGTACACCGAAGAGGTAAGGAACATCTCGTACCCGATGCTCTTTCACGAATGTTGCCCAGGGAAGAACTCGCAATATTAGAGACTCCTGGAGACCGTTGGTACGACAAGATGAAGAAGAAGGTGGAAGAGACCCCCGAGCGCTATGCGGATTGGCGGGTGAAGGATGACCAACTGTGGAAACATGTGCCCGGGCGTTATCCTGCACTGGAGGGAAAGGAGTCGTGGAAGAGGGTCGTGTCCAAGGAAGGTAGAGCGGAAATCCTCCAACGATGTCATGATGACCCTACGGCGGGCCATATGGGAGTTAGCCGCACGATAAGTCGCGTGGCGACTAATTATTATTGGCCTAAGATGCCAGCGGACGTGAATGCTTATGTAAAGAAATGTAGGATCTGCCAGGCCAATAAGGTTGAGAGAAAGGCACCGGCAGGGTTCATGGTTTCACGGAGTGGGTCGCCTAAGCACCCATGGGAAATGGTCTGTGTCGACTTGGTAGGACCTTTCCCACGATCGAAGAATGGCTATACTCAAATCCTCACCGTGGTGGATTATGTGAGTAAGTTCACGCTCTTATTTCCCTTGCGACAGGCAACAGCGGCGGCTGTTTGTCGTGTATTGGAGGAACAGGTGTATCTGCTTTTTGGGGCACCTAAATGGCTAGTGTGCGATAATGGGGTCCAGTTTCGGGGAACTTTGATGCGCCGTCTGGCGGAAAATTATGGAACCGAAATCAAGCACACAGCATTATACCATCCGCAAGCCAACCCGGCTGAGAGGAGGAATCAGGACCTGAAGCGGATGTTGCGTTCTTACGTGACCGAGAACCATCGCGATTGGGATCGGAATCTCGCAAAGATAGCCTGCGCACTTCGGACCTACAAGCATGAGGTGACTAAAGTCACACCCTATTTTTTTAATTTCGGACGAGAGATGGTGACGTTCCACGAGGCGAAGGAGCCTCCAGAGGTTGACCAAATTATCCCAGGACCGGAAGTCAGGGCTGACCAACTCTCCAAGCTACGAGGGGATGTGGTGGAACGAATGAAACGCGCGGCTCGTCATAGTGAGCAGGGGTACAATTTGAGAAAACGGAACGTGGTGTTCGAAATAGGAGATTCGGTTTGGCGGAAAAATTATTCCATTTCAGACGCAACCCGATTTTACTCCGCAAAGCTCGCACCGGAATATCTTGGTCCGTTTTGGATAAAATCTCGGGTATCAGGGTGGACTTATCTCTTGGTGGATGGTGAGGGCAAGGAAGCGGGAGTTTGGCACGTGAAAGATTTGAAAAAGTTTATCGATTAGGTGGATTAAAATATAGGATGAACGTGTGATTCTTAGACATAGGGGAGGCAAATCAGACAGTATGGCTGAGAAGAAGATAGAAATATAAAGCAATCATAGTAACACTAGGTCACGAAGATTTTTAGATCATAATACGGTGGTGGGCTGAAGTATTATGGAGGAATATTCCCAGAACTCAGATTAGGAAGATTAGAATGTAATTAAGTAGGTGGTGGTGGGTACGATAAGTCGAAGCGATTGGTGGTGGGTAGTTTTAGTATAATAAAAAAAAAAAAAAAATATATAGTATTTAGAGGTAGGGTTAGTAAAATAGCAAAAGTATTACCTAAGCAGCGGTGTTGGTGGCAAGTGGATCCCTCCATAGACCGAGTTGTTGTTGTTGTTGTTTTTTTTTTTTTTTTTTTTTTTCCTTCTTCCTTCTATTCTTTTTTCTTTCCCTCCCTAACTTGACTCACGATTAGGTCCTTCGCTTAGGCATTCCACGGCCGTTCCATACGCCTATATTACCCTCTGCAATTATATCTATCAGCGGGATGCCATAATGACGAAATCTCATAGCAATTTTTGCTACAAGTTTTAAATGTGATGTAACAAGCTTGTGTGCAGCTCCTAAGTCTGCATGATCTCTACAACGTACCGCAAGAGAATACTCTTCCTCTGCACTCAACATTGTGATCTTCTGAATCTCTTTAAGGTACGCAGCAACACCACTCTCCTGTACTATAGTAGGTAAAAAAGCTTTTGCAGCCATAAGCCCTCCTTTGCATTTTTGATCAGTTGAAGCGCGAAATTATTATACAAGATTTGATGATTTGCAAGATTAAGGATGCAACAAATTATATTGAGTTAATAATATAGTTGTAATTTCTTTACTAAGAAGGTCATAATTTTAACACATCCATATATATGCTAAAATGCTAAGATGCTAAAATGTTAACCAGGGAAATGAACAGGAAATGGCATGAGTGTGCGTGAAAACATGTTGCAATAGATTATACTAAACAAAATTGGGGATTCCGATCGCAGGTAGAACGCGGAGTTACTTTATTATGAACATTCCCAAAATTTATCATAGGAAAAAAAAAAAAAAAAAAACAAAAAACAACGCGTAGCCGAACTTTAACGTGGATTGGCGCGACGGGGCGTCCGGGAATCGGGAAGTAGTCGCGGTAATATTAAAGAGAATTCCTACGAAATTCTCTGGGGAAGGGGGTGATATTACGCGTCAGGTCAATAGATACGCCAGCGAGACGGCTTAGGCATTGACTTTGTACATATTAGCAGATAGAATTAGTGTGATAAGGAAAAAAAAAAAAAAAATATATAATAGAAAAAAAATAGAAGAATAGGTAGCTTAAGCAACGCTCCTTTCGACGATGCAGCCGCACGCCAACAAGCCCCGAAGATTACAACCAAAACACGAATACATAACCGCAATCATCGTGACTCGGAAGCGTACCAGCCACGAGAGGAGCAATTTACCTAAACGACCCTTACCTGAGGATCACCTTCCATATCTGACGTCGAAGGGTGGAGGATGCCCGATTTGGGACATTTCGGAATCCGCTGAGGGATTAACGTGAACCTTTTTCGTCGTGTTCACCTTTCCGGCCACCAACAAACGATGGTAATGATCAGAGCAGCAATGACCACGCAACCAACGAATATCCTTAATGATACAATGCGACATATTGCATTTGCTTTTCGGTCCTAGACTCTCGGACGAAAGGTACCTTCCATCGAACTGTCTTCGTCGTCGATACGTATCCTGCATGTTACCGTGCGACGACTAATTCGCACTTGCGAGTCGTCCTGGATGCTTTAATCAATCTGCAATTAATTGATTACAAGCTAGACAGACCAATTATACTTTGGTTTGAATGTCGATGGTCTTCTATGAGATGTTGAATCGAGTCCCATGTGAACTTACGTAAACAAACGAAACGTCAAACTACGACGACGATCGGCGACAGGGACGCCGCCAGGTGGCTGGAAGCGTCGATATTTCCAGCCGAATGGAAGGAATCGGAAGGCTGCGTTCGGACCGTCGAGTGCGAAAGTCTATTCGAAAGCTTACGTTCGATGCACCCAAGTGCAACAGTGCATTGCCCCCAAATGAAGAATGCATGATAGGATGAGGAAAAGCGGTTCCCACGAATTCCGCTAAAGCGGGAAATAGATAGTCCACCGAGGCTAGGTGGAAGCTGTGATATGAGGAGAGGGTCTCTTTTGGAAACTAGCAGGCGTAGACGTAAGTCGAAAAAAATCAAAAAGCGACGAAGTTTTGGGTGGAATGATTAACGACTTCTTTTACTTTTCACGTGAACCACGGATTGTGATTGAGGCGACGGCAGATATTATCTAAGATATTTGAAACGGCAGCGTTGAATTTTCGAATTTGAATTGTGGATGAGAACGAAGAACTTACCTGCGCATCGACAATTGGCGAGCTGGTGGTCCGCAAAGTGGTGTGCGACTTCGGATGAGGCGACGGCAGATATTAGCTAAGATATTTGAAACGGCAGCGTTGAATTTTCGAATTTGAATTGTGGATGAGAACGAAGAACTTACCTGCGCATCGACAATTGGCGAGCTGGTGGTCCGCAAAGTGGTGTGCGACTTCGGATGAGGCGACGGCAGATATTAGCTAAGATATTTGAAACGGCAGCGTTGAATTTTCGAGTTTGAATTGTGGGTGAGGACGAAGAAATTTCCGGCGCATCGACAATTGGCGAGCTGGCGGTCTGCAAAGTGGTGTGCGACTTTGGATGAGGCGACGGCAGATAATAGTTAAGGTACGTTAAGTTATCTTGTTCAATTGAAAGGTTGTAGTTGGGCTAGCGGCCGTAAGATTAGATATTCGACGATAGGTGAATTAGGGCTGCTAGCATCAGATTGTGTATCGTTAGGGATCGGCGCCGTAGTTGGTAGTTTACAAAAGTGAAATTATTACTAGAAATAAAGTATGTAAATTCGTGTAAGCGTCGGTGTATCTATTCGTGGAATTCGTGGAAAAATTGCTAATATTTCGTGGGAAGAGAAAGTGTTGCCCGCCCGAATTCTCGTTTCGCGGAGACGGGCTTGTAGACAGCGCGGGTTTGAAACGAGTGGCGCCCGAATCCACCCCTCTCGGTGTGAGCGAGCCACCCGTGGCTGTCGCCCCTTTCCCCAGTAGAAGGAGAAGGGGTCGCATTACCGACCGGGGAGGTCGGTAACATTATCCGTTGGCAGCCACAGTTCTTCGTCGAGAATTCTGCATTGATGATCTTCTTTCTGGCACCAACGACTTCCAAGAAGCACTCAAACTACAGGAACAAATCACACAATTGCTTTCTCGTGGTGGGTTTAAATTGCACAAATGGTGCTCAAACAACACCAATATTTTACGCTCTGTGCCCGTGCAAGACAGGGCTATCAACTTCGATATGGTACAAGTTGAGAAAGAAAATACCGTGATTAAAACTTTAGGCATTACATGGGAACCTTCCACTGACAACTTTACGGTGAACATAACGCACATACCAGCTAAGCAACAGTTAACAAAACGCATTGTGTTAGTTCAAATGTCTCAGCTATTTGACCCACTAGGCTTGGTCAATCCAGTCATTGTCTTAGCAAAGATATTTATGCAGCAGCTCTGGGAGCTTAAAATTGATTGGGATACACCCCTTTCCAAAGAGCTGCAAACAAGTTGGGAAAACTATCGAACACAGCTACCAACCTTGAGCAATTTGAGAATACCTCGCTATGTTATCAGTTGCAAAAAACCAAAATCTATGCAATTTCATGGGTTTGCTGACTGATCAATCTGGAGTTGTAATGACTCCTTCGCCTTCTTAACTAATTGGGTAAGAAGTTTCGCTGCACAGAGTTCGAGTCGAGCGATTGTTGTCTGTTTTGTTGGAGCTACTCGGCTTTTGGCGCATAGTAATGAGACGATTATCTGTCCATCAAGGCCTTCAGTTCTCAAATGAAGCAAATATGCGTATGGAGCTGCACCATCCTCTAAATTCACGACATTTGTAGGCAATCGAGTAGCATACATTCAAAGATTAACTGAAGGCAATAACTGGCTACATGTCGACTCAAAAGAGAATCCAGCTGATATTATATCAAGAGGTATGCAGCCACAGGATTTATGTTCAAACAAATTATGGTTTGAAGGGCCAGGCTTCCTAAACAAGGAGTGGCAACAACAACCAATAGGATACAGCAATATCCCAAGCGAGCTACCTGAAATGAAACAAACCAAATTCGTTCTGGTTTCTGCAATTCATAATGAGCTCATTCAAAATATACGCCATAATAACAGTTTTCAAAGGCTACAAGAAGTTACAGCATATATCATACGCTTCACACAAAACTGTAGACGGCCCACTACGAAGGCAACAAGTACAAAACCGAATCCAAGAGAAATGAATTTAGCATTGAAACATATTGTGGCTTCTATGCAACATCACGATTTCGCCGATGATATACAAAATTTAAAAAGGCATCAAACAGTCGCACACAATAGTAACCTACGATCTCTAGCACCATTTTTAGATGAAGACGGTCTGATACGAGTAGGTGGACGACTAAAAAACAGCACCTTATCTTTTGACTCCAAACATCCTTTTCTGATTTCATCAAAACATCCATTTACTGAGCTGATCTTCAGACAACTTCATGTGAAACACTTACACGCCGGTCCACAAAGTTTATTGTACATATCACGTCAAGTCTACTGGTGCACGAACGGGAAAAATATGGCCAACAAGGTGGTCAAACAATGCATGGTGTGTGCCCGAGCAAAACCAAGACTTTTCACCCAGCTCATGGGTGATTTACCAGCGGAGAGGATTCAAGAATGCAAACCATTCCTGCATGTAGGGGTAGATTTTTGCGGACCAGTGCAAATTCATTTTCAACTGCGTGGCAAACGGCCAACAAAGACCTACATTGCAGTATTTGTCTGCTTCGCCACAAAAGCAGTCCATCTTGAACTCATATCTGATCTCACCTCAGCAGCCTTTATAGGAGGATTGAAAACATTCATAGCCAGGAGAGGCCGTCCGTCAAAATTGTTCAGTGACAATGCTACGAACTTTGTAGGAGCTCACAATGAACTTCAAGAGTTGTATGCATTATTCAACAAACAAGGGTTTAGCGCAATCGAAGGGTTTTGTAGTGACGAAGGAATGGAGTGGTCACGAATCCCGCCACGATCACCACATTTCGGTGGATTGTGGGAGGCCGCTGTCAAATCTGCAAAATATCACCTTAAAAGAGTCTTAGGGAGCGCGTCATTGACATACGAGGAGCTTAACACTGTAGTATGCCAAATAGAAGCAGTTTTAAATTCCCGGCCACTTACCCAACTATCAGCAAACCCAAACGACTTGCAGGCCCTAAAACCAGGCCACTTTCTCGTGGGACAAAATTTGACATCGTTACCAGATCCATTCCTCACACCTGATACGGTACCTCTTTTAAAACGATGGAAGCTCGTGAGAGCTCTGCATGTAGATTTTTGGCGTCGCTGGTCTACTGAATATTTGCAAGGGCTACAAATTAGAAGCAAATGGACAAAAAAGGAGTCGAAAATAAGCCCAGGTCTTTTGGTTTTATTGAAAGATGATAATTTGCCTCCACTGCAATGGCGTATAGGTCGAATAATCAACGTCATTAAAGGGCGAGATCAACAAACCAGAGTTGTTGATGTGAAGACGTCAACAGGCATATTCCGTAGGGCTGTTCATACAATCAGTCCTTTGCCAGTGCCGGAACAAGATGCCAGTGAAGGCTCAGAAACAAAAATCAGTAATACAACCACTCAGCACAAAAGAATAGCTCCAGCGAGTGCAAAAATCATCGCTGCAACAACCAGACCACCTAATCAAAACCTCGAAGAAGAACAAACCGTACCAGTTAAAAAACGATCCCGATTTTCTCTGCTGCAAACATTATTATGCATCCTGATCATTCTGTCTACCTATGGTCAGGGAATGAAGCTCCACCAAAATTCGTACCAAGGGAATATCCAAATCACGCCATTCAAGGACAACCCGGGTATATATTTTGAAGAAGTCGGACAGGTGAAATTGACCCATGATACGTGGAAAATAGTAACATACTACAGCCTAACCAACTACTGGAAAGAATATGAGGATATCGCTATTCACATTAAAAAACTAATCGAAGTTTGTTTAGAAGAAGAGAAGGTTCTTCATTTAAGTGAATACTGTAATGCATTAATAGTACAGTTCCATCATCTTCAAGCTGAAATTCAGGACAAAAATGAATTATTATACCCTCATCGATCATCAAGAACCAAACGAGCGCCACTAAATATTGTTGGCTCAGCCGCTCATTTTCTGTTTGGGTTGCTGGACGAAGATTTTGCTGACAAATATGAAGAAGACATTCAAAAAGTTAATAAAAATGAAAAGTACCTCCTCCAGCTAATCAAAAATCAAACGACAATCATTGAATTTACCTCCAACATTATTAAAAAAGCGAGCGACCAAATCAATCAGCAGTTCAAATTTATTGAAAACCAATTTGATAAATTAGCAAACGCAACGATACATATGGAAGCCATCTCCCATATTTTCAGTTCCATTGCAGTGCAGACCACTATTCTACTCTTCAATTTCAGAAACATTCAAGATCTTATCATTCAAATGATAACGAACACACATCAAGTCAAAATCAGTCCTCTTCTGCTAACACCATCACAGCTGCGCGAACAAATTCAAACTATTAAGGAACATCTACCGGCAGGTCAAACGCTACCCATATCACTAGAATCTATTCACCAGTTTTACAGCATCGCTACCAGCAAAACCAGAACGACAAGTAATAATATCATCTTTGACATCCAATTTCCATTGATATCGACCCAGGACTATCAACTGCTTAAACTTTATCCCATTCCAACACCAATGAAGAATCTTTCCGTCGCTATTCAGCCATCTACTGAATACTTAGCAGTCAATCTACACCGAGACAAATTTTTTCCTCTCTCCGACAAGGATCAGGAAAAATGTTTACACCTGGCATCACATGTTTTGATTTGTACACAAAATCATCCTATATTCAGTATCCAATCAAGTATTCACAAATGTGAAATTTCACTATTAACCCACGTATCCAACTTTTCGTCAGCCTGTAACCTACAAATCACACCATTAACTGAGATATGGTTTCAGTTGCAGGCAAAGAACAACTGGATCTACGTATTGACCGAAAACACTGTTGTGGACATCGTATGTGACAACCGAATAACCAACATAGAGCTACAGGGAAGCGGTATTTTCAAACTAAATGCCTCATGCAATTCCACCAAAAACTGTCAATAAATGGACACAAAAACGATGCAGATCAAATGAACTTCACTTTTATACCAATGGCTAATCTAACGGAGCATTTGGAAGACATTCTTTTAGAGCCTCTACATACTAACATCCCCAGACTTCACATTGATGATCGGCAGCTACATACTATCAGTCGAGGAATTTCTTCAGTAAAATCAGCCCAACTTCCAGAAACTCTATCCGTGCATGATACCCATAACTACGTCGTTGGTTACATCTGTCTGGCTGCCATCTTGACCACGGGACTAATATATTGTCGACGAAGGAACCGCACCAAAAACTGCAGATCAACCGTCACCCGCACTACATCAATTGAAACTCCTCCTCGAGTGTTTCAAGTGGGGGAGGATGTTAAGAATCATTCCGATTCCCACGAAAATTAATTTTTCCGACATGCATAAATGTTTGTACATGCATAAATTAATTTTTTTTGAAAATTGTACGACCTGGCACTATTCTGCATATACATCAATCTATCCGGAAAATTTCAGTTCAATCGGATGGCGCGTTCCTGAGATTTTTCACTGAAATTTTTTGATAATATATATAGATAGATAGATTATATATATATATATATATATATATATATATATATATATATATATATATATATATATATATATTTATATATATATATACATACACATATATATATATATATATATATATATATATATATATATATATATATATATATATATATATATATATATATATAAAACTAAAAAAATAAAAAAAAAAAATATATATATATATATATATATATATATATATCTCTACTGTATATGTGTATATATATATATACATAAATAGATATATGTATATATATCAGTGGCGGCTCGTGACATTTAGAAACGGGGAGGCAGTGAATTTAAGAATCATTAAGAAAGTTAAATAATATTATAATAATATAATATCAAATTCATATTGTGAGACTTTGTGGTGAGGTAATGAAATACGATGTAAACTACACCGTAGAAACATTTTATTTGAGAGCAATGTATATTTGGCTCTATTTTGACAAAATGTTGAACGAAATTGTCATACAGCTGTGTTAATCCTCCAATACCTTGAAAAAATGTTTTTCAATATTTTATTTTATTTTATTTATTAACCAAGCAAGGTACATGTTAAATTAAAAGTAAATTGGAAATAAAATGAGTACATAGAAACAAAACGAAAAATTAAATAAAATAACTAACAAAATAAATCAATAATAAATTAATAAATAACAAATAAATAAAACATTGACGTAGAGCTTAGGATAAAGGGTTGCGGATGGCTTGGAAAAGGGAAGATTTGAAGGACGATTTTGAGACGGTTGGAGAATACAGATTACTTATGCTATTGAATATCCTGCAGCATCTATTTATCGGCTCAGTAGCTGCGTAAGTAGTGGAGTGTGGATATTCCTTAAGTAAACGAGCGGACCTGGTGTTTCTTACAGGGTTATTCAACACCATTTTGCTATTCAGGAATTCAACTTTGATGACGCCTCTAATGACGTCGAATGTGAAGCAGGCCGAAATCATCATTCTTCTAGATGCAAGTGTTAGTAAGTTTAGATGACCCAGTCGAAACTCATAAGGAGGAAGGGTATTAAAATCGTAATGGTTGTATAGTTCTCTCAATGCAAAAAGTAAGAATAGCTTTTGAATGGACTCGAGTCTGCTACTGTGGGTTTCAAAAGCAGGATTCCAGTAAATGGAACCATATTCCAGAATGGGGCGCACAAGCGAGATGTATAAGGATCTTGTGACCCACAGGTTACGAAATTCCTTGGCACGTCTTTTGATGAAGCCTAGATGTTTGTTTGCACGGGAAAGTATTTTATCATAATGCAAGGTGAAGCGGAGTCGCTCATGCAAGACAACACCAAGGTCAACAACGTTATCAACTCGAGCTAATAAATTATTCCCGAGGAAGTACGTGTTATGTGAGACGGTGCATTTTCGGGAAAAACTTATAACTTGGCACTTAGCAATGTTGAGAGAGAGCTTGTTTTCATTGCACCAATGATCAAGTGAATCAAGTTTGGATTGGAGAAAGAGTGCATCGGATTTAGATTTAATGATATGATATACTGTTGTGTACGAATTGAATTGTCACACTGACAAATGTCAAAATAGCTCCTACCTATCGACAACCGCGACATCTACTCTAAGCGGACAATACGCACACTAGCTAATTAATTTTTATATTTTCAAATTCAAAAACCAGTCCATACACCGATCGATTCAGCAAAATGTAACATATATATAGGGAAACAGAATACAGAATAAAGTACAGTCTTTCTCGGTAAGCCAAAGCTCTTAGGCGACCAAGTAGATTGTTTTAACGACAAATCTGTCTTATTTTTTCATAAGATTATTGAATCGAGCAGTTTGTAACGATTGCTACGCGGCGGTTAAATTCGCCACGCAAAAGTAACAACTGCTTCGATCTGCTATCTACGAAGTTAATATTAGAAGCTTCAATAGAAAAAATAAATTACGGTTGGCGTTTCAAGTTTTTTTGAACGGCCGTTTGTCAACGATAATTAAGAAAGGCGATAGTTGTGACGTCATTTCATGGCGATCCTGCCCCCGTCAAAGACAATCATCCCGAAAGAAGGCGGACCACAGCCGAGGGTACATCCTGCAATATTAGAAGCCCGCAAACTGGACGCAGCAAGAACGATCATCCCGAAAATACCGAAAAAGAAGAAGCGCAGCGGCAAACAAGTCTACCTCAGAAGAAAAATTGCATCGCTGAGACGAGTTGCGACTGACGAAGCTAACCCTCCACCATGGGACGTACAGCAACAGATCTACGATTATATCGAACAGCTGCGAACACAGTTGAGAAATAAAAACGATAAAAAAATAGACTCAAATTAGAATGTATTTTCAAATGAATGAATTATGTATTTTCAAATGTATTTTCAAATACAAAAGCAAATGCAAACGAATTAAAACAACACAATTTAAAACACAAACGACATTTCTATTGCACAAACTTTCTTCTTTCTTTTCTGACAAGTTTTACTTTGTCTCTACGAGTATATCGAATAGCTGCGAACACAAGTGAAAAATAAAAACAACAAACAAATAGCCGTAAATTAGAATATATTTTCGAAATTAGAATGAATTATGTATTTACAAAATGTATTCTCAAATGCAAAAGCAAATTTAAACGAATTAAAACAATACAATTTAAAAACGAAAACACAAACAACATTTCTATTGCACAAACTTTTTGAGACAATATAAGAAATCCTAAGTTCTTTCTTTTTTGACAAGTTTCACTTTGTCCCACTCAGCGTCACAAACGACATCTAGTATCTGATATTGAAATGAAAAATTCAAATTTAAATTCTCAATTGCTAGTAAGTTTTCATATGGTCCATGGTAAATCATTATAAATGGAACAAAACATTACTATAGTTTCAAAAATAATAGCTAACCTAAAGAAAACACCAAACAGAACTTATAAGCGAGATTATATCCAAGAAAAATTAGAAACATTAGAGGAAATTCAAGAAGAAGCACTTAAAATAGAAAGTAGTCAGGAATTGTTAGAAATATTACAACAAAAATACAAAGAAGCAAAAGAACTATTGCTAGAAAAACTAAAAGATTCGATAGACAACAAAATGAGCAACTTTAATATCGAGTTAGCATTAAAATCAATACCAGTCTTTAATGGAAATCCCAAAGAACTGGAAGCGTTCCTAACAATAACAAGTCTACTAAATCAAAGTCTTAACGAAGACGGAAAAAACAATCTATTAAATTTTACTAAGAATGTAAAACTAGGAACTGTAGTTAGAACACAACTCATAACATTAGACATTAAAACTTATGAAGAATTAGAAAATAGCCTCAGGAATAGATACAAAAGCAAAAAAAGCCCGCAGCACATTCATACCCAATTAGCACAATTAAGTCAACGCGGAACAGTTGAAAAATTTGGTGAAAAACTATCCGAGCTCATTAACGAATTAAGTGAAATTCAAATTAGCAGCTTGGGTCAGAATCCATCTCAAGCAGAGAAAAGTGCTATACAGAAGTCAAACGACTCGTATGCACTAACTATTTTCAAGAATGGGTTAAGCGAAACCCTTAAACCTACTATTTTTGCGGCACAGCCAAAAACAGTCGTAGAAGCTATTCAAATAGCAACTGAATTCGAATCAAGCAATAATGTTACAGAAAACATTATGTACGTGAATCACAGAAATAATATAAGTCGGCAACTGAATTATAATAATAGAAATAAACCGAATAATTATAACACATATAGGAATAATAATTATAGACAAAACCATATTAATAGTAACAGAAATAACAACAGGAATAACAGCAGTAATTTCAACACAAGAAATAATGTAACAAACCAGAACAGCAATTATAGAAACAACTTTAGAAATAGTTATAATCCCAGATATGAGGAAGTAAACCATAGAAATAACAACAGCAGATATCATGAAGTAAATCGAAATACATATCAGAACCCTAACACAAGTAACAGGAACAACAGAGGAACAAACAGAAACTATGAAATTAACAGACAAAACAGAATAAATATAATACAGGGAAACTCAATAGGCCCGGAGGCCAGCAGCAACGAAGAATAAAAGTTGACCCCGGGATACAGGAAGAAAAAATATACCTACTAAACACACAATTAAAAAAATTACGTTACGCTATATTGCGAGAAATCAAGGAAAAATTTGAAGCTATTGATAGATACAGGAGCCGATATATCAATATGCAAAATAAGTGCAATTTCAGAGGATGAGAAAATAGAAGCGGATAAACGATGCAAATTCTCTGGCATAACAAACCAGGAAATATTTTCAATAGGCACTGCTAATCTAGACTTGAACATTGGTGAAAAACGTATACGTTACCCCTTCCAAATAGTAGAACCTGATTTCCCCATCCTTACAGACGGAATACTAGGAAGAGATTTCTTTGTACAAAAACTAGCAAAAATTGATTATGAAACTTATACGATAACGATTAATGTCGACGACGAAGAGTATACTATGCCGATCAGTACAAATTGCGAAATACACAAGTTAACAATACCCGCAAGGTGCGAATACATTTGCCCAGTCGACTTTACCATCAAAGAAGACAGCATAGTAATTAACAAAGAAATAACACCAGGAGTCTACATAGGCAGCACAATAATACCAGCAGAAGGCATCAAACATATAAAGCTACTGAACACGAACGAAGAAGACATAATAATTCAAAAATTTAAAGTAGAAACAGAACCATTAACTAAATATAAAATAAATAAAAATAATGTTTCAGTAAATAAAAACAACAAAAGAAAGCAAAGATTTCAAGAATTATTAACATACATTAAACTGCAACACTTGAACCAAAAAGACCAAGAATCAATATTAGAAATCATCCAAAATTATCAACATATTTTTCACCTGGAACACGATAGTCTTACATCAAATAACTTTTACAAACAAAATATACAAGTCACGGATAATACACCAACATATATTAAGAACTATAGACTGCCCCATACACATATTGATGAAATAAATCGACAAGTAAACCAATTACTAGAGGACAACATTATCGAAAACTCTACCAGTCCATATAACTCACCACTACTTTTAACACCAAAGAAAAGTGAGTCAGGCCCAACAAAATGGAGACTAGTTGTAGATTTTAGAGCACTCAACAAAAAAATTGTTAATGACAAATTTCCACTCACAAGGCTAGAAGATGTTTTAGACAGACTAGGAAGAGCGAAATACTTCTCCACCCTGGACATGACAAGTTCCTTTCACCAAATCGAACTGACAGAGGAATCAAGACCATTGACAGCCTTTTCAACAAATAAAGGGCATTATCAGTTCAAACGATTACCTTTCGGTCTAACAATTTCATCAAACAGCTTCCAACGCATGCTAACAATAGCCCTAAGTGGATTAGACTCAGCAGCATTCTTATATGTCGATGACATAATCGTCTTTGGTTGCAGCCTCGCACATCATAACACAAATTTAATGAAAATATTTGATAGGCTAGAAAAATACAACCTAAAACTGAACCCTGAGAAATGCAATTTTTTGCGAAGTGAAGTAGTGTACTTGGGACATTTAATAACAAAAGACGGAGTCCGAACAGACCCTGCAAAATTCAAAACAATTAAAAACTACCCGATACCTACAAATGCAGACGAGGTTCGAAGATTCGTCGCATTTGCTAATTATTATCGACGATTTATACCAGACTTCGCCAAAACAACAAAATGCCTAAATGATTTACTGAAAAAGAATACAAAGTTCATATGGACAGAAAAATGTCAATCAACATTTGAAGTACTGAAGTATAAACTAATGAATGCACCAATATTACAGTACCCAGATTTCAATAAGCCATTTATTGTCACAACCGATGCATCAGACTACGCATTAGGTGCAGTACTCTCACAAGGCGAAATAGGACATGACTTACCCATTTCTTACGCAAGTAGAACCCTAGTAAAACATGAATTAAACAAACCGATAATCGAAAAGGAACTATTGGCAATCCACTGGGCGATAAATTTCTTTAGACCCTATTTATTCGGAAATAAATTTACAGTCGTTACAGACCACAGGCCACTTATATCACTATTTACACATAGAAACCCATCATCAAAGATGACTCGCATAAGACTAGATTTATGCGATTATGATTTCGATATAATATATCGAAAAGGCAAGATGAACGTCAATGCAGATGCATTGTCACGCATCAAATTAAATTCAGACACGTTAAAGGATATGATACCAAAGCAGAGAAACATTACTGAAGAAAAGAAAGTATTACCACTTACAAGAAACATGGTAAAAAATTTAGAAAACACTGAAAAAGCGCAAAGCAGAAGAATAGTCAAACCAAAATATAACCCAATGGACAACGAAATCTATATATGGGACAGCGATTCCCCAGCTGATATAAAAAATTTAAAGAAATTAAAATTCGAAATGGGAAAAATTCGAAAAATTATATTTGAACATAATCAGATCCTAGTTAGATGCAGCGATAATCCATCCGAATTAGTTTCGACATTGGAGAAACTGACATCACAAGCAACTAGAAAAAATGTAACGAAAGTATACATAGAAGAAAATGATGAAATATATAAAATGATAAATAAGGAAGAATTTAAAAACCAATTTAATCAACTACAGAAGAGTATCCTAACAAACAATAAAGAACCCCTAAGAATAATAATATACAAACCACCAAAACGAATAACCGATAAAATAATACAATTCAAACTAATAAACAACTACCATACAACACCGATAGGAGGACACTTAGGTGTCAGAAAAACATTACTAAAACTAAAGCAAAAATATATATGGAAAGACATGAATAAGATGACAAAGACATTTATTAAAAACTGTGAAACTTGTGCGAAAAATAAACAAACACAACATATAAAAGAGAAACAAACAGTAACAGACACACCAAAGAACACATTCGAAACAATTGCTATAGACACAGTAGGACCATTAAGAATATCCAACGGTTATCGATACATTCTCACAATGCAATGCGAATTGTCAAAATACGTTATTGCACACCCAATTGAAACAAAAGATGCTAAAACTATCGCCAAAACATTAGTAGAACAACTAATATTAAAGCATGGTATTTTCAAAATTTTAAAATCAGATAATGGAACTGAATTCGCCAATGAGCTAATGGGAAACATTTGCAATTTATTAAAAATTCAACAAATTTTCTCAGCACCATATCATCACGAAACACTCGGCTCAGTGGAACGTAACCACAGAGTATTAAACGAATATTTGCTTAATTTTGCTAACGATTATGAATGGGACAAATGGATACCGTATTACACTTTCGCGTACAATACGAGTCCACATATTGATACAGAATATTCTCCATACGAACTAGTATATGGCAGACTACCACAATTGCCCGACGACATTATAGAAAAAAACTCTAGCGCACCTGAACCGCTAGAAACACTAATGTTCGAAGAACAGTAGAAGAACCGTGCAGGTTTTGAGTGCATATTCCACCACATGCGCTGCTTATTAAGGCCAAATTGTTTCAAATGCCATGTTTTACTTTTGTCTCAAGAATGCATTATAACTCATATGGGAGAAGGTTTCAGATATTACCACTGGCATGAATTTCAACGTTTATGAGAGCAAAACACAGGTTAATTATATTCGTTATCAGTTGCTTATTTCACAAAATTTTGAAAGCAGCATCTCATATAATATCAATGAAGAAAATGCTCAGTGCCTGCAGCACTGTAACTGAAGTTGGAGTTTGGGGCTGCGATCCGAAAAATTGCAGAACTTTGGGAATTGAAACATCGGTTATTTATTTTCATTGTAAATGTTTCCGGTATGAATACTAACTGCAAGCATTTATTGATACAAAAGTAGCACAACCGACTCGTGCTGGCAACCTTTCGCCAGTATCAAAGCCAAGAATATATCACATCTGCTTCACGTTGTTATATTACATTTGAAGTTATAGGAGTATAAAGAAATTTAGGGTTACCTGCAGCGAGTTTTTTCAAATAATCGAAAGCTTAATATTTGCTGTTTATGGTTACTACAATATCATTACCAATTGAAAATTCTGCGATAAAACCGCTTAATAAAGATATTGCAAGCAAACACAAAACCAACAATAGCTGGCAACCCTATCATGGCTTTTCAACCAAATTTGGCTTGAATAATGTTTATAATAGGTTCCAGTAATTGTATGAAATTCGTATTGATTTCATGACTGCACTGGAAGTTATAGGGCAAAAAGTTTTATTTTCCTGAGCGAATTTTCACAAAAAGACACAAAAATTACCATAGCTGGCAGCACCAATCGAATTTTTCAACCAAATTTCTATCAAACAGAGTTTAGAGTAAGGTTCAGCTACTGTGTGAATTTCATGAAAATCTGGTAACTTATTCACATTTCATAGGGCAAAAAGCAGTTTTTTTTCTTTGTAATTTTTCAAGATGGCACCACTGGAACAGAGTTGCCTACAATTCAAAATCGCTTCTATCAGACCTGGCCCTACTTAAGTCCAATGCATTCTGTAAATTTCAATTCTATCTGATTATTGATTCGTTAGTTCCCGTGAACAGAAGTTTTTGAAGCTAAAAATATAGGTTAACTGAGAAAGGGTTACCGTTCTTGTCCGACATGAAATTTCCAAAGTTTTACTTTGACTGTGTAGATTAAGCATAAGATTTGTATACAGATTGGTTTTATTGTAGAAACGGACATTTTTTAGGATATTCGCTGGTTTGAATGTTTTCACTTCCAAATTTTTATTTTTTCAAATTTAAGACACCAAAATTATCATAGCTGGCAGCTCCAACCGAATTTTTCAACCAAATTTCTACCAAATGTGGTTTAAAATAAGGTGCAGCTACGGTGTGAATTTCGTCAAAATCGAACGATTCAATCAGAATTTATAGGGCTAAAAGCTGTTATCTTTTTTAGTGATTTTTCAAGATGGCACCACTGGCACAGAATCGCTAGGATTTCCAAATCACTTCTATCAGACCTGGTCCTATTTAAGACCAATACATTCTGAAAATTTCAATAAATTCTGCTCATTGGATCGTGAGTTTCCGTGAACAGAAGTTTTTGATGCTAAAAACATAAGTAACTTGGGCAAGGGTTACCAGGCGTGCCCGTAATACCATATCAAATTTTTTTTTTTGTTTATGTAAACAAAGCACAAAATTTATATATGAGTGGCTTTTTTTTTAAGAAACGACATTTTTTCAAGAGAAATGATGATTTGGAGGTTTTCACTTTCAGTGCCTGCCCTAGCTACAGGGTTGCCAGCACAATCATTAAAACCTACACAAATCTACAACTAAATAAAACAAACATGTCCTGAAAATTTCGTAATCATGGAATAGCTCTGTCAAAAGTTATCGCAATTTAAAAATTTGTAAATTTTCCCGTTCTCTTTTTAGGCACCCAGCGCACACATAGGGTTAAAAAAATTCCAAAAAATTATCCGATTCACATGTAAAACTTGTTCGAAATTTATGTCGTCAACTTTATTTTTGCAAAAATTATTTGTGTACGGAATAATAGGTATATTAAAAAAATCACTAAAATGGCCGCCGGCGCCAAAGGGTTAAAGATTATTAACTTTTTGTGAGACCTGGCACTATTCTGCATATACACCAATGTGTCCTGAAAATTTCAGCTCAATCGGATGGCGCGTTCCTGAGATTTTTTCACTGAAATTTTTTGATGATATATATATATATATATATAGAAATATGAATTTTTGGCCAAAGTGATTTTAATACTAATGTTCTTCTTCGAACATTAGTAAAAATGAACCGATTAACAATATAGACAATTTCGTCAATGAACTACAAATTAGACTTAGAAATAGCATTAGTTTAGCTCAAAACATAATTGAGAAAGTGAAAAAGGAAAGAAAAAATAGATTAGATAGTAACACAAACCCAGCAACATTCAAAGTAGGAGATCTAGTTTTAGTCAGAAATATTAATAGAAAGAAGTTGCAGAACACATATCACGGACCATATGAAATAATAGAAAGAGATAATGTAAATACTTATATATTAGTAAACGGAAAATGTAAAAAATATCACAATAACCTATTAAAATTATATACACCACTAATTTGAAAAAGTGATAAACACATTTGAACATGTACAGTATTAATGTAAAACAAGAATCAAAAAAACAAAAATATGCAAAAAAAAAAAATGCATATAGTTATTACAAGACTAGAATTATATTCAAACAAAACAAAAATTTAAACATATGTATCGAAGTTACATTTAAGTAAGCAAAATCAAAAAAAAAAAAAAAAAAAAAAAAAAAAAAAAATTTTATAAGAATATATATTTAAGCAACAACATGAACTTATGAATCAGGATAATTGTAAAAAACTGTAAAGGTGTATGGATTCAAAACAAAAAAAAATTTTCATTTACTACTGAAAAGAAAATTTTTTTCCCCCAAAGGGAGAGGGTGTTGTGTACGAATTGAATTGTCACACTGACAAATGTCAAAATAGCTCCTACCTATCGACAACCGCGACATCTACTCTAAGCGGACAATACGCACACTAGCTAATTAATTTTTATATTTTCAAATTCAAAAACCAGTCCATACACCGATCGATTCAGCAAAATGTAACATATATATAGGGAAACAGAATACAGAATAAAGTACAGTCTATCTCGGTAAGCCAAAGCTCTTAGGCGACCAAGTAGATTGTTTTAACGACAAATCTGTCTTATTTTTTCATAAGATTATTGAATCGAGCAGTTTGTAACGATTGCTACGCGGCGGTTAAATTCGCCACGCAAAAGTAACAACTGCTTCGATCTGCTATCTACGAAGTTAATATTAGAAGCTTCAATAGAAAAAATAAATTACGGTTGGCGTTTCAAGTTTTTTTGAACGGCCGTTTGTCAACGATAATTAAGAAAGGCGATAGTTGTGACGTCATTTCAATACCTTGAGATCATCGGCATAAAGTAGATGAGGTATATTTGGTAGGACGTCAGATAGGTCAGAAATAAATATATTAAAAAGGAGTGGGCCAAGATGGCTACCTTGTGGTACACCAGAGGTAGCAAAAATATTTTTCGATAGTAGTCCTTAAAATTTTACCAGCTGAACTCGATTTCGAAGGTAAGAAGTCAGCCAGCTAAGCAAAGATCCACCAAGTCCGAATTTTAGTAGCTTTAGAATTAAGTTACTAAAGTCTGTATAGACTGCGTCAATTTGGTATCCTTTCTCCATTTTACACAGGACGTCTGAGATTAGGACTGTCAAATTTGTGGTAGTTGAGCGACCTTTTCTAAAACCATGTTGTTGCTCGTTCAGACGGTAGTCAACAAGTGGAGAAAGTTTATCGTGGACAATCTTTTCAAAAAGTTTCGGAATAGAAGATAAGATGGCAATGCCCCTATAATTTCCGATACAGCGTCTATCACCATTTTTGAAAATGGGTGTGACATATGATAGTTTCCAACAGGATGGGAAAACTCCAGATGACAGTGATCTGTTGAAAAAAATATGACTGGGAGTTATAAACTGCTCTCCACATTTACGCAAGAAAGTTGGAGGAAGAAGATCTGGCCCTGGAGCTTTATTGCAGTCGAGTTCCGAAATAGCATTACGTATATCGTCACGTGTAGTTTCTAAGTGACTGACAAAAGCTGTAGGAGCAGAATGAGAGAAAGGGAGATGTGAGTTTGATGAGTCCGGAGCAGTAAAAATATTCTGGAAACTATCTGCGAATAAATCACAAATCTCATTAGGAGAGGAAGTAGTGATATCATTAAAGAACATCAACGATGGATAACCAGTACTTTTTCGCTTAACATTTACAAAATCATAAAATTTTTTAGGGTCGCGGATTATATTTTCACCTGTTGTTTTAATGTAATTGTCATAAGCCTCGGTGGACTTTGTTAAAAACTGTTTAGCGATTTCATTATATTCTTCCTGAATAGCCAAACTAATGTCAATATTGTTCTTAATCCGCTTATAAAGTTTGTTCCTACGATTTCGCAGCGATAGCTCCAATATTCGCATGGACTCACGATATTTCGAAAACTAGTCTTAATTCTTTTAACGCATTAATCATTAAATGGCATCTCAAAAATTACTGAAGTGACCGAAATGTTTAAATTGGACTTTATTATTTATGGTTAACTTATCTATTATAGTAACTTTTAGTAGCGTACAGAACAAAGAACTTACTTTTAAGGTTTTTCGGTTGAGGAATAGGCCATAAATGGACAGTACGCCCTCAAACGAGAGTTGATGAAGCATATTTTGAATAGTGAGAGACTGAGTTATATCCATGAGGCTAAAAAGTCAATTTTTCGAAATTTATCTAACCGACTTTTTGCATCTCTCTAAATGGCAAGTCCAGACGTGGTTAAAGTAACGTTGAGACAATAAGCAATTTTTTTTATATTTTATATCACATCCTTCATTCACCTGGTTTTCGATTCATTGAGTGAGCTTAATTTTATTTAATAGGGTGCCATTTAGATTTTCTAAACAATTGAAACGTTGCTTTGACCACACATTGTTACTGGAATTCGAATAACATGAGAAGTTTCTAATCGGTCAAGTTACCAGAAAATTTTATTATATCACTCTACATTAAATAAAAGTTCAGCATTCCTATCGCTCTAATGATTTTTAACTCTGGGGCAGGCTTTCTATTTTCTTTAAATTTTAATGTTCCGGATAAGTTTATTGTAAGTAACTTGTAAGTCATCATAAAATTCATTTTGAATATTATTATGTATACAATTGATTTGCATGACAATAATTGAAATCAATAATAAGAAAATAGTTGTAGCTTTTAAGAAAAATTCTTCAATGCTACTTAAAATGCACGATAAAATACCTCGAACACTTTTACATGTACATACTGGTTTTACACTGGTACTAAACTAAATTTCACAGATCAAATATATTACCAAATCTAAATTTAGCGCATACATACTAAAAAAAAATACTGTTTCCTCAAAGCTCAAACAAATAATTTCTTAGGGTTCTTTCGGAAATATATATGAAAAAACTATTCATTCTCTTCATACATCAATTCTTTATCGTTCTATTCGGTAGTTTGTAACCAAATACAATATAAGCATTGACGAAATAAAAATACAAAGCACCTAACTTATTAATTTCGATAGCTCTTAATTTGTCCACTACTTTGCTCCTTTGTCCTAAAATAATTACCTTTCGCTTAACAACAACAAAGCACATACATTGCTGCTTTTGAGGCTTGCCTCTTTGAATTCACTGTTGCCATATTGAATACTCAAAAATTTGATCATTCTTGATTGACGGGAAAATACAAACTACAACGTTTTCATTGATAAAAATGCAATAGATGAGGCAGATGCGAGACTGCTTCATTTTCATTTCTCTACCTTCGTTTTCGATATGCTCGAAATTGACGTGGTATATGGCGGCTAGGACTGATGGATACTTTTTTTTATTTTTTACACTGAGGCAGTGCTCTGGGTACAAAATTGATTTCGGTGTTCTTTTTTGGTGCAATTTTTTACTTTTTTTGCGCTGAGGCAGTGCTCTGGTCTGGGTTTAGGATTGATTTTGCGTTTTTTCCGGCTGCTTGTGTAGAGCACTGGTCTCAAAAGGTTTAAATGTTTACATATGCACAAATTCAAAAATAGTGGAGACTTGGGAGCAAAATGCTGGTTTTGCTCTGAATTTAAATATTATTTATTTATTAATTTAGAATATGTATTTTGTAAATTGGACCGAGGAACCGCCACTGATATATATATATATATATATATATATATATATATATATATATATATATATATATATATATATATACATATATATATATATATATATATATATATATATATATATATATATATATATATATATATATATATATATATATATATATATATATATATATATATATATATATCAGCAAAATGGTTAAGGGAGATAATCTCTGGAGTGACGATTTTCGGCGTAGCGATTCTAATACTAATGTTCTTCGAATATTAGTAATAATTGTGTGAAGTACGTAATGCAAAGATTTGTGCTCCAAATAGCAATCGTGTTTGTAAATTTTTCTGTTGCAAAGCAGAATTTTATATGCGAATAGGTCTGCTTTGAAATTTAAAAGATATGTCATTAAAAGGCGTCTGTGAGAACAAAGATTGCGTTGAAGAAAAAATAAAACTTATAAGAATGTGAACAGCCAATTGAATAGAATGGACTTTGAATATTTGTGTATTTCGATATTTTTGTTATAATAAACTAAAGATAATCCAAATATTTGCGCCCCTTCTCACGTGCGCCCGGCGCAGCTGCTCCATTAGCTCTAGAGGAAGATCCGGCCCTGTATATATCTATATATGTATATGTATATATATATATATATATATATATATATATATATATATATATATATATATATATATATATATATATATATATATATATAATATATATATACATATATATATATATATATATATATATATATATATATATATATATAGATATATAATATATATATATATATATATATATATATATATATATATATATATATATATCTATATATATATATCTATATATATATATCTGTATATACATATCTATATATACATATCTGTATATATCTATATATATCTTCATTTTGTTTATGTTAGCAAATTTCGTGGACTCATTGCGTTTTGCTAACGCGGGATATAGGTAGTTAGTTGGATTTAAGTTGTCGTGCTTGTTGCTTCACTGTAATATTGCTTAAGCTTTAATAAAGCTAATTCAAAATGTTCATATTTTGTACCCAAGCGTGGTGGGGCCGTTGGTGGCCCGTGCGGGAGCCCGTTGTGGAACACAGAATAAAGACAAACGCAAGGTTCCAAATTCAACGGTCAGGGCGAGACTGAGCTTTATTCGCAATTTGATTCAAAATTTACAACACATGTGTCAATGCATTACCAGCACTAAACTAAACAAGAATTCAAGAATTAAGTGTTTGAAAGTTTATATTGTTGCCAAGACACAGTGGCCAAAACACAGCGGACAAGATCGCTCCGCCGTGTTCCACTACGCGTTCCAAACGTCGGACGTTTTGTTGGAATAATTTTCTTCCATCCGGAAGTGTTGGGACACGAACAAGTCCATCCAAACGTGGATGAAGTTGTACAATACGAGCAAGAGGCCATTTGGTTGCGGGTAACTCCTCATTCCATATCGTGACTATATCTCCAGAGTGAACATTTTCCCAGGCTTCTTTCCATTTATTCCTCTTCTGCAGCAGTAGTAGATATTCATCGCGCCAGCGCTCTCACAATTCTTCAGCAACTCTTTGGACTCACGTCCATTTATCTAGATGGCTATCCGGAACATTTCGGTTGTATTTCTCAGGAACGTCTGTGAGCGGTCGTCCGGTTAACAGGTGCACTGCTGTCAAGGGATCAATTTGGTCTGAACTAACTGCATTCCCGAATAGCGGCCTGCTATTTAGGCAAACTTCCACTAGTGTTAGAAGCGTGTAAAACTCCTTATAGTTCAGCGTGCGGTCACGCAATACGGCACTTAAATGCTTTTTCATGCACTTGATATTGGTCTCCCTTATTCTACCGAAATTCGGTGATAAAGGTGGCATCAATTTCCAGCATACTCCATTTTTAGCTGCAAGGCTTGCGCACAAATTCTCGAAGTCTTTCGAGCAAGGACATGAATCCGTCTACTTCAATATGTTCTTTGCTCCAACAAAATTTGTGCCTCGATCCGAAAACATTTTGGCAGGTTTCCCACGCCGCGATATAAACCTTTTGAAAGCTGCTAGGAATGTTTCTGTCGTGAGGTTAGATGCCTGTTTAAAATAAATCACGCGGGAGCTCATGCACACAAACAACACCAAATAGGCTTTGTAAGGTTATTGCTTTCGATTACGAGTTGCTCGCCCATAAATATTACGCAGTATTAACGGGCCTGCCCAATCGACTCCTGTTTGTAGGTTCTGTAGGTAACTCACTCATCTTTTGTTGTATTGTCGAACCATTAATACGGCGGCATATGACGCAATCCCGATAAACCTTACGCGTCAAATTTGTACCTCCAACAAGCCAATAATCTAATCGAATTGATGTCAGCATAAGTAACGGCCCAGCAAGAAGCAGCTTTTCGTGGGTGTGAAGTGCCTACAAAAGTGCGAAACATGATTTAGATCTAATAATGCTAGGATGTATGTCTGCTTCTTTTGCGCTTGCTCGTTGAAGGTGACCAGAAACGCGAAGTACACCGTTCTAATCGATGAAGGGGCATAAAGGCCCAAGCGGGGAACCTTTCACCAGCGATTTGTGTTTTCGAATGCATTCAATTTTACTTAAGAAGCTTTCAAAATGGCTTTCACGAATGTATATCGATAATGACCTCTGCAATTCGTCGGCACTTATACTTGGAAATAGAGCTGCTTGTGGTGCATCCTTAGATGCCGTCAAGCCTTGTGATCCGTCGCCGCTTGTAGCACTCTTGTTTATACGACCACATGGTACCTGATAGAAACAAAAGCACCAAGCGGTTATTCTGTTCAGTTGTTCCAATGAAGAGTAGCGGTAAATCAAGGAATCTGCGCTCGGTTGGTCTTCGGTGGGTTTGACTTCAATGACATAGGATTGAAGCATGTCATCGCGCGTCATCGTGACTCCAGTGACATGCCATTTATCTGGTGCGTTGCTTAGCCAATGCGGTCCACGTAGCCACGAAGACGTCTTAATAAACTCCGAAGGGTACACGCCACGGGTAGCACAATCCACGGGGTTCTCTTTGCCGTTCACGTGCCACCATTTATTTCCCGGAACAATACTAATAATTTTAGACGTACGGTTGGCCACAAAAGTTGCCCATCTTGATGGATGCGATGACAGCCAGAACAATACATTAGCAGAATCCGTAAAAGCTAAAACTTCGGGAGAGTAGTTTTACATTGATTCTAGCACCTCCTTCATAAGCTCCGCGAGCAATACGGCAGCGCAAACCTCCAAGCCCGCGAATGTTATGTGCCAAATAGATATTGGCCGAGCCCAGGCGAGCCGAGTGTGTGGACGGTCCAGACAAGCGACTTTGACAGGTGTCAGAGGCGCTCGTGCCACATCCGATCGGAATGGATGTTGAGCACGAGCCAAGGCGATTCGTGACGAGCTGTCAAATGCCGTCCACATGTTTGCGGTCTCGTCTGACTTCGGCTCGCCTGGCCTCGGCCAATATCTATTTGCTACATTACCGGTTTGATCGGTGCTATGCGTGTTCGTGCTTCCAACAAACTTGTATGAATGTTTCCGTTATCTGCAACACGTACGTAGATTGCTACCCCATACGCTCTTGCCAATACGTTGGCGAACCCATGAAGTTGAAACGGGCTTTGCGCATTGTTCCCGTCTACCGTTGTATCTTAACGTTGTTGAGAAGTGTGATTTGACTTCGAATAGCCAACCATCTCTTACAAAGTTCATTGGGCAACGGCTGATCCCAATCGAGCTTAGCCATCCACGTCTCCTGAATGATGATTTTTAGTGCGATTATAACTGGCGCCTAAAAAACCTAAGGATAAAATATTTTGGCAGCTTCGGATGTGACGATGCAGCGAGTTACTTCACTGTTGTGAACTGCTGAAACACAATGTGCAGCCGTGGCCTGCTGCGCATGCTGTCAACAACGCTGTCGTGAGTGATGTAGCCAGGCATTGCAACATTGACCGAACACAATGATGTAGCCAACGCCAGGTGTCAAAACAATTTTTTTTTGTGTGGAAGTTCGTTACATATGGTTATTTGTGTTAAATATTTATTAGCGGTCAAAAACAACACGACGGAATGACGGTTATACAGCAACTAACTTTATTAAACTCTAAGCATATATACAATGTAACAATTATAAATGTTGTAATTCAAAAGTATTAGTGAGAAATTATTTACAGAACTAGTTTTTAATACAGAAGTTTTACAGCAAGTTAAATTCATATGTATGTGTAAGAGTTCCAGATTAAATTAAATTCATTTTCAAAAGAATACATATATATCATTATCCACCCTTTAATTTCGGAAATCCTCGGACTGGAATCGGACTACAGGTGTACGGCTTCGATTACTTCTACGGAGCTCGATCCCTGCTGACTTCTGATCATGAGCCGGGTTAAAGCTGGCTCTACGTTGAGATTCAAGTTGAGGCTCTTGTGATGGATTTACTGGAATAATAGGTTTTGGAGACATATACCCTTCTCCAATTGATGATGGTTCTAGCTCACTCTTAGCTCGAAATTTAAGCTGATTTTGGTGACGCTTAAAATAACCCACACTGCTTTTCACTATATAGACCATTTTTCCCAGACGTTTATGGATTTTCCCTTTCAACCACTTAGGCCCACGAGCATAATTCTGGAAGTACACAGGCTGGTTAGTTACAAACTTTGTCTTACCACAAAATGTTTTCTTCTCTGCGCTTTGAGCAATCTGTGTCAACAAAGTTCTGAAAGGGCGTCCATGAAATAATTCTGCAGGAGTTATACCCTTTGAGTTGGGTATTGTGCGATAAGTAGTTAGATACTTATTGACTGCTGACTTAAGGCTTGTACCTTCTTCGAGGTTCTTTTGTACGGTTACTTTGAATGTACGTACAAAGCGTTCTGCTAGCCCATTGGAAGCAGGATGAAAAGGGGCTGTTGTAACATGTTTGATTCCATTTTGGCTGCAAAATTCCTTAAAGACTCGTGATGTTAACTGCGGCCCGTTGTCACTTACCAGCGTTTCTGGTAGACCTTCCAATGCGAATAAATTGGATAACGCTTCAACAGTATGTTCGGTTGTTGTACTTTTCAACTGTTGTATGAATGGAAATTTAGAGTAAGCATCCACACATATGAGCCACATATAGTCACAAAATGGTCCCGCAAAGTCAATGTGAACTCTTTCCCAAGGTTTATTTACTTCAGGCCAACTATTAAATTCTTGTACAGGCCTCGAACCTACCACTTTACATATTTCACATTCATTGGCAAGTTTTTCGATATCACTGTCAATATTTTCCCACCAACAATGATTACGGGCTAGCTTCTTCATTTTTACAATTCCCCAATGGCCTTCATGAAGAAGCTTCAAGATATTCTCCCTGAGGGAGACGGGAATAACGACGCGAGTTGTGTCGGCCTGCAAACACAATAATCCGTCCTCATACACCAAAGAATGTCTGCGATTAAAATATGAGGTAATTAGCTTATTCTGCACCTTTAGTTTTTCTGGCCATCCATTTTGAACCAACTGGATGACTTCCTGAAGGATTCGATCCTCTGCTGTATGTTTTCTAATAACATCGGCGTTGATAGGTGTACAGACTATGTCAACATTTAAGCATGTTTCTTCATCAAATTGTTTATCAGATGACAAAGGCAAACGAGATAAAGCATCAGCGTTTCCATGCTCTGCTGTAGGTCGATACTTAATTTCGAAGTTGTAAGCCATCAATATCATGGCCCACCTTTGAATTCGCTGCGTAGCCATTGTTGGTAAATGTTTATCTATACTGAAAATGCTGACTAATGGTTTGTGATCGGTTATTAAGATAAACTTCCGACCATAAAGATATTGGTGAAAACGTTGAACTCCAAATATAATTGCAAGCCCTTCTTTCTCGATCTGACTGTAGTTTAATTGATGACGACTAAGGGTTTTTGAAGAAAACGCAATTGGTCTTTCTCTTCCACTAGAATCCAGATGTGAAATAACTGCTCCAATACCATATGATGAAGCATCGGTAGCGAGTACGACAGTTAAATGTTCTTGAAAATGTGCTAATGTTGTTGCTTTAACGATGCAACTTTTCAGCTTTTTGAACGCATGCTCTTGTTGAGGTCCCCACTTGAATGGAATGTTTTTTCGGCGAAGCCAATTAAGTGGTGCTGCTACTTCAGAGAAATTCGGAATAAAATTGTGGTAATAATTTACTTTACCCAGGAAGGCTTCAACTTCCTTCACATTTTTTGGCTGGCGTAACTTGCTCACTGCTTCAACTCCAGATTTATCCGGCTGAATACCCTTTTCACTGATTTGACGTCCTAAATAGTTTATTGAATTTTGCAAAAATTCACACTTTTCCCTTTTGCACCTTATGCCGGCCATTTGTAATAGTTTTAAAACTTTTTCTAATCTATATAAATGTTCTTCTATTGATTCTCCACAAATAATTATATCGTCTAAATAATTTGCACAGCCTTCGACACCTTGTATTAGTTGTTCCACATATTTTTGAAAAATTGCTGGTGCACTAGCAATGCCATACGGTAAGCGTTGGTACTGAAAAAGCCCTAACGGAGTGTTTATGACCAGGATTTTTTTTGCATCTTCATCAAGTTTCATTTGCAAATATGCGTCTTTGAGATCTAATTTAGAGAAATATTTACCGAACCGCACAGTATATAATAAACTTTCTCGTGTTGGCAAAGGGAATTGTTCAACTTCAATTTGTTTATTCACTGACACTTTGAAATCGCCGCAAATTCGAACTGAACCATCAGGCTTTCTTACTAAAACAATAGGTGAAGCCCAGTCACTAAACTTTATTGGTTTTAATATACCAGCGCTCACTAGTCTATCAACTTCAGCTATGAATTCTGACATTTGTGCAAACGGAATCGGACGACTTTTAAAAAATTTCGGCTTAGAATCCGCTTTTAAACATATATTTGCTTCAAAGTTTTTAATAGTCCCTAACGCAGGATCAAACACTTCCTTATATTTTCCCAATAAATGGTCAATGTCTCTAAGCTCAGTTTCGGTAACAGAACACACTTGCTGAATTTGAAATCCAAACGCTTGCAATAAATCAGCTCCAAACAGGTTATGACCTCCATAAATACATGCCACTACGAGTCGACTGTTTTTTACTTTTTCCCCACATTCAATTTGCGTAGTAAACTCACCAAGAGTTTTTATCTTGGCTTTACCGAACCCAAATAACTCTCGAGAGCAAGTGCGAAGAGTTGGTCTGCCTAATTTTTCAAAAGTTTCCATATTGATAATAGAAACGGATGCTCCCGAATCGACTTGAAATCGGATTACTTTTTCCATTAATTTTAAATTGATGAACGTTTTATTTTTCTCTTGTTTAATTTCTCCTGTAATATTGAGCACCGTTTCAATTGTATCAACTCGTTCCTTATCTCTCTTGCCGTCATACCCATGCCGTTTTCTATTAGTCTTGAATTTTCCATTACAATTCTTTTCTGCGTTTGAAGAGCACACTCCTGCTATATGGCCAATTCTACCACAACTGTAGCATTGTGCATTTCTGTATTTGCATTCTTTGCGTGCGTGAGTAATATTGCATTTCATGCAGGATTTATATGTGTTAAAACTATTGCGTTTGTTATTATTTTTGTATTTGTCTAATGGGCGATTACATTTGCCATTATACATTTTATTATGTGCTTCACTTACTAGTACATTCTCTTCTACCTCGTCTTTGAGAGAACGAACAGCATTTGACGCAGATTTGAATGATTCCGCAATCAATAGAACATCGGCTAGTGTTGGTTGCAATTTTTGCAAGGCAGAGGTACGAACAACTTCGTGTGGTGTATGCAAAATTATCAAGTCTCTGATCATGTCATCTACAAACGAATTTTTGCATGTATTGTTACCGCACACAAAATTACATTGTCGAGCTAATCCTCTCAAATCTGCTACCCATTCTTTATACGTTTGTTTGTGTTTCATTGTGCACTTGTGGAAAGTGTACCTTGCGGCAACAATATGAGTTTCTTCTCTAAAGTGATCCGTTAACTTCTCAGTTATCTCACTGAAACTTTGTATTTTTAAATCTTGCGTTCCGAATAATTTTTTCGTTAATTCAAAAATCTCGATACCGACCCACGACAAGAAAAACGACTTTTGCTTAACTGGATCCGTGACTCCATAGCCTTCAAAATGTTGGTTTAATTGTTCTAAATAACAACTCCACCGCTGTAGCTCCCTATTAAATGGGCGAAACGTCGGAACGGCATTGTTTCCAACCACTGCACTTGATCTATTTTCCATTATGGACTCCATCCATTCTTGCTGCTGCTTCAGCATCGTTTTGGCAAATTCTTGCTGCTGCCTGAGGAGTTGCTGTAGGAAATCTATATCTTTTGACTTTCCTTCGGTCATTCCGCCTACCTTATTTTATCTGTTATCCTTTACACTTGCACGCTTTTACTATTTATCTCTCACTGGATTTATTTCAGGTTTCACCACTTTTCTGGGTTTTACTTCTAAACTATACTTTTTTCCTCGTCGTCACTGTTAAATATTTATTAGCGGTCAAAAACAACACGACGGAATGACGGTTATACAGCAACTAACTTTATTAAACTCTAAGCATATATACAATGTAACAATTATAAATGTTGTAATTCAAAAGTATTAGTGAGAAATTATTTACAGAACTAGTTTTTAATACAGAAGTTTTACAGCAAGTTAAATTCATATGTATGTGTAAGAGTTCCAGATTAAATTAAATTCATTTTCAAAAGAATACATATATATCAATTTGGTTTTGAATAGTCGCTGAGTTGACTGTAGGAGTAGGTTTACTAAAAACTTTAGTTTTGTGATTGGTTTTATGTAATTGGTATTGACTAGCTGTTTATTACTAATGTTCGAAGAACATTAGTATTAAAATCGATTCGGCCAAAAATTCATATTTCTTTATATATATATATATATATATATATATATATATATATGTACAAAAAATTTCAGTGAGATAATCTCGGGAACGCGCCATTCGATTGAGCTGAAACTTTCAGGATACATTGGTGTATATGCAGAATTGGTCCAGGTCTCTTTAAATGTCAGTTATTGTAAACCTTTTCGCGCCGGCGGGCATTTAAGTGATATTTTTAATATACCTATTATTTCGTGCACAAATGATTTTCGCAAAAATAAAGTTAATAAAATAAATTTCTAACGTGTTTTACATATGAATCGGATAATGCTTTGGAATATTTTAACCCTATGTGTGCGCTGGGTGCCTAAAAAGAGGACGGGAAAATTTGAAAATTTTTAAATTTCGATAACTTTTGACAGAGCTATTCAATCATTACGAAATTTTCAGGACATATTGATATTATTTAGTTGTAGATTTATGTGGCTTTTAATGAGCGTGCTGGCAACCCTGTAGCTAGGGCAGGCACTGAAAGTGAAAACCTCCAAATCATCGTCTCTCTTGAAAAAATGCAGTTTCTTCAAAAATAAGCCTTTCATATGTAAATCTTGTGCTTTGTTTACATAACCAAAAAAAAAAAAAGATATGGTATAACGGGCACGCCTGGCAACCCTTGCCCAATTTACCTATATTTTTAGCATCAAAAACTTCTGTTCACGGAAACTCACGATCCGATGGGCAGAATTATTTGAAATTCACAGCATGTATTGACCTTAAATAGGACCAGGTCTGATAGAAGTGATTTTGAAATGCGGGCAATTCTGTGCCAGTGGTGCCATCTTGAAAAACCACTAAAAAAGATAACTGTTTTTAGCCCTATAAATTCTGATTGAATCGTTCGATTTTGACGAAACTTACACAATTGCTGGACCTTACTTTAAGCCACGTTTGGTAGAAATTTGGTCGAAAAATTCGATTGGAGCTGCCAGCTATGATAATTTTGGTGTCTTCATTTTGAAAAAAAAAATTTGGAAGTAAAAACATTCAAACCATCGAATATTCAAAAAAATGTCCGTTTCTTACAATAAAACCAATCTGTATATAAATCTTATGTTTTATCTACACGTTCAAAATAAAACTTTGGAAATTTCATGTCGGACAAGAACGGTAACCCTCTCCCAGTTAACCTATATTTTTAGCATCAAAAACTTCTGTTCACGGAAACTCACGAACCAATAATCAGATACAGCTAAAATTTACAGAATGCATTGGACTTAAGTAAGACCAGATTTGATAGAAGCGATTTTGAATTGTGGGCAACTCTGTGCCAGTGGTGCCATCTTGAAAAATTACAAAGAAAAAAAACTGCTTTTTGCCCTATGAAATGTGAATAAGTTACCAGATTTTCATGAAATTGACACAGAAGCTAAACCTAACTCTAATCTCTGTTTGGTGGAAATTTGGTTGAAAAATTTGATTGGTGCTACCTGCTATGGTAATTTTTGTGTCTTTGGTTTTGAAAATTCGCTCAGGAAAATAAAACTTTTTGTACTATAACTTCCAGTGCAGTCATGAAATCAATACGAATTTCATACAATTAATGAAACCTGTCATAAACATTATTCAGGCCAAATTTGGTTGAAAAGACACGATAGGGTTGCCAGCTATTGTCGGTTTTGTGTTTAATTGCAATATCTTTATTAAGCGGTTTTATCGTAGAATTTTCAAATGGTAATGATATTGTAGTGACAATAAACAGTAAATATTAAGCTTTCGATCATTTGAAAAAACTCGCTGCAGGTAACCCTAAATTTCTTTATACTCCTATAACTTCGAATGTAATTAAACAACGTGAAGCAGATTTGATATATTCTTGGATTTGATACTGGCGAAAGGTTGCCAGCACGAGTCGGTTGTGCTACTTTTGTATCAATAAATGCTTACAGTTAGTATTCATACCGGAAACATTTACAATGAAAATAAATAACCGATGTTACAATTCGCAAAGTTCTGCAAATTTTTCGGATCGCAGCCCCAAACACCAACTTCAGTTACAGTGCTGCAGGCACTGAGCATTTTCTTCATTGATGTTATATGAGATGCTGCTTTCAAAATTATGTGAAATAAGCAACTGATAACGAATATAATTAACCCGTGTTTTGCTCTCATAAACGTTGAAATTCATGCCAGTGGTAATATCTGAAACCTTGCACCATATGAGTTATAATGCATTCTTAAGACGAAAGTAAAACGTGGCATTTGAAACAGTTTGGCCGTAATAAGCAGCACATGTGGTGGAATATGCACTCAAAACCTGCACGATTCTTCTACTGTTCTTCGAACATTAGTGTTTCTAGCGGTTCAGGTGCGCTAGAGTTTTTTTTGTTTTTGTTCTGTTTATTTCATTGTTGAAAATTTTGGCGGTTGAACATTTTGTGTCCAAAGCGTTTTGTACTTGAACCTGCCACTCCGAGTATTGTGATAAGTATATTTAGGTAGTGGTCTGCTTCAAATTATTATTATAATATGATATTCAAGTTAGGCGCTTTAAACTAGGGCAGATATGTTTTCCAAACAGTTGCCGGTGTGGTTTCGGGGGCCTGCAGTGTGTAATATCCCAGTGTGACAAATTCGGCATTTCGTTGATAATAAATAATGTATAATAATTTAAGGTAAATCAGAAAACTGTCTCAATCGTTACAATTTTCTCAAGAGCGATATATGGGAAACGTCGAAGGAAGTCTGGAAGTGTTCAAAGTTGCCTTCTTTACCTCTTGCAAAACTTTTAAACATTCGTTGTTTTTCTCAGGGTTAATTGCGTTTTATTACTAATGTTCGAAGAACATTAGTATTAAAATCGATTCGGCCAAAAATTCATATTTCCATATATATATATATATATCATCAAAAAATTTCAGTGAGATAATCTCGGGAACGCGCCATCTGATTGAGCTGAAACTTTCAGGATACATTGGTGTATATGCAGAATAGGTCCACGTCTCTTTAAATGTCAGTTATTGTTAACCTTTTGGCGCCGGCGGCCACTTAAGTGATATTTTTAATATACCTATTATTTCGTGCACAAATAATTTTAGCAAAAATAAAGTTAACGAAATAAATTTCGAACGTGTTTTACATATGAATCAGATAATGCTTTGGAATTTTTTAACCCTATGTGTGCGCTGGGTGCCTAAAAAGAGGACGGGAAAATTTGAAAATTTTTAAATTGCGATAACTTTTGACAGAGCTATTTAATCATTACGAAATTTTCAGGACATATTGATATTATTTAGTTGTAGATTTATGTGGCTTTTAATGAGCGTGGTGGCAACCCTGTAGCTAGGGCAGGCACTGAAAGTGAAAACCTCCAAATCATCGTCTCTCTTGAAAAAATGCAGTTTCTTCAAAAATAAGCCTTTCATATGTAAATCTTGTGCTTTGTTTACATAACCAAAAAAAAAAAAAGATATGGTATAACGGGCACGCCTGGCAACCCTTGCCCAATTTACCTATATTTTTAGCATCAAAAACTTCTGTTCACGGAAACTCACGATCCGATGGGCAGAATTATTTGAAATTCACAGCATGTATTGACCTTAAATAGGACCAGGTCTGATAGAAGTGATTTTGAAATGCGGGCAATTCTGTGCCAGTGGTGCCATCTTGAAAAACCACTAAAAAAGATAACTGTTTTTAGCCCTATAAATTCTGATTGAATCGTTCGATTTTGACGAAACTTACACAATTGCTGGACCTTACTTTAAGCCACGTTTGGTAGAAATTTGGTCGAAAAATTCGATTGGAGCTGCCAGCTATGATAATTTTGGTGTCTTCATTTTGAAAAAAAAAATTTGGAAGTAAAAACATTCAAACCATCGAATATTCAAAAAAATGTCCGTTTCTTACAATAAAACCAATCTGTATATAAATCTTATGTTTTATCTACACGTTCAAAATAAAACTTTGGAAATTTCATGTCGGACAAGAACGGTAACCCTCTCCCAGTTAACCTATATTTTTAGCATCAAAAACTTCTGTTCACGGAAACTCACGAACCAATAATCAGATACAGCTAAAATTTACAGAATGCATTGGACTTAAGTAAGACCAGATTTGATAGAAGCGATTTTGAATTGTGGGCAACTCTGTGCCAGTGGTGCCATCTTGAAAAATTACAAAGAAAAAAAACTGCTTTTTGCCCTATGAAATGTGAATAAGTTACCAGATTTTCATGAAATTGACACAGAAGCTAAACCTAACTCTAATCTCTGTTTGGTGGAAATTTGGTTGAAAAATTTGATTGGTGCTACCTGCTATGGTAATTTTTGTGTCTTTGGTTTTGAAAATTCGCTCAGGAAAATAAAACTTTTTGTACTATAACTTCCAGTGCAGTCATGAAATCAATACGAATTTCATACAATTAATGAAACCTGTCATAAACATTATTCAGGCCAAATTTGGTTGAAAAGACACGATAGGGTTGCCAGCTATTGTCGGTTTTGTGTTTAATTGCAATATCTTTATTAAGCGGTTTTATCGTAGAATTTTCAAATGGTAATGATATTGTAGTGACAATAAACAGTAAATATTAAGCTTTCGATCATTTGAAAAAACTCGCTGCAGGTAACCCTAAATTTCTTTATACTCCTATAACTTCGAATGTAATTAAACAACGTGAAGCAGATTTGATATATTCTTGGATTTGATACTGGCGAAAGGTTGCCAGCACGAGTCGGTTGTGCTACTTTTGTATCAATAAATGCTTACAGTTAGTATTCATACCGGAAACATTTACAATGAAAATAAATAACCGATGTTACAATTCGCAAAGTTCTGCAAATTTTTCGGATCGCAGCCCCAAACACCAACTTCAGTTACAGTGCTGCAGGCACTGAGCATTTTCTTCATTGATGTTATATGAGATGCTGCTTTCAAAATTATGTGAAATAAGCAACTGATAACGAATATAATTAACCCGTGTTTTGCTCTCATAAACGTTGAAATTCATGCCAGTGGTAATATCTGAAACCTTGCACCATATGAGTTATAATGCATTCTTAAGACGAAAGTAAAACGTGGCATTTGAAACAGTTTGGCCGTAATAAGCAGCACATGTGGTGGAATATGCACTCAAAACCTGCACGATTCTTCTACTGTTCTTCGAACATTAGTGTTTCTAGCGGTTCAGGTGCGCTAGAGTTTTTTTTGTTTTTGTTCTGTTTATTTCATTGTTGAAAATTTTGGCGGTTGAACATTTTGTGTCCAAAGCGTTTTGTACTTGAACCTGCCACTCCGAGTATTGTGATAAGTATATTTAGGTAGTGGTCTGCTTCAAATTATTATTATAATATGATATTCAAGTTAGGCGCTTTAAACTAGGGCAGATATGTTTTCCAAACAGTTGCCGGTGTGGTTTCGGGGGCCTGCAGTGTGTAATATCCCAGTGTGACAAATTCGGCATTTCGTTGATAATAAATAATGTATAATAATTTAAGGTAAATCAGAAAACTGTCTCAATCGTTACAATTTTCTCAAGAGCGATATATGGGAAACGTCGAAGGAAGTCTGGAAGTGTTCAAAGTTGCCTTCTTTACCTCTTGCAAAACTTTTAAACATTCGTTGTTTTTCTCAGGGTTAATTGCGTTTTATTACTAATGTTCGAAGAACATTAGTATTAAAATCGATTCGGCCAAAAATTCATATTTCCATATATATATATATATCATCAAAAAATTTCAGTGAGATAATCTCGGGAACGCGCCATCTGATTGAGCTGAAACTTTCAGGATACATTGGTGTATATGCAGAATAGGTCCACGTCTCTTTAAATGTCAGTTATTGTTAACCTTTTGGCGCCGGCGGCCACTTAAGTGATATTTTTAATATACCTATTATTTCGTGCACAAATAATTTTAGCAAAAATAAAGTTAACGAAATAAATTTCGAACGTGTTTTACATATGAATCAGATAATGCTTTGGAATTTTTTAACCCTATGTGTGCGCTGGGTGCCTAAAAAGAGGACGGGAAAATTTGAAAATTTTTAAATTGCGATAACTTTTGACAGAGCTATTTAATCATTACGAAATTTTCAGGACATATTGATATTATTTAGTTGTAGATTTATGTGGCTTTTAATGAGCGTGGTGGCAACCCTGTAGCTAGGGCAGGCACTGAAAGTGAAAACCTCCAAATCATCGTCTCTCTTGAAAAAATGCAGTTTCTTCAAAAATAAGCCTTTCATATGTAAATCTTGTGCTTTGTTTACATAACCAAAAAAAAAAAAAGATATGGTATAACGGGCACGCCTGGCAACCCTTGCCCAATTTACCTATATTTTTAGCATCAAAAACTTCTGTTCACGGAAACTCACGATCCGATGGGCAGAATTATTTGAAATTCACAGCATGTATTGACCTTAAATAGGACCAGGTCTGATAGAAGTGATTTTGAAATGCGGGCAATTCTGTGCCAGTGGTGCCATCTTGAAAAACCACTAAAAAAGATAACTGTTTTTAGCCCTATAAATTCTGATTGAATCGTTCGATTTTGACGAAACTTACACAATTGCTGGACCTTACTTTAAGCCACGTTTGGTAGAAATTTGGTCGAAAAATTCGATTGGAGCTGCCAGCTATGATAATTTTGGTGTCTTCATTTTGAAAAAAAAAATTTGGAAGTAAAAACATTCAAACCATCGAATATTCAAAAAAATGTCCGTTTCTTACAATAAAACCAATCTGTATATAAATCTTATGTTTTATCTACACGTTCAAAATAAAACTTTGGAAATTTCATGTCGGACAAGAACGGTAACCCTCTCCCAGTTAACCTATATTTTTAGCATCAAAAACTTCTGTTCACGGAAACTCACGAACCAATAATCAGATACAGCTAAAATTTACAGAATGCATTGGACTTAAGTAAGACCAGATTTGATAGAAGCGATTTTGAATTGTGGGCAACTCTGTGCCAGTGGTGCCATCTTGAAAAATTACAAAGAAAAAAAACTGCTTTTTGCCCTATGAAATGTGAATAAGTTACCAGATTTTCATGAAATTGACACAGAAGCTAAACCTAACTC